>JAMWET010004529.1:217500-260000 GCA_024036415.1 Prochilodus magdalenae
ATATATATATATATATATATATATATATATATATATATATATATATATATATATATATATATAAATATAAATTAATTATTATTTAGCTTATTTGTATAATTTAGCCGACAATTGATTAACGTCATCAAAACTGCGGTAACCAAGTAAGCATCTGTATCATGTTCTCTTCCATGTGCCACATGGTTTTATTTTATTTTTCATTTTTTTACTTCATTTATTTATTCCATTTATATAGTCATTCTAAATAAACTGGTTAATTCCAAAGTGACATCAGAACGTAGTTTTTAGGCCATCAAGCATGTAAGACATCACCAATTATTGGAAATATAAGGTAATATAATTTAATGTAATGTAATATAACACAAACAATCCCACAATGCATCGCAATTTGTACCATACAACCCGAGTACCCTAGTGGACATTAGATACCCATAATGCACTGCAGGGTTCTTTGGTTTGAAGATTGATGCACAGCTACTCTGAGGAGGCTTGTGAGCCAGTATACACTGACGGCATCTCCACAGACGTCTCTTCAGACCTGTTGCAGATATACGTAAGCTCATCTCATGAGCCCAGTCAGACTCTGTGGTACCACTGGACCGGTGGTTCTACATTTACAGTGTGTATACTGTTCCATATGCTGTCGCTCAGTAATGAGCATTCCTGTATGACGTATCGGCCGAAATCGTTTACCGTAGTTGTTCCCCATGTTTGGGCTCTATAGCAAGGTCCTGGCTTTCAGGTTTCAAATTCCAGACACGGTTCAGCTCTCAATATGGACACGCTTATCCAGATATAGGGTACCAACATACCAGTTTAGCCTGGGGATCCTCTGGGAAGAGTTCCGTCTGTATGTTTTCCAGCATGTCTGGATGTCTAAATAACGAGGATGTAAACAAACCCACTCAGAGTGGTGTGGTGTTCACAGGGCTGGTGAATGGAACCAGACGTCCATCCCTAAAAGCCCTTTCACAGAAAGCCAGTACGTGAAAACCAAGATATTGTGTTTGTTAAATGGTAGAAGACTTGAGGTGCATCATGGGGGCTTGAACAACCATCCAAGCTACACTGAGGAATGACTTTACACTTGGCGTAAACATATACGTCCGTGTTGGAGAGAAGATGTACAGCAGTGTAGTCCTCAAACCGTCATCAACGTTCCAAACATAGACGCGTGTAGGTTCACCGGTGTTTATTGATGGTCAGTAAAATGACTGTGTTTGTGTTGTAGATATGGAAACCCTGGTTCCCACCACCACCACCACCATACAGAACACCAGAGTCTCTACCATTAGCCATTTCACGCCATGGTGAATCACTTTAATGACTGGTTTATATAGACATCAGTGAAATTCAGCGTTTCCGTGTTCGATACTGGCTGGGCAGAATGTACTAATCTACATAAGTGATATTAGTTGCCTGCCCAGTTGGGAATTACATGGTATTACATTAGCATATTAGCATTATGTAAGCATTATGTAAACTGCATTTGGATTGTGGTCATATTGCTTATTACAGAATATAATCATTGGACTGAATTCACACCATCCAAACGTGTTACCTACTCACATATGCTTTCCTTGTTTATCTTAACGTCCCGTGTGAGCCTACTTGTTTGATTAACCAATAAACCTAAACGTTTTAAAACTAGTCTGAAAGTCAAGTGACGCCGGCACGTCAGGGCCTGGATGATGGCTATCTATGGCAGTTTGCTAACAGCACTTCTACAAGTGTGTCGAAAATAGGAAGCTCTGTGAGCCGTCTATGCCATCTCCAGGACTTTGCCACGTCATCTTGATTCTACACAACTGTCTATAAAGATTTACAAGAAGCAGGGTGTCTCTCTTAGCTGTCCAATCAGGAGGACGTTCCAGCCGAACCAACCTCAGTGCTTTGCATAAGTTCACTGAGATGCCCTGCCTCGTAAAACACCCATAGGCCATTGAATTCTGTAGGAGATGAGGAAACTGGTCTTGGATTAAGATCTCCAGGATCACTCTGGTTGGCCTATTGCTGGCAAACAACAGCTACACTGCTTACTTAGCATGAAGTGACCTACGTCTCCTCTCACGTTACCATGACCAACGTTCCTCTGTGGTTTCGACCTAAGGACAGGACAAAAACGTGACACCTAACAACCACCTGGAAGACCGGGTAGGCCCACCAATAATGTCCTCATCAGATAAGCAGGAGAACATCAAGCTTCACTCTCGCTTCAGATCTGAGAACATCCACTGGTGTATCTGTCCACCCTTCCACTGTGAGAAGACACCTCAACACCATGGAGGTCCTCACTGAGACATGGAGACGGGAGACACAACCGACAAAGAAGCAGCTGGTGTTCTCAAAACAAAGGACTGACCGCCCCAGAGTCTAGAACCTCAACGCCACTGAATGTGTTTGGGGTTATCTGGATGGTGCAGAATCAGAACACCAGCTAAACCAACTTCTAAGACTGAACTTTGGAGGCGTGTCTGCAGATGTCATTGAAACAGTAAGGGCTCCTGCTGATTGCAGTTGTCCTGCAGACGTTTGTCCTCTTTCTGAATTAGACCAGGAAAGGAGCCTAACTTGTCTCTGGTTGCTATGGTTCAGATTTGTACATGCGTCTTAGACACTGTGATCCTCAAGAGAGGCCTAGATATGCTTTCAGTACCTGCAGAACTCATTACGATTGTTCTCCTGCCGTTTTTCTGGTTCTGAAGTTTGTGGTCCTGGGGGTTTTCCACGTTTCACTATCAGAGGAAGCTGGGCTTTCATTTCTGCCCACTTCTCCTTCGTGTGAGATGTAGAGCCCTGGATTTTGGAGAAAGGAGCTGCCAATCAGCTCAGAGTCTTCAGACTGCGGTGGCAGAGGCTTTAAACCCCCCGTCACATGTAACAAGTTGGCTCCATGGCCGGTATGATTGTTCTGGTACCCTGAGCGAACGCAGAATAGATTAGCTGAGAAGTGCCGTTCAGGCCAGGTTGGAGCTACCAAAGTCCGAAGGAATTATCTGCTCTGTGACCTTTGACCCCTTGTTGAGGTTCACTCCAGGTAGGCTGTGAATGTAGTAAACAACCAACAACAGCAGTCCACATGCAGTCTGTGGTGTAGCTTGAGCCGTTATGGACTACTGGAACTGTGGCTAGCTGTTGATAAGCCATTCACGTTTTTCACTTC
The DNA here is from genome assembly GCA_024036415.1 of Prochilodus magdalenae. Taxonomy (NCBI): domain Eukaryota; kingdom Metazoa; phylum Chordata; class Actinopteri; order Characiformes; family Prochilodontidae; genus Prochilodus; species Prochilodus magdalenae. The sequence goes on from JAMWET010004529.1 coordinate 220,664, forward strand.
TTCCTTTCACTCCCTGTTCTAGACGGTCTGAAAACCTCCTCTATCAACAAGCTGGATGTTCTGGAACTCCCAGGCCACTGCGTTCAGTGCTGGAACTCCTGTATGAAGAGCTAATCTGGAGTGAACTAAACCCTGTTCGCTCTGTGATATGGTGACTCAATCAGAAATGAGCACAAGTAAAAAGTTTAAGGCCGGAAAAAAAAACTCCCACCAAATAATTTAAAACTTACAAACTAAATTAACTGAATATTTTCAGTGTGTTAAAATGCGAAGTTGGTGTTTTGGAGAACGTTTGGGTTCACGGTTGTTTGTTGAAGTACATGTTTGTTTGTTTGTTGATGTTGGAAAACATTTGGATGATCGTGTTTTGGTTAATGTCTGGGTTGGTGAAGATTGTTTAGGCTTGTTGATGTATGTTGTATCTTTATTTTTTGGGGACTGTTTTCTTTGGGTGGTGGTGTTTGGATTCAGGGTTTTTAAAGATGGCGGTATTTGTTGGAGGACGTGGGTTGTTTGTGGTATTAGGAATGTTGGGGTTGGAGTTTGTTGGACAGCATTTGGGATTGCTGATGGATGTTTGAGTGGCTTTGTTAGTAGTTTGAAAAGATTTGGATTTGGAAAATAATTGGGTTTGTATGTGTTTGTCTGGGATTGTTGGTGTATTTATTTATTTATTTTTTATTTTTTTATTATTATTATTTTTGGAGACTGTTTTCTTTGGGGTGGGAATTTTTTTTCAGATTGTTTGGGTTTGGTGGTATGTGTTGGACCTGGGTTTTTGTGGTATTAGGAATGGTATTGGGATTGCTGATGCATGTTTGTGTGGCTTTGGATTTGGAAAATAATTGGGTTTGTTTGTGTTTGTTGGAGATTGTTTGGGATTGTTGGGCTTGGACAATGCTTGTGGTCATGTGACTTTGTTGCGTGTCGGAGAAGGTGTGGCTTTGTCGATCTTTGAGTTTGGAGAATATTTGGGTTTATAGGTGTTTGGTTGGAGAATGAGTGGATTTGTTGACGTACACCTTCTCCAACGAACTCTGTGTTTGGGTTTGTTGGACAGCACTCGAGTTTGTTGGTAGTTGTTGCAGAGTGTTTGGGTTTGTTGGGTAACGCTGGGTTTGTTGGCGTTTCTTGCGAATGTTGTGTGCTTCGGTCTACAGACCAGAGCACATACATGGGACAAACTCAGTTGTACTTTTTGCAGTTGTTCAGAAGAGGACCTGACGAGTATACAGAGTGAACGGAGAGAGAACGCTCTTTCAGCAGTCTAACAAGGGCACCGCACACTAACCACACACTTGTTTGGGTTCCGGTTGTTGTGTTTGTCCTGTCGGCATTCTTGAGGCCAGAGAACACCAACCAGACAAGTACAGACGTTCTGAAAGAACGACAAACCACATGACCTAGAGTGAACAGACGGAGAACGTTCTCTTAACAATCAGTGACACTGACGTTTGTGTACTCGGTGTACTCACCTCTGACCTTTTAGGCTCTAAACTCCCAGCTCCGAACCAGAGAACCTCTACTTTGAGCGTAGCCGTTGCTGCCGTAATGAGATGGACTTAAGGCGTCTTTGTGCGGGCTTATCTGCTTCGGGGTAGGCTAATTTGAATCGTGGTGCTGTGGCTAATCAAATCAAAACCAATAAGACGGTTAGGGAGGCTCTAAACGTTCCTTTTGTGCTTTGGGTTAGTCCAGGATGGAGCATTAGCCTAGCATCAAGGCTGTAACATGTCAGGAGTAAGGGGTCACAGGGTACTACAGTGTAGGCAGCGGAGGCTAATCCTCTTTCACCACACCTCTCCGGTCAGGCCTCCAGTATGTGTGCATGCCAGTGCTGCAGGGGTCATGTGCTTGAGTGGCGCTTGTGTGGGTGAAAGAGTGTTGAGAAAGTGGAAGTGCATTCCTGGAGAGTCTAATGAGCGCTGATGGCGTTAGACTGTATCTCCATGGTTCCTGTAGAGAACCGGGATCATTCGTTTCTCATTTATGGAGCTTGAAGGTAAAGGGAACCTGAAGCAGGTGAAGGGTTTGAAACCAGCTTCCAGTTGGTTCACGTTGGCTTATCTGTGCTACACCCAATAACATGCTCTGGTGGAGCAGCTGTAGCAGTGATGTATGATGGTGTATGGTGTGTATATGAGCTGTAGCAGTGACATACACTCATCATCAAACAATAGCTGCACCCAGAAGGAATCGGCCAACTGGAAGGAAACTTGGTGGGTGGGTTTGACATTGTGGGATGTGCTAGTAAGTGAAGTCTAACGCTTGACCGTGCATGTGCCTAAGCAAGGGCGGGCCTTGGCACTGCACCTGGCTGACCCAACAGCGGACATTCAGCGAGCAGTGATGCCTCCATGAGCCATCCTGTTAGTGCAGCACCATTGGCAGACGGCTGCACCACACAGGACTACATCCACACAGACCGTTACCACGCCTGTCCTTAACACCACGTCACCGTCACCAAAGACTGCAGTGGTGTCGTACCAGACTGTCATGGAGTGACTCAGAATGGCAGCGGGTCATCTTCAGTGACGAGTCCCGCTTTAGTCTTGGTGGAGACGCCCAACGAGTCAGCACTAAGATCACACGTCCAGAAGGCCTGGTATCCCTCCACCTCCACCCCTACCGCACCATCTGCAGGAACTGTGTGAGGATGTTCAAGCTGTATGGAATGGATTATCACTGGACACCATTAGGAACCTCTACAGCTCCATACCGAGACGTCTGGCGTGTTGGGTTAGCAAACACGGCGGCCCGACGCCATACTGAGAGACAGACTTCTGTATGTGTAGCTCAATAAATATTGATCATATCAGTCTAAACTCATCATCAGTTATTGATCCTGGTCAGCTTTACCTTCCTTCCCAACACCACCGCACTCCCACACCTCCTTCTTTAGATGGCGAGTGTATGATGTGTATATGAGCTGTAGCAGTGATGGGTTCTGAATGGAAGGCATTTCCGATACGGTCAGTCACAGTTCCTGTATTTCACAGAAGCATCAGCAGCTGAGGAGTTGGCCATGGATCTAGACCTCCCGTGCTGGTGCGTCCCGCCGTTGCTACATTTCCTAAAAAAGCCTTTGTGTTCTGTGGTCTTCCTCAATAGTTATATTCAGCCCCCTAACGGGATACGTACACCCACCACTCGGCCTGTTCTCTCACTCTGTGCTGCTGGGTCAGCGTGAAGTGAGGAAAAAATGTGAAGTCCTTGGGAAACCACGGTGTCATGTGGTTTGTGACTAACCCTCCGCATGCCGTCACAGTTGGCTCACGGCTGAGCCACAGTTCGGCTTGACTGTCTGGACACACCTGCTCTGGAAAGGAGAGTCCAGAAACACAGATTCAGCTACTTCCTTCACACTATGGTCTTTGGCCACGCCCACATGCTCAGTCACACCTCTTAGCCAATCACTAACTTCTGCTCTGGAGACGTTTACCCCGCATGGAGCGAGACATTCCCTGCACTGTAGCACCTCCTCCCAATCTATGGATCCCGTCACTCGCACCCTCCAGGTAGTTATAGTCCCATCGTCCTCGAGCAGCGCCCTCTGCAGGAGCCTGGAGTTACTACCACCTTAAACACGCAAGGTGGCGTTGTTGTGATTTCCTCTCGTCACAGCAGCTTACTGAAAGACTGATGCAGACTAGATCAGTGAGACTGTGAGTAGGCCGGCCTGTGAGCCATTATACAGTGACGGGGCCCTTCAGACCGAGCAGCCACCCGAATCGGAGAGCTGTTTCCGTTTTCACTGCGGAGTAGAGGCAGATCCTCTGAAGTCGTGTTGTCTTTCTGTCCCCGCAGAAGATCATCGGAGTGTTTAAGCCGAAGAACGAGGAGCCGTACGGTCAGCTGAACCCCAAATGGACCAAATGGCTGCAGAAGCTGTGCTGTCCGTGCTGTTTCGGGCGAGACTGCCTGGTGCTGAATCAGGGCTACCTCTCGGAGGCAGGAGCCAGTTTAGTGGACCAGAAGCTGGAGCTCAACATTGTACCACGGACCAGAGTCAGTACCTCTCTCTCTCTCTCTCTCTCTCGCTCTATCTATCTCTCTCTCTCTCTCTCGCTCTATCTATCTATCTATCTCTCTCTCTCTCTCGCGCGCTCTCTCGTGCTCTATCTGTCTATCTATGTGTTTCTCTCTCTCTCTCTCTCTGTTTCTCTCTCTCTCTCGTGCTCTCTGTTTCTCGTGCTCTCTGTTTCTCGTTCTCTCTCTCTCTCTCTCTCTCTCTCTCTCTCTCTCTCTCTCTCTCTCTCTCTCTCTCTCTCTCTCTCTCTCTCTCTGTTTCTCTCTCTGTTCCTCTCTCTCTCGTGCTCTCTGTTTCTCGTGCTCTCTGTTTCTCTGTTTCTCTCTCTCTCTCTCTCTCTCTCTGTCTCTGTCTCTCTCTGTCTGTCTGTCTCTCTCTCTTTATCTATCTATCTACCTATCTATCCATCTCTCTCTCTCTTGCTTGCACGTCTGTGCTCTCTCTGTAACTCAGTGCTCTCTTGCGCATTTACTCTGTGTATCTCTTGCACGCTCTCTCTCTCTCTCTGGCTCATCCTCTTTCTATCTTTCATTTCCTGTTGTGACCTTACCTGTGAACCCAACACACACACACATACACCATATACATACACACACACACACACACACACACACACACACACACATTCTCACACATCTACATACATCTCTCTATCCTCCTCTACACTCACACACATCATATCACTCATCGGTACACACACTCTACCATATACATATACACACACACATACATACACACACACACACACACACACACACACACACATATATATATATATATATACACATCACTAATCACTCCTATCACTTCTCTATCTACACACAGCATAGCAGAGTGAAATCTCTAAACCTTTTTAATTATAAGGCTCTCTAATTCTGCAGTTATAGAGGCATTTTAATCAACTTCTAGTTACTGAAGTGTAAAGATGAGTAGCTGAATATAACACCTGCATCTGTAGTGCAATAACGTGAGGTGATGTGTCTGCAGGTGGTGTATTTGGCGAGTGAGACGTTTAACTACAGTGCCATAGACAGAGTGAAGTCTCGAGGTAAACGCCTCGCTCTGGAGAAAGTGCCCAAAGTCGGACAGCGCTTCCACAGAATCGGCCTGCCGCCAAAGGTCAGCCTGCACAGCGTTGTGGTTGTGTGTGTGTGTCTGTCTGTCTGTGTGTGTGTGTCTGTGTGTGTGTCTGTGTGTGTGTCTGTGTGTCTGTGTCTGTGTCTGTGTCTGTGTCTGTGTCTGTGTCTGTGTCTGTGTGTGTGTGTGTGTGTGTGTGTGTGTGTGTGTGTGTGTGTGTGTGTGTGTGTGTGTGTATGTGTGTGTGTGTGTATGTGTGTGTGTGTGTGTGTGTGTGTGTGTGTGTGTGTGTGTGCATGTGTGTGTGTGTATATGTGTGTGTGCATGTGTGTGTGTGTGTGTGTGTGTGCGGTGTGTGTGTCTTTGTGTGTATGTGTGTGTGTGTGTGTGTGTGTAAGTGTGTGTGTGTGTGGGTGTATGTGCGGTGTGTGTGTGTGTGTGTGTGTGTGTATGCGCGTGTATGTAGGTGTGTGTGTGTGTGTGTGTGTGTGTGTGTGTATATATATATGGTGTGTATATATATGGTGTATATACTATATATGTGTATATATATATATGTATATGTATATGTTTGTGTGCATGTATGTGGTGTGTGTGTGTATGTATGTCGTATATGTATATGTGCATATATGTATAGTGTGTGTGTATATATATATGTATGTAATATATATATATATGTGTATATAGTATATATATATCTCTTCGAATGTGAACATGAATTGGGACCATATGGTACATAACCACAGAGTAATCCTCTCATTATATAATCACAGATGAGTACTTTCAACCCCACCTTTAAAATCGTCATGCATTAACATGAACTTTGGGGGCTGGTAAGGTAATAATGTGCCAGTATGGCCAATATGACATTCCTCTGCATATATTTAATGCACACTTTTTATTTACCTGCTGAATTTAACACAGACAAATATAACGTGCGGTAGAACCAACTCTTCCCCAGGCCACGTTATTCTAGCGTGTTAAATTCAGTAGAGGACGTGTTTACTTAATCACACCTAGCACATCAGATAACCAGAGTGACCCAGCGCTGGTGTACAGCTGTATATACCACATGTGACTAGGGCTCTTCTGCTGCTCAAATGTTTGAAATTGCATAATTGCGTAACTGGTATATGCAGAGTTGCATTCTTTTCTATTCTGTGATGGCGTTACAGGCCCCAGACTCCAGGGGGCGTACGGAGTTTGATGGTGTACATGGTGTGTGATTTAATAAAGGTGATTTAAAGGTGACTCTCTGTTCCTGTTCGCTTCCGACAGGTCGGCTCATTCCAGCTCTTCGTAGACGGGTATAAAGATGCAGATTTCTGGCTGCGGCGGTTCGAGGCAGAGCCGCTACCGGAAAACACGAACCGGCAGCTCCAGCTGCAGTTTGAACGGCTGGTGGTGCTGGATTACATCATCCGCAACACAGGTGTGTTTAACCAGTCATACAGCATGATGCAGTAAAGGAACAGGAAGTAGGAAGAAGTTCATTAACGGGGTTAAGCTAACATGCCAAAGATGTAAACAAACATGTTGTTGTTGTTGTTGTTGTTCTTTTTATTTTTTAATTTACATTTAGTTTACAGTGGATTCACATTCTGTACTGACAGTCTAGTAGCTCCTCTCTCACTGTGTCTTAAGTGCTGTAACGGGTGTTTCCTTGGGTCCTGCAGATCGAGGCAACGACAACTGGCTTATAAAATACGACTGCCCTATGGACACATCCGGCAACAGGGTAGGATTATCTACTCTACTAATTCCACCCTTGAGATGGACATGCTGAGTAGCCATACACTGTCTGTGTGTCCATGTTTGTATGAAGCCTCGTATTTCAGTATATCAACCTCAGTGTGTTCATTCGTCAGCATGTTAAAGGAGTAACCAGAATTAAAACATCCCCCTTCTCCACAGCACACACGGGCAGCCTGACGCGTCTGGACTCTTTAGCTTCTGGTTCTTTAGTTTTGTGCTGCAGCTACGAGGCTAATGTGGCTAATAAACACTAGAAGTCAATAGTCACCCAGATCTTATCTGTAAGTGTGTTGGTTAAGGATGCTGAAACACAGTGTACCGCTGTTTGATGCACAGGCTTTAGTGCAGTATGGAAAGTGTCGATTTGTTTATTCACTTGCTGCAGCTTCTTAAAGGAGCCATATGTAATTAGCTTAGTTTAAAACATTCCTAAATGAGCTCGAGTGATCAACAGTATATGAAGAAATCAGAGCGACATGTGGAGTAGGCATATCTGGGGTAGGTGGAAACGACTGAACGTTGAGTGTGGTGTGTGTATTAAACCTGGGTTTGTGTGTGTATTTTGCAGGACACTGACTGGGTGGTAGTAAAGGATCCTATCATTAAAATAGCTGCCATTGATAACGGCCTGGCCTTCCCGTTAAAACACCCCGACTCCTGGAGAGCTTGTAAGCCCATCGTCTTTCACCTCACAACTCACCTTTCACCTGACATGCTTGGGAAATGAGTTCAAATGGTGATATGGTGTAGTATCTTGTGTAGCTAGTGTGGCTGAGAAGTGCAAAACAAATTAACATTCGAGAAAACAAAATTACAAAAGTAAAAAATTTAAACAAACCAAAAACGGTTACATTTCAGAAAACAAAATTACAAAAATAAAAACAAATTTACGATCAAAAACTGCTACATTTCAGAAAACAAAATTACAAAAGCAAACAATTTATACAAACGAAAAACAGTTACATTTCAGAAAACAAAATTACAAAAGCAAAACATTTATACAAACGAAAAACAGTTACATTTCAGAAAACAAAATTACAAAAATAAAAACAAATTTACGATCAAAAACTGCTACATTTCAGAAAACAAAATGACAAAAATAAAAAATTTATACAAACGAAAAACAGTTACATTTCAGAAAACAAAATTACAAAAATAAAAACAAATTTACGATCAAAAAACAGTTACATTTCAGAAAACAAAATTACAAAAGCAAAAAATTTATACAAACGAAAAACGGTTACATTTCAGAAAACAAAATTACAAAAGCAAAACATTTATACAAACGAAAAACAGTTACATTTCAGAAAACAATTACAAAAATAAAAACAAATTTACGATCAAAAACTGCTACATTTCAGAAAACAAAATGACAAAAATAAAAAATTTAAACAAACGAAAAACGGTTACATTTCAGAAAACAAAATTACAAAAATAAAAACAAATTTACGATCAAAAACTGCTACATTTCAGAAAACAAAATTACAAAAGCAAAATATTTATACAAACGAAAAACGGTTAAATTTCAGAAAACAAAATTACAAAAATAAAAACAAATTTACGATCAAAAACTGCTACATTTCAGAAAACAAAATTACAAAAATAAAAACAAATTTACGATCAAAAACTGCTACATTTCAGAAAACAAAATGACAAAAATAAAAAATTTATACAAACGAAAAACAGTTACATTTCAGAAAACAAAATTACAAAAATAAAAACAAATTTACGATCAAAAACTGCTACATTTCAGAAAACAAAATTACAAAAATAAAAACAAATTTACGATCAAAAACTGCTACATTTCAGAAAACAAAATGACAAAAATAAAAAATGTATACAAACGAAAAACAGTTACATTTCAGAAAACAAAATTACAAAAATAAAAACAAATTTACGATCAAAAACTGCTACATTTCAGAAAACAAAATTACAAAAATAAAAACAAATTTACGATCAAAAACAGTTACATTTCAGAAAACAAAATTACAAAAACAAAGACGTGAAAAACTTTAACCAGTACCAAACTGCGAATTCTGAAAGCGCAGGTCTAACACACAGGAAGTGCTTGTTAGGGACCTTGTCAGTCTAACTGTTTGGTGGTGGTAGAGTGGGTGTAGTTTGGGATGGTGACGACGCTGAAGCTTGTTTTATTTTGTGGCACGCTTTGGTTTTCCCAGTGAACGCTCTGTAGAGTTTTTAAAAGACCAGGCGGAAAATAGAGATCAGGTGACGTCCAGGTGGTTTAGACGTTGCCCATTCATCTCCTTCTTTGAAACAGTTTGATTGACAGAATCCACTTCCTGTGTGTTAGACCCCGCCTCCCTGTCAGAATTCGGAGTTTGTAAAAGCGTCTCGGTGCTGGTAGGTGTTCCACGTCGTGTACACTTGTGTTTACCTTTCTAATTATGTTTTCTATAGTCTGAATTTGAGTAAAGGGTCCATGAAAATCCAATAAAGCCTGGAATTAGGCGAATACGATGATCTGGCATATAGACCCTGTACTTTACCTCCTGTAGACACTGCTGAAACACCTCACTAAGTGTGCTCCTGCTGGTTTGGGTTCTTCACTGCAGATCCGTTTTACTGGGCGTGGCTGGCACAGGCGAAGGTGCCCTTCTCCCAGGAGATCCGTGACCTGGTTCTGCCCAAACTGTCTGACCCCAACTTCGTCAAAGATCTGGAGGAGGACCTCTACGAACTTTTCAAGGTGCGCAAACAGCTGCAAACACTGCGTGTGGATCCAGATGTGTATCAGATGTGTTTGGGTTCCGTTAAACCCGAGTGTGTGTGGTGTGAATGGTTGATTTGGTGGGTGCTGGTGGGAGCCAGGGGTCTCCAGCTTTACTGTCGTATATGAGGATGAAAGTTAGTCTGAGGTGTGGGGCGGTTTTGAAACGGGCGTATCGTGACTCCTCAGGAGACGTGTGGGGGGGTGTGGACAGTTTGAGGGGCGAGTGAGGCTGAATGCTCTCTGAGGCTGTGAGGCTGAATGCTCTCTGAGGCTGTGAGGCTGAATGCTCTCTGAGGCTGTGAGGCTGAATGCTCTCTGAGGCTGTGAGGCTGAATGCTCTCTGATGCTGTGAGGCTGAATGCTCTCTGAGGCTGTGAGGCTGAATGCTCTCTGAGGCTGTGAGGCTGAATGCTCTCTGAGGCTGTGAGGCTGAATGCTCTCTGAGGCTGTGAGGCTGAATGCTCTCTGATGCTGTGGGTTGTCTTTGTGTTTGTCTACCACAGAAAGATCCGGGCTTCGATAGAGGACAGTTCCACAAGCAGATCTCCGTGATGAGGGGACAGGTCAGTTACTGACCCCTGCTAATCCAAATATACCAGCAACACTGACCCTTACAGTTCACCTGTTCATCTCTCTCTCTCTCTCTCTCTCTCTCTCTCTCTCTCTCTCTCTCTCTCTCTCTCTCTGTCTCTCTCTCTCTCTCTGTCTCTCTGTCTCTCTGTCTCTCTCTCTGTCTCTCTCTCTGTCTCTCTGTGTCTCTCTCTCTGTGTCTCTGTGTCTCTCTCTCTGTGTCTCTCTCTCTGTGTCTCTCTCTCTCTCTCTCTCTCTCTCTCTCTCTCTCTCTCTCTCTCTCTCTCTCTCTCTGTGTCTCTCTCTCTCTCTCTCTCTCTCTCTCTCTCTCTCTCTCTGTGTCTCTCTGTCTCTCTCTCTCTCTCTCTCTCTCTCTCTCTCTCTCTCTCTCTCTCTCTGTCTCTCTGTCTCTCTCTCTCTCTCTCTCTCTCTCTCTCTCTCTCTGTCTCTCTGTCTCTCTGTCTCTCTGTCTCTCTCTCTGTCTGTCTGTCTGTCTGTCTGTCTGTCTTTCTCTCTCTCTCTCTCTCTCTCTCTCTCAGATACTGAATCTGAGTCAGGCTATGAAGGACGGCAAGACCCCCCTGCAGCTCGTCCAGATGCCCCCCGTTATCGTAGAGACGGCGCGGGCGCCGCAGCGTGCCAACACCGAGTCGTACACGCAGAGTTTCCAGAGCAGACGGCCGTTCTTCACGTGGTGGTGAAGACCGCACCAAGGCCACCACCGAGGGGCGCTACACTGGACTGGACCGGTTTGGATTTTGAACAGGTGATGAAGAAAAGGGTGGTGGAGAGGGATGACTGTCGGAGGGACGCTTCACTTTAGTCGTTTATTTTGTCTTCTGAACGAACGGTCTGCTCCTGTTCACTGTATGAACCACGAGCCGCTTGCTGCTCCCAGAACGAGGCGCTCTACTGTAGACCAATGTGCTACGGACACAAGCATGATCCCGCGGCTGGTCTCCTGCTCACCGGCTTCCTATTCAGATTTTTAGTTCCACCTTAAATGCTCCAGCAGTCTCATTTTAGTCCCTCAGCTATTCCACCTTAAATGGTGCAACAGTTACATATCGGTGACTCAGCACGATGCTGCGTAAGGCGGATTAGTCATTCCACCTTAAATGTTGAAGTGGCTCCATTCTGGCTACCTTTAGATTGGAGCCCAGGATGGCTTCAGGCAACTCGGTCATTCCACCTTAAAAACATAAGTGGTTGTATTCTGGTAGAAAGGGCCTGAGGTACCATTTAAGGTGGAATATAAAAATCTCCATGTCCCTTTCTTCTTTTTCTCTCTCTCTGTCTCTCTCTCTCTCTCTCTCTCTCTCTCTCTCTCTCTCTCTCTCATATTCATTCCATACAGGTGCCAGAATGTTAGCCATTTAAGGTGGAACGGCGAATTGTCTCTTCTTGTTCTTTTCCCCTCTCCCTTCTTTCTGTCTCTCCTCTTTCATTCTGCACAGGTGACACACTACTTACCCCCCCCCCATCCTGTACAGGTGTCCGAGTGTAGCTGATGCACCATTTAAGGTGGAACACATTTCTCTCCTTCTGTTCTCCTCCTTCCCTCCCTCTGTTCTTTCATCTGTTACTCTGTGAGAGTGAACTGCTGCACGATTTAAGGTGGAACAGAAAATGATGAAATGGAAGCTGAGGGCTTCAGTGTAGGGTTCCTTTGCTGCAGTGCTTGCTCGATTGCCCTCTGGCGCCACCTAGCGGTTGGAGAAGGAGCTGCAAAGACTCCTCAGAGAACAAACAGAGCTGCATGTCTCTACTGTCCCGTTTGCCTCCACTACAGACAGCTGCAGCTGATGGTGGATAACAAACGCTCGGTTATGAGCATCTTAGAGCCTCACTCTCTCGCTCGCTCGCTCTCTGTGTCCGTCTCTTCTTCTTCTTTTTTTTTTTTTTTTTTTTTTTCTGCCTTTTTTGTGTGTTTGTTCCACAGCTCGGATCACTCGCTCTCTTTCGGAAAATCTCCAAAGCTTATTTTCTTTTTTCTTTTAATTTTTTTTTTTTTCCTCCCATTTTCATTTTCATTTTTTTGATTATTTAGTTTATTTGTATTTTAATTTTACTTTTTTTTTTTTTTTTTTTTAATCAAATCATCTGTCACTGCATTCTCAGCCTTATTTGTATTTTCTGTTTGGTTGATTTTCTGTTGCGTCACACGAACGCATCTGCATCTATCCAGTCTGTTGAGAACGTGCAGAACCACACTGTGCATGTGCAGAAACACTGGAGCGAACCATTCTCTACCCGGGTGGGGGGACACTAAGGTACGGCTCTGTTCTACCCCCACCTGCATCCTCTCTCTGTTTCGTTTAGTTATTTTTGTCAGATTATTTTTATTAACAACGTATTTACCAATGTCAACCGAACTGACGTTAACATGTCTTGTGGCAATGCACTGTATAATATGTATGTAATGTATTTACTGATAAAGATAAGCTGTATTCAATTAAACCCGCGCAGCTGCATTCCTTAAAAAACAACACTTTAATCTGAATTTTCCAACAATTACACCCACAAATCAAAAACACCTTTATGTAGCATGTTAATGTGGGAATTTGGGCCCCCCTGGTCATGTGACACACTTCAGTAGGGCTCATTTCACCTGCTGACCGTCTTTATTCGCTGGCTTAGTCACATTAGAACATGTATAACGTCATAACATCGTCTTTAGTTTTGTAGGCTCCACCCCCTGCCCCTCCCCAGAAGTGTGCAGAAGTGTGTTCACTGTAGAACCCAAACATGTCATGTGACCAGGGATGCCCAAACATTTGGACATGACTTCATATTATATATTTATTGTACATTTGTATATATGTCTATACAGCCCTGGAAATCTTTAGTAGCCCACCTCTAACTGATCAGTGTCTCTAGGTGTCCAGGTTCTGGGTTTGTGTTGGTTCTGTTTGGTTCTCTACACTACTGGAACCATGTCTCCCAAACTCCAGATCAGATATCGTATTAGATCTGTTTATTAGAAAATCACTAATGACCTCCAGAAGCCTGTTTTTAGAACCATGCTCGCTGTGCGTTTCACCCCAGCCACCGCTCGCCAGTCTCTCTGTAGGTCACTCGAGGTCATCTTACGGTGGGTAAGGGACATTGGAATGAGGTGGCGCTCATCACGGTCAGTAGAGAGTGGGTTTGGCCCTCTGCCAGTCTGTAGCTGTGTTGTCCTGTGTGTTTGCTGCTGGACCTTGTTCTTATGAACCAGACGCTCACTGTATCCGCCAGTAAAGCTAGAACCCAACCTTCGGTTCCTCACTGAGAACCTGCGTTACATGTGGAGATGCTGATTGAAGAAGACACTGGAGTGGGCTCTGATGTATTTCCAGAGCTGTTTATATATTCCTGTCACATCAAAGAATTTACAGGTGTGCTAAGGCATCGGACATAGTGTTCTCGATTTCAACATCACAGCTACATTCCATATTATGTCTTCAATTAGTATCTAAATCTATACCAGCTATTCCAAGGAAGCCTATTTCTAATGTTCCTAATAATGCTAGTGTGCTACTTCAACTATTTGCTCTCTCCGGAACGGATAACTGCTAGTGGGCAGGTACCACTGTAATGTGGAAGAACAATGAGAGTGTTGTTAATGCATATACTCCATACGTCCTTCAGTTTTTACGTAGGCTTCATAATGTTGGAGCGTATTGCTAACATGCTACTGCGTACAACCTTGTGCATAGCATCTCAAGTATTACCAGGCAAGCCTGCCTCGAGCTGTACGTTCATATAGAGACAATAAGAAGAACCTTGTTATATAACTGCACTATACATTAGAGGGCTGGTCTTTACAGGGTTATCCTCCAAGGAGTTGATTGTCCATCACACGCTTGCTTGCTTGCTTGCTCATTTTGCACTGTGGCTCAGAGGCTAATGTTGTTGACGGCTAATGAAAGTGAAAGTGACCCAGTGGTTTTCTGTTAGCGTCGTATCTCCAAGACCAAACATTTCCTGTGTGATTAATTATAACTGGAGTAAGACAACAACACTTCAGCTTACTTCCTGACCAGCTCTGCCACAAGGCCGGTCATATGATCAGGGCCAAGACTAAATCTACAGGCCTCTGAGAAAGACTATCAGGTTGCACTGGAGGTCAGCTAGGTTTAAGACCAATCCAGACCATCTGATTCGAATTCTGACACTCATTAATGCTCACGGCTAAGGCGAACTAGCTGCTGCTAAAACATCTGCAAGCTTGACAATAGAAGTTCACATCAGCATTTTACATACGACTTCTAGACCCAGTTTAAACGCAGACTTTGTCAAATCGACTACTGCTAGAGCTAAACCTTGACACAATAGTGTGATAGTGTTTGGTGATGGCTGTAGTGAGTTGTGTGTCTGTACGGCTAGGTCAGAATGCTAACATGGCTAACAGTAAATCAGTGAAGTTAGCAGGACTGGCACAGCCGCAGTTGCTTGCTGGATTTGGATGCATGGGGACTAGCATAGACGAGCTTGTCCCTCAGTTAAAACAACATGCTAACTCGTGTCTCTCAGCAAACAGAAAAGCAAGCTAAAGACTTTCTCTCTGTGGGGAAAAAGGAGGACAAATGCATGCTAAGTCTTGTTTCTTTGAGAACGGAAGCTAACAAGGGTCAACTCCTGTTTCTCAACAAATGGAAGCTAACTATAAAAGGCTAATAAGGACATGCTAACCCGTGTCTTATCACCTAAATAAGGTTAACAGAGACAAACTGGTCTAACTAAGCCACTCCTGTTTCTCAACAAATGGAAGCCAGCTAGAAAAAGCTAATAAGGACATGCTAAGCCTTGTCTCTCACTAAATAGAAGCTAACAAAGCTAAGCTAATCCTTGCTTTTTGGAGACTGGGTGCTAACATCAACAAGCTAATTCTTGTCTCTCAGTAAAAAATAGCTATCAAGGATGAACTCCTGAGTATATGAAAAATAAGTCATGCTAACCCGTTTTTCGTTGAATGGAACCTATGGATGTGCCTGGAAGCTAACCAGGAAGTGCTAATTTCTGAGTCTTAGTGTATGAAAGCTAAAAAGGAAATGCTAACTTTCTTGGTGCACTGAATGGAGGCTAAATGCTAACTGCTGACTTCTATGGCCTGCTAGCCGTTCACTGTTAGCCACATTAGCAATCTTTACCCAAACCAGGCTGCTGGTCTGATGTTTTCAATGGGAATATAAGAAGGGTCTTGTGTTAGCACCTACTGGACAGCAGTTATTCACCATGTAGTGCCAAATCAAAAATAGTGTTTCCATCAGCTGTAGTTGGATTGTGCTTTTTCGGCGAGGTCGTAGTTGATGTATAGTGTTATTAGCTGTATTGCTGTATTTGTGTATTTACACTAAGTTGCCAGTTTAATAGGCACACCTTCCTACATGTGCTAGCCATTTTTATCAAATGCACCTTCCACATAGGCCCACTTTGTAGCCCATATGTTTCTGCGCAGTGTCCAATAGAATAGACCCAATGGACATGGTCCACCATAGGACCACCACTGGCCACATATTTGGGTGGTGAGCCATTCTGACCTATGCGGTAGGTGTTTCCAACAATATGGCCATCATTGTAGGTACAAGGTGTTCCTAATAAAATGGCTATCAGGTGTATATTTAGTGAGCATGTAATGCTATGCCCTGGTAGAGCCAGACAGGGTTTTCAGATTACTGTCTAATCCTATTCTCTTGGTCTGCGCTAATCCCACAATGTTCCACTTCCGCCTGGCCGGCTCCGCAATCAGTGTCGTATGCGGTGGAGGTAGCGATCAGGATCCTTCTCCGGAGCACTGTTCCGGCTCCAAGCGCCCCGCACCTCTTCTTCTTCGTGTAGGAAGTCCCCTGAGTCACATGGCTCAGCTTTGTGAGGGTCCTGCCCCCCGCAGGCTCCCGAAGCAGCTCCGTCATCATCATCAGCTGTGGCTTCAGGTGGTTGTCCTGATGGCCGTTCACTGATCCTAACAGAGCATAAAGGAGAATATCAAGTCAATACACAAACACAGAGACCACCACGCCTGAATATCTAGAACAGTCAGGACCCTCCAATGAAGAACTGTACATTAACCAATGGACTAGTATAAAACACAGGCTTAAAAAAAAATAATAATAATTTTATATATATATATATATATACAGGGGTTGAAACTGAAACACCTGGTTTTAGACCACAGTCATTTATTAGTATGGTGTAGGGCCTCCTTTTGCGGCCAATACAGCGTCAGTTGGTCTTGGGAATGACATATACTGCGTCCTGCACAGTGGTCAGAGGGAGTTTAAGCCATTCTTCTTGCAGGATAGTGGCCAGGTCACTACGTGATGCTGGTGGAGGTTCGTCCTTCTTGGTGGTATGCTGACATTACCCTGGATACCGTGGCTCTTGATACATCACAAAGACTTGCTGTCTTGGTCACAGATGCGCCAGCAAGACGTGCACCAACAGTTTGTCCTCTTTTGAACTCTGGTATGTCACCCATAATGTTGTGTGCATTGCAGTATTCTGAGCAGAACTGTGCTCTTACCTGCTAACTGAACCTTCACACTCTGCTCTTACTGGTGCAATGTGCAGTTAATGAAGACTGGCCACCAGGCTGGTCCAATTTAGCCATGAGACCTCCCACACTAAAATGACAGGTGTTTCAGTTTCATTGTCCAACCCCTGTGTATATATATATATATATATATATATACATACACACACACACACACAGTATATAATGTGTGTAATAAAATAAAATTATAAAATTAAATATGTTTAAAAAGGAGAAATACAAACACAGCAGTTCTGTTCGTCATAACACCGCCCTCCTCCCCACCTCAACAGTGCAGCACATCTCTGATAGCCGATTGGGTGGACACCCCAGACTTGATAAACTCCTTAATCCTTTTATGGTCTAAATAACCTAATCTTTCAAAGGGGAGATGATTATACAGTGTCTTATACCACTGTGCCGGGCCGTACAGATGACGCCGGTTAACCATAAAGCATTTTCTCACAGCTGCCAGGAGCGCCTTATCAGTCTTGGTCAGTACAGAGCCCAGAGATGGATGCTCTGATGACTAAGACTACGGGAACCGATGGCACAGATATGTGAAAAATGCTTCATGTCTGAACACACCCGCCTCCAGAACGGTTTAATATCAGACCTAGTGCAGACCAAAACGTGCCCTTATCCGTTTGACATTTGAGTTTGTAATTTTTTCCTCAAACTGTCGGGATGTGAGCAAAGCTGTGAAATGTGCTGTGGCCCAAGTAAAAAAAAAAAAAAAAAGAAGAAGAATAAAAAAAATTAAAACAACTAAAAGTATTGTGATAATCACATTCAACTGTGAAATATTACATTTATAAAATAATTCTGTTTTTATAATTAGCTGTAAAAACATGATTCCGTCGGACAGAGGGCACAGACTGTGGAAAGCTGCAAAAATAAAACAAAAAATTTACTTTAAGTTATATTAAGTTATTTGGGAAAAGGACAAATTGGTCCCAGAAAATAGGAAAATATTTTACTATTAATCTGCTAAAAATCTCTTAAAAATTAATTAAAGTTAATTAGAGTTATTCCACCAAACGTCCTGTTTTTATACGCAAATAAAGAGAGTTTTAATGAATCCGCCAAATACAAAGGAGCTATTCATTGCATTAAGGTTAATTTGCTGTATACGGTTAGCAGTGGCGAGGCAGGTAGACCTACACCTAGTCCAGACTACACAATGAGAACCACACTAACACACTAAAACCCAACAGTGTTGATCAGAATGAGATTATCATGCCTGGACTAATAAGCCTTTCTGTAGGCTGTAGCTGGACAACTGCCTGAAAGTCCTCAAATGTAATCACCCCGTCTGCGTACGGCTGACTGGGTGGGAATAAGGGCTGGCGTGCGGCAGGGCAGGTTTGTGTTGATTCAGCTTTACTGTAAACTGTAATCAGTACTACACACCAGGAAGCCACTCAAGGACGCCGCTGGTGGTGTCAGAAACAGACCAGGCGGGGTTATGCAAGGCCAGGGCGTACCTGGGTTATCTGACAGACACACAGCTAAGCTTCCCTACAATAGTGTGATGGAAATGTCAATCACCTCCAAAGCAATCAGTGTGATAACCTGTCCTAGCCTCTCGACCTTTAACCCCCCATATACATCTGTTTATGATTTGGTGAAAGGGCTGCACTGGAAACATTAACTCAGAGCTAGTTTTAAATCACAGGAAACTACCAAACTGGTGCCGTGACCTCCGTACAGTAACACATCAGCGCTGTGGCCAGCAGTAGTGTGGAGGTTCTGGTGGGCCATGTCCATTTAAAATGACTGTGTCACTGTATCACATCATACACAGCTCTGGAAATAAATAAGGGACTCCAGTGTCTTCTTCAATCAGCGTCTCCACATGTACAGCAGGTTCTCAGTGAGGAACCGAAGGTTGGGTTCTAGCTTTACTGGCAGATACAGTGAGCGTCTGGTTCATAAGAACAAGGTCCAGCAGCCAACACACAGGACAACACAGCTACAGACTGGCAGAGGGCCAAACCCACTCTCTACTGACCGTGATGAGCGCCACCTCATTCCAATGTCCCTTACCCACCGTAAGATGACCTCAGGTGACCTACAGAGAGACTGGCGAGCGGTGGCTGGGGTGAAACGCACAGCGACGGTATAATAGTGATGTCATAAGGGAACAGCTCATTTACATATACACACCTATTCAGCAGGTTTAGCCCCGCCTATTGGAATGAGGCAGAGAAGAGCCCAGAACAGGGCTTAGCTTGTTTAGCTCTGAGCCTTCGTTCACACTAGCAGGCGGCACGTCACCTACGCCCACCCCGAGTTTGTCTCACGGGTGTGTCAAGGCCCTCCGTGTTGCTGGGTGTGGTCGTGTACACGGGCCAGGAAAGCTAGCTAGTTTTGAATGGGGTTAAAAGGGAAAGCTAACTGCTTGCGTTAATGGCTAGCTTCATTGGCTGGTTAGCATGCTGGCTAAGCTAGCTAGCTAGCTAGCTATCAAGCCAACTCCCCAGAGACACCAACGATGTCTGCTCCTTTCCTCCACAGCTCATTTCTTCACAGATGTGTATGTACCAAGACGCATCATATGAAAGTGCAGACTGCTGAAGCTGGGGGGAGGATCTCGGACCCCCGTGTCGGTTGCCGCTTGTGGTTAAAGTGCAGCTACAAAGGACGTAGAGTAAGGGACAGGGGGAAGAGGGAAAACAGAATACCGTCTCTCTCACCTGGTGTGACCAAACGCTCGGACCCCCCTGGCCGCCATGCTTGCGTCGCTGCGATGAGGCTCGGCACGGATTCCGCTGCGGTTCCGTGCCCGGACCCTGAGCCCCACCAGCGCCTGCGCCAGCCTTTCTTCATCCTCTGCCTCCTCTTCCTCCTCCTCGCCGTCCTCCCCTTCCGCCTCCCCTGCCCTCCAGTCGCCCCACACCACTCGTGCCCTCTGCTCAGCATCTGGTTCTCCAGCCACCCGGAACAGGCGCCGCAGCTGACGGAGGTTCACGCCCTGGAAAATGTTGGCGGAACCGGATTTGCGGATGCGGCGCTCGGGGGGTCGGCAGAATGTGGGCTGGGACGGTCCGGGCAGGGCCGGGGGAGCGGCCGCCACCTCCTCCATCTGCAGCAGCTCTACAGGGGGGAAAAAATTGAAATGGTCGGATCAGAACCTACAGGTTCTACACGTACCCCACTATTCTGACATGCGGGTTCTATCGTAATGTAACACTGATCATCAAAACAAGAGCTGCACCCAGAAGGAGTCACCCGACAGGAACGAACCTTGGTGGCTAGGTTGGACATTGTGAGACATGCTCATGCAACGACCGCGCATGTGACGTGAGCAAGGGCGGGCCTTATCTCTGAACCTGACCGACCCAACAGCCACGACTACAGACCCTCAGCGAGCGGTGGTGTCCTCCATCAGTCATCCTGTCATCACCATTGGCAGACGGCTGCACCACACAGGACTCCATGCTCACGACTGTCCTTAACACCACGTCACCGTCACCAGAGACTGCAGTGGTGTCGTACCAGACTGTCATGGAGTGACTCAGAATGGCAGCGGGTCATCTTCAGTGACGAGTCCCGCTTTAGTCTTGGTGGAGACGCCCAACGAATCCGTGTGTGGAGGCACCGTGGTCAGCACCGAGATCACACGTCCAGAAGGCCTGGACCTCCACCCCTACCGCACCATCTGCAGGAACTGTGTGAGGATGTTCAAGCTGCATGGGATGGATTATCACAGGACACCATTAGGAACCTCTACAGCTCCATACCGAGACGTCTGGCGTGTTGGGTTAGCAAACATGGCCGCCCGACGCCATACTGAGAGACAGACTTCTGTATGTGTAGCTCAATAAATATTGATCATATCAGTCTAAATTTATCATCAGTTATTGATCCTGGTCACCTTTATCCTCCTTCCCAACACCACTGCAGTCCTACCATGCAGCTATACCGGCCAGCTCAAAACACTCATTACGTCATGGATGGGTTAGCATCACGCTAAGGGGGCGGGAGGGCCATGGATCATCCTGGCGAGCTTCCCACTGCACTCGTTTATAGTGCACTTTATGGTGAACGTGTCTCCAGTGCTTTTAAACTTGCATAAGTTTATATCAGGACTAATACTGTTATCTAAGGAACATCGTCCTTCACATTCCAGGATGTTCAGGATGTTCAGGATACCAGGACACGATAAGAGGTGTCTGCCTTCCTCGGTTCCGTGCCACGCCTCCTGCTCCGTGTTGTTTGACTCCGTTGTGCGTTTCTGTGAAACAGCCTACCAGCATCGCCCTGCAGCCATGTCCAGCCATCCCCAGCCATTAACCCAGTGACCTAGACGGAGCGCCGGAGAGAACTGGAAAACCGCAACCCGGCCCCTCGGATTAGAGTCTCGCACTCTTACACGGTCTGCTGGCCCTCATGTGACCGTGTCTTAGTATGCTGATGGAGAAAAACATGCTCACCACGTCAGTCTCTATTCGCTATCAACAGAGCTTTTCTGTGTTGGGAAGCAGAGAGGATGCATTTTGTGGGCGGAGCTTAACTGGTGCCAGTTATCATAGCCCATCACTAGGGCTGTGGTGATAACCATGCTCCAGACTTGGGAGTTAAGACTCTGGTATGGGTGGTGCAGTTGTGGAGCTGGTGATAAACCGCCAAACCACGGGGATAGGTGTCTTCGTCAGTGGGGTAAGACCGAAGCCATAGGGTCACAGGGTGTCAGGTGTAGAGACGTAGGAATATGGATCACCCGGACGTCGCCTCCAGTTACTCCATACACTAATAAGGAAACACTTAGCAATGGGGTCTACTGCACTTGCATGGCTGGGCTGGCACTGTGTACCAGTGCACCGTGTATTTTAGAACCGCGTGAATCGCTAGAACTACTGCTGCCACTGGTATCCAGGTGTATATGAGCTACTTGGTTCTAGTTCACTTCATGCTGTAAGGCTAATGTAGGGCTAATGGGTTAGCTGTAGGGCTAATACAGCTAGCAGTAGAGCTAATAGAGTTAGCGGTAGGGCTAATACAGCTAGCGGCAGGGCTAATATAGTTAGCGGTAGGGCTAATAGAGCTAGCGGCAGGGCTAATACAGCTAGCGGCAGGGCTAATACAGTTAGCGGTAGGGCTAATACAGCTAGCAGCAGGGCTAATACAGCTAGCGGCAGGGCTAATACAGCTAGCGGCAGGGCTAATACAGCTAGCAGCAGGGCTAATACAGCTAGCAGCAGGGCTAATAGAGCTAACAGCAGGGCTATTACAGTATCTCTACATATTGCATATATGAATGTTATCTAGATCTATTGTTTACATTAAATTCATGTTCTAATGTAGGCTAGGTTGGAGTTGTGCTGCAGCCACGCTGCTTTTTAAGGCATCCGTGAACATCTGTGTTTTGCCTCCCTGGAGGCGTTTCCTATTAGACACCTAACAGCACACGAAGACGGTTTTGTTGTTATTCCATGGATCTTGCTCCACTCGGATCTCCTTTCTGATGTTTTTCTGCCAAACTGTGTACAACTGCCAGGGACCTGATTGTGACGTCTACACAAAATTGATTCCAGTGCTCCAGCTTCTGAAAAACTGGAAAACCCAGTCACTGCTAGAGAACACACATATTGGTCTACCGCTAACAGATGGACTGTCCCGAATACATAGATGACACATCGTAAGTACACAGCCCTAAAAAGAGCCCACATGACTACAGCGTACAGCCCACATGACTACAGCGTAGAGCCCACATGACTACAGCGTAGAGCCCACATGACTACAGCGTAGAGCCCACATGACTACAGCGTACAGCCCACATGACTACAGCGTACAGCCCACATGACTACAGCGTACAGCCTACATGACTACAGCGTACAGCCCACGTGACTACAGTGGACAGCCCACGTGACTACAGCGGACAGCCCACGTGACGAGCCCACATGACTAGAGCGTAGAGCCCACATGACTAAAGCGTACAGCCCACATGACTACAGCGTACAGCCCACAGGCCGAGCCCACATGACTACAATTTCGAGCCCACATGACTACAACATACAGCCCACATGACTACAGCGTACAGCCCACATGACTACAGCGTACAGCCCACATGACTACAGCGTACAGCCCACAGGCCGAGCCCACATGACTACAATTTCGAGCCCACATGACTACAACATACAGCCCACATGACTACAGCATACAGCCCACATGACTACAATTCCATGCCCACATGACTACAGTGTAGAGCTCACATGACTACAATGCCAAGCTCTCATGACTACAGTGTAGATCTCACATGACTACAATGCCAAGCCCAGATGGCTACAATTCCATGCCCACATGACTACAGTGTAGAGCTCACATGACTACAATGCCAAGCCCACATGACTACAATTCCATGCCCACATGACTACAGTGTAGAGCTCTCATGACTACAGTGTAGATCTCACATGACTACAATGCCAAGCCCACATGACTACAGCGTACAGCCCACATGACTACAATGCCAAGCCCACATGACTACAATTCCATGCCCACATGACTACAGTGTAGAGCTCTCATGACTACAGTGTAGATCTCACATGACTACAATGCCAAGCCCACATGACTACAGCGTACAGCCCACACGACTACAATTCCGAGCCCACATGACTACAATGCCAAGCCCACATGACTACAATTCCATGCCCACATGACTACAGTGTAGAGCTCTCATGACTACAGTGTAGAGCTCACATGACTACAATGCCAAGCTCTCATGACTACAATGCCATGCCCACATGACTACAATTCCATGCCCACATGACTACAGTGTAGAGCTCTCTTGACTACAGTGTAGATCTCACATGACTACAATGCCAAGCCCACATGACTACAGCGTACAGCCCACACGACTACAATTCCGAGCCCACATGACTACAATGCCGAGCCCACACGACTACAATTCCGAGCCCACATGACTACAATGCTGAGCCCACATGACTACAATGCCGAGCCCACATGACTACAGTGTAGAGCTCACATGACTACAATGCCGAGCTCTCATGACTACAGTGTAGATCTCACATGACTACAATGCCAAGCTCACATGACTACAGCGTACAGCCCACATGACTACAGCGTACAGCCCACATGACTACAGCATACAGTTCACATGACTACAGCGTACAGCCCACATGACTACAGCGTACAGCCCACATGACTACAGCATACAGCCCACATGACTACAGCATACAGCCCACATGACTACAGCATACAGCTCACATGACTACAGCGTACGGCCCACATGACTACAGCGTACAGCCCACATGACTACAGCGTACAGCCCACATGACTACAGCGTACAGCCCACATGACTACAGCGTACAGCCCACATGACTACAGCGTACGGCCCACATGGCTACAGCGTACGGCCCACATGGCTACAGCGTACGGCCCACATGGCTACAGCGTACGGCCCACATGGCTACAGCGTACGGCCCACATGACTACAGCATACAGTTCACATGACTACAGCATACAGTTCACATGACTACAGCGTACGGCCCACATGACTACAGCGTACGGCCCACATGGCTACAGCATACAGTTCACATGACTACAGCATACAGTTCACATGACTACAGCGTACGGCCCACATGACTACAGCGTACGGCCCACATGGCTACAGCATACAGTTCACATGACTACAGCATACAGTTCACATGACTACAGCGTACGGCCCACATGACTACAGCGTACGGCCCACATGACTACAGCGTACAGCCCACATGACTACAGCGTACGGCCCACATGACTACAGCGTACAGCCCACATGACTATGGCATGACTACTAGCATAGACCCTACATCAAAAAGGGGTGTGTATAGTGACGCCAACCAATAGCATGAGTGCCTGTGGTGGTCCAAACGTCTCACTAGGACGCCTAACTATATGTTTAGGACCAAACGCCGTTCCATAAGGTTGGTGAAGCTATCCCAAGGTTTGTGACGCACAAGCAGTGGGGCGACAAAGTTCTGACTGTAGCGCGGCAATGTGACGTCACAGTGGCGCAGGAACCACAACACAATACAGGAAAACAACAACAACAACAACAACAACAACAAAAGCAGGACCCGATTACTAGAACAACACTGCGACCATACTGGCAGCTGCCGTGTAGGTATTGCAACACGCTCAAACCAGAGCGGTGAAGCCTCTGACGTAAAGACTCCATACGCAAAAACATCCGCGCGAGCTCATTTACATACTGCAGGCTCTGCAGCAGCGGCACTGCGGAGGCTGGGATACCAGCACTCCTGGGGTCCGGTATATGGACAGATGGAGCCGAATCGGTGAATATAGGAGTGGAGATAAGAGACCGAGCTGTTCCCGATCACTGTGGGGTAAAACACGAGCAGACCGCGGACACACACCAAACTGACCTTCGCGTCCTCTGCGTGGATCCGTGTCCTCTCTAACCGCCCGGGGTCATCGATAATCGGCTCCTCCGCTGTGAAACACCGAACACAGCGACTACGACACGGTCTCTGTGCTCCTGCCTCGCCGGCCACAACAGATCATGCCAACGACAAACCCTGGTTTCACAATGTACACGTACAGTAGCGCGCTGGCCAATAGGAGAGCGCCATCGGCCTCTAAGGCCCGCCCTTTGGGCCGCTCTGGCCAATCAGAGCGGAGGCCTCTGAAACAAGCGTGTCGTTTCGCATTGACGTCAATGCTGCTGCACCCTCGGTGTGCAGTGTGACTCTGAGAACGTCAGTAGCAGGATATAGGTGCTGCTCACAGGGAGGGCCATGAAGAGAGGCCAGGCGATCCTGAAGCCTCGGGATCAGACCTCAGTCTCTCTTTACGGATCAGCACACCAACCTCTCCGCTTCCTCAAGCTGCAGGAGCTCCACCCAGCGCCATGACACATGCACAGGAACCCGGGGAACAGACGAGAACCTTAAAATAGATGTCACCTCAAGGGTTCTGCTCTGAATCAGCCTTTCCCTAATGACCTCACACACCAGCCAGTCAGCCAAGCAGATGGACTGGCATCAAAGCCCATCTTACATAAACCAGCCTGTATAGCATATAGCACAAGAACCCGGAACAGACAAGAACCTTAAAATAGACGTTCCACAAGGGTTCATTAGTGGAGGAGTGGTTCTATGTAGAACCATCCACACTCCAAGAAGCCTAAATGGTTCTTTGCATGGTTTAAATAGTTCTACAGATGGATGGAGAATGTGTTGTATATGGTTCTATGTACCATAGAACCTTTCTGAAAGGGGGTCTATACAGCACCAAGCCTTCTATGGTTACGAAAGCAAGACCCGTAAGCCGAAAAACATTTTTCGGTGCTAAATAGAACCACTTTGAAAAAGGTTCTGCATGGAGTCATGTACCATATAAGGTTCTATGTGTAGTACCAAAAGAGGTTTGGGTGTTAAGCTCTTGTGACATAACCCGTTAATGCTGAACGGGACCAGCTTGAGCAAGCTTAACATCAGAACGTATAAATACTAGAACCTTGTTTGGTGCTAAATAGAAGAACGGTTCTACATGGAACCATATACAATATATGCTAGATGGATGTGGTCAATTAAAGAACCTTTTTTGTGACGGATAGAACTGATTTTATTATATTCTGCATGGAACCATAGCACCAAAAAGGGTTCCAGACTGTCACTATATCAAGCTTGCAACAATAGAAGAACCGAAGAACCCTTTTGGTGCTATATAGACTCATTCTACATAGACAGTAAGGGACTGTTTTTCTATGGAACCATATAGAACCATATAAATATGGTTCTATATGGCACTAAAATGGTTCCCTAATGTCACAGTGTCCGGCTTACAATAGAAGAACCTTATTGGTGCTATATAGAACCATTTTCAAAAGGGTTCTACATAGAACCAATGAGGGTTCTTCTGAAGTTATGATGCCATGTTTGTTAGAATCCCTTTTTTTGGTGCCATAAGGAACCATTTTCCGAAAGGTTCTCCATAGAATCGTATATGCTATATGTTGCTAATTAAAGAACCTTTTTTTAGTGCAGAATAGAACCATTAAAAATATATTCTACATGGAACCACATACATATAGTTCTGCACAGCACCAAAACGAGTCCCTTTCCGTCATAATGTCAAGCTTGTATCAACAGTAGAACCCTTTTTGGTGCTATATAGAGCCATTTTCAAAAGGATTCCACATAGAACCATATACAGACGGTTCTATATATCACCAAAGAGGGTTCTTCTGAAGTTCTGAAGCCAAGTTTGTAAAGATCCTTTTATTTTTTTGATGCTACATGGAACCGTTGTCAGAAAGGTTCTCTATGGAACCACAAACAACACATTCCCACAATGATCTAAGGAACCATTTAAGAATACTAATGGCTCTTTGAGTGTTCCCTGTTCTATGTACTGTAGAACCACTGTCTCTACTAAAGAACCCCCGAGGGAGCCTCAGTTTTAGGAGTGTAGGTCACACAAGGTCACGTGTTGAGGAGGCGCGCCGCCAGGGGGCGCTGTGGTGCCCAGTATAAATGAGATACTGGCAGAGCGGGCGGGATTAGAGAGGGTGATCTCATTACTGCCTGGAGGCTGAAGGTCGGCTGGCGGTGGTCCGGTCAGGCGCTTTCATCTGCTTAGTTCAGTCCGGCTCGCGCGTCAGACGTTAGCTCGCGCTCGGACACACCCAGAGCAGCAGTAACTTTAACGGCCGGGCTCAGATAGCACTGACGGCACTGACCTGCTCACTGCTGATGAGCTGATAAGGGTAGAAGGCTATCCAGGTGCAGATGATCGTATATTATCGCAGGAGAAGATAAACAGATCTGAGAAAAAGGGCTCACGGCGCCGCGGGACGGCCTGAGACAAGGAGCCTGAGCTCTGAATCTGAATCTGACACAGCTGGACTTAGATCAAACCCCATCTTACACAAACCAGCATATCTCTATCCACAAAGACTGATAGCGCGTTAGCTAACCCAGCGCTAGCTAACCCAGCGCTAGCTAACCCAGCGCTAGCTGACCCAGCACTAGCTAACCCAGCGCTAGCTGACCCAGCGCTAGCTGACCCAGCGCTAGCTAACCCAGCGCTAGCTAACCCAGCGTTAGCTAACCCAGCGCTAGCTGACCCAGCACTAGCTAACCCAGCGCTAGCTGACCCAGCGCTAGCTGACCCAGCGCTAGCTGACCCAGCGCTAGCTAACCCAGCGCTAGCTAACCCAGCGCTAGCTACCTATAGCTTCATGTTTACGGATAACAGTGTGCCATGCAGAAGCAGAAACCCACAAGTAAGATACGAGTTCTCCAGTGATCTGCGTGAGTAAAGGGTGGAGATATGAACAAACTCATCCAGAGTGGGTTTGGTGTGAAGCGCTCGGCTCTGGAAGCCTATGGTCACATGGGTCTGGCTAAAATCCCAGTCTACAGGAAACTCTCCTCAGCATTGTGCCAGGGAAGACATCCACCAAATATGGCCCAAATGATCAGTTCATGGATGGAAGAGGATCTGAACATTGATGTGGCCTACATCCAGAAACTTGTCCATGCCCAGTCCAATCCCAGGTGTTACTGGTGCTGGTGGAGGTATATAGACAGACAGTGAGCTTATAGACTTCTTTATTTGAAGACAGTTCAGCTCAGCTTTATTGGTAATATCATATACATATAGATATACATATATATATATATATACATGCATATATTCCTATACCAGCTCTGTAAAAGTGAAGAGCCCATCTGTAACTGATCTGTGCCTCCAGCTGTCCAGGTTCTGGGTTTTTGTTGGACCAGAATTCCTCAGTTCTGTTTGATTCTCTACACTACTGGAACCATGTCTCCCAAACTCCAGATCAGATATTGTATTAGATCTGTTTATTTAGAAAATCACTAATGACCTCCAGAAGCCTGTTTTTAGAACCTTGCTCGCTGTGCGTT
Source organism: Prochilodus magdalenae (assembly GCA_024036415.1). NCBI lineage: Eukaryota > Metazoa > Chordata > Actinopteri > Characiformes > Prochilodontidae > Prochilodus > Prochilodus magdalenae. The sequence continues at coordinate 249,247 of JAMWET010004529.1, forward strand.
TCACCCCAGCCACCGCTCGCCAGCCTCTCTGTAGGTCACTCGAGGTCATCTTACGGTGGGTAAGGGACATTGGGATGAGGTGGCGCTCATCACGGTCAGTAGAGAGGGGGTTTGGCCCTCTGCCAGTCTGTAGCTGTGTTGTCCTGTGTGTTTGCTGCTGGACCTTGTTCTTATGAACCAGACGCTCACTGTATCTGCCAGTAAAGCTAGAACCCAACCTTCGGTTCCTCACTGAGAACCTGCTGTACGCGTGGAGACGCTGATTTAAGGAGATCCTGGAGTGGGCTCTGATTTATTTTCCTGTGTGTGAGATGCCACCACTTATAAACAGATACGGTTCAGTCTCTCTCCGGGCCGACACGGCATTGCTGTGCTATGAAGTTTGAATTATGATTAGCTTGTTGCCCCAGGTGACACGTAGTCAACTTTCGCCGAACAAATACTCCGGACGAGTCATCGCTAATCACTGTGGATATAGGCAGAACGGGCTGGAGGCTGCCGCAGACGGTTCCCGGAATGAGTGAGTTGGGTTTATTAGCTCCGGGTCACATCCTGGGCAAACGACCTGAGGCTTCATATAGCAGTTCTGCTGGATCAGCAGTGTCATCAGCTTTCTATCACCTGATCTGTCAGTCATGAAGTGAGGAGATGTTACATAATGTGGTTTAGTGTCAGAACTGTTCACAGTGGTGGTGAATGGAACCAGACGTCCACCTCAGGAAGATCCCTCATGGAAAGTTATGACACTGACTGGTTATGAATATGAAATGTTTGGGACACTGTTTCGGGGACACTGTTATGATGGGGACGTACGTGCAGGGTGTTTGATATCCAGGTAGTCCCAAAAGAACATGCAGCCGCACCCAGAGGGAATCGGTCCACAGGAGTCAAACTGGGCATGTAGCTTTGACACTGTGAGACAGCCATGATGGCGGACAGTCAGTGAGCAGTGGTGTCCTCCATGAGTCACCCTGTTAGCGCCAGAACCATTGGCAGACTGCTGGACGACACTACGGAGACCACTACGACGACTGTCCTTAACACCACGTCAAAGTCACCAAAGACTGCACTGGCGTGGTGCCAGACTGTCATGGAGTGTCTCCGAATGGCAGTGGGCCATCTTCAGTGATGAGTCCCACCTTAGTCCTGTTGGAGACGACCTGTGTGAGGAGTGTATGTATGGAAACCCACCAACATCCCGGAGCTGACGCTGTCCTGTACGGAGGAACTGATGAGGGGGTCACACCAGATACCGCAGGCGACGGTTTGGATTATTTCCTCAATAAATTAAAGACCAGGTTTGATATTTTTCTCTCCTTTGTTTAATGAGATTCTCTTTTTTGAGGACTTTCATAAATAATCCTTGGAATCTTCCTTGGAAATAATCTAGATGTTTATTAGGCATGCATATCTAATAGTACTGTAGGCGTTCTCATACACTTCACTCTGCATGCTTTGTACTATGTATACACATGCACATGTCTGTTGGCTGTCAATCAAATGAAGTAATCAAACAAACAAATAAACAAACAAATTAATTCATTAATCAATACGCTAGTTAAATTCCAATGGCAGTCCACTTCGTGGTAAGTCAGCCATTTCCATGGTGGAACCTGTGGAACCTACTATCACTTCCTTCTTTGGCGAGGGTCTCAATTCTTTCCGCTCCAATCTGCTTTTTAAGACGTCCAGGTTCGGGTCTCTACTGGGTCTTCTTAGGGTGCCGTGTTGCTGGGTTTGAACATTGTGGGTTCATATCAGGAAACACCTTGTACAACCCACAGACTGAATTCTCAATAAAGCTGGCTTTTGCTAGTGGATGCTAACATTAGCTAGCTTCGCTAGTTAGCTAACACTAGAGCCCAATCTCTAGTGTGTTTTCAGTCATTGGTTTAAGAACTGTCACTGCAGCCCCTTCCTCTTCTCTTCCTTGTCGCAAGGAAAGACTAGAATGTCAAGAGAGTTGCTAGAGCCTTGGAACCGAACGTCTTAGCAGAGTTACAGAGTGGCTCGCTAAAGAAGGAGGCGACTGTGTCTGGCCGCAGGAACTAGTCACATGTTAGCACCATCGCGTATATGCACACTTGTACTGCCTGGGTCCTTGGCAGACACACCCGGGGTTTCTGTCGTCTCTACATTCACGTCTACAGGCCCTTCAGGAACCCTCCTATCGGTCACCGCAGTGTTCTCCGGCCATTAGAGGGCAGCAGTCACGCGTCACTGGAATCACATTTCTGCTGCAGCTTCAGGCTGAAAAACATCAGACACACATTTGACCTGGTGACTTACTTTAGTCAGAGTTACTGCCAGTGTTTTGGTTCTAGACTCCTGACAACTGCCTGTTTATCTTGTATGTGTGACTGGGTGTGTCATTGTCACATGTAAGGGTGTTATAAACCGGACCTTTACACTGCCTGGCCACTTTATCAGAAACCCCCTCTCATAGCTCTACCCTGCTGGTGTACATTTAGAGACTGTAGCTCGTGCTCTAGCCCTTCATCAGTGGTCAGTTTACGTGGGAGGTATTTGGGTGTATGTAGGTACAGTGGCCAGTTAGTGGAAGAGCAAAGCAGGTGTTTCTATTAAAGTGGCCAGTTAGTGGAAGAGCAAAGCAGGTGTTTCTATTAAAGTGGCCAGTTAGTGGAAGAGCAAAGCAGGTGTTTCTAATAAAGTGGCCAGTCAGTGGAAGAACAAGGTTGGCGTTTCTAATAAAGTGGCCAGTGAGTGGAAGCACAAGGTAGGTGTTTCTAATAAAGTGGCCAGTTAGTGGAAGAACAAGGTTGGTGTTTCTAATAAAGTGGCCAGTGAGTGGAAGTACAAGGTGCGTGTTTCTAATAAAGTGGCCAGTTAGTGGAAGTACAAGGTGGGTGTTTCTAATAAAGTGGCCAGTTAGTGGAAGTACAAAGCAGGTGTTTCTAATAAAGTGGCCAGTTAGTGGAAGTACAAGGTGGGTGTTTCTAATAAAGTGGCCAGTTAGTGGAAGTACAAGGTTGGTGTTTCTAATAAAGTGGCCAGTTAGTGGAAGTACAAGGTTGGTGTTTCTAATAAAGTGGCCAGTGAGTGGAAGTACAAGGTGGGTGTTTCCAATAAAGTGGCCAGTTAGTGTAAGTACAAGTGGGTGTTTCTAATAAAGTGGCCAGTAAGTGTAAATCCAAGGTGGGTGTTTCTAATAAAGTGGCCATTTAGTGAAGCACAAGGTGGGTGTTTTTAATAAAGTGGAGGGTTAGTGGAAGCACGAGGTGGGTGTTTCTAATAAAGTGGCCAGTTAGTGGAAGTACAAGGTTGGTGTTTCTAATAAATTGGCCAGTTAGTGGAAGTAGAAGGTGGGTGTTTTTAATAAAGTGGCCAGTTAGTGGAGGTACAAGGTGGGTGTTTCTAATAAAGTGGCCAGTTAGTGGAAGTACAAGGTGGGTGTTTCTAATAAAGTGGCCAGTTAGTGGAGGTACAAGGTGGGTGTTTCTAATAAAGTGGCCAGTTAGTGGAAGTACAAGGTGTGTGTTTCTAATAAAGTGGCCAGTTAGTGGAAGTACAAGGTTGGTGTTTCTAATAAAGTGGCCAGTTAGTGGAAGTACAAGGTGGGTGTTTCTAATAAAGTGGCCAGTTAGTGGAAGAACAAGGTTGGTGTTTCTAATAAAGTGGCCAGTTGGTGGAAGAACAAGGTGGGTGTTTCTAATAAAGTGGCCAGTTGGTGGAAGAACAAGGTGGGTGTTTCTAATAAAGTGGCCAGTTAGTGGAAGTACAAGGTTGGTGTTTCTAATAAAGTGGCCAGTTAGTGGAAGTACAAGGTTGGTGTTTCTAATAAAGTGGCCAGCGAGTGGAAGTACAAGGTGGGTGTTTCTAATAAAGTGGCCAGTTAGTGGAAGTACAAGGTTGGTGTTTCTAATAAAGTGGCCAGTGAGTGGAAGAACAAGGTTGGTGTTTCTAATAAAGTGGCCAGTGAGTGGAAGTACAATGTAGGTGTTTCTAATAAAGTGGCCAGTTAGTGGAAGAACAAGGTGGGTGTTTCTAATACAGTGGCCAGTTAGTGGAAGTACAAGGTTGGTGTTTCTAATAAAGTGGCCAGTTAGTGGAAGTACAATGTAGGTGTTTCTAATAAAGTGGCCAGTTAGTGGAAGAACAAGGTGGGTGTTTCTAATAAAGTGGCCAGTTAGTGGAAGTACAATGTAGGTGTTTCTAATAAAGTGGCCAGTTAGTGGAAGTACAAGGTTGGTGTTTCTAATAAAGTGGCCAGTGAGTGGAAGTACAAGGTGGGTGTTTCTAATAAAGTGGCCAGTGAGTGGAGGTACAAGGTAGGTGTTTCTAATAAAGTGGCCAGTTAGTGGAAGTACAAGGTGGGTGTTTCTAATAAAGTGGCCAGTGAGTGGAAGAACAAGGTAGGTGTTTCTAATAAAGTGGCCAGTGAGTGGAAGTACAATGTAGGTGTTTCTAATAAAGTGGCCAGTGAGTGGAAGTACAAGGTGGGTGTTTCTAATAAAGTGGCCAGTGAGTGGAAGTACAAGGTTGGTGTTTCTAAAAAAGTGGCCAGTTAGTCAAAGTACAAAGTGGGTGTTTCTATTAAAGTGGCCAGTGAGAGGAAGCACAAGGTAAGTGTTTCTAATAAAGTGGCCAGTTAGTGGAAGTACAAGGTGGGTGTTTCTAATAAAGTGGCCAGTGAGTGGAAGTACAATGTAGGTGTTTCTAATAAAGTGGCCAGTTAGTGGAAGCACAAGGTAGGTGTTTCTAATAAAGTGGCCAGTTAGTGGAAGCACAAGGTGGGTGTTTCTAATAAAGTGGCCAGTTAGTGGAAGTACAAGGTTGGTGTTTCTAATAAAGTGGCCAGTTAGTGGAGGTACAAGGTAGGTGTTTCTAATAAAGTGGCCAGCTAGTGGAAGCACAAGGTTGGTGTTTCTAATAAAGTGGCCAGTTAGTGGAAGCACAAGGTGGGTGTTTCTAATAAAGTGGCCAGTTAGTGGAAGTACAAGGTTGGTGTTTCTAATAAAGTGGCCAGTGAGTGGAAGTACAATGTAGGTGTTTCTAATAAAGTGGCCAGTGAGTGGAAGTACAAGGTGGGTGTTTCTAATAAAGTGGCCAGTGAGTGGAAGTACAAGGTTGGTGTTTCTAAAAAAGTGGCCAGTTAGTCAAAGTACAAAGTGGGTGTTTCTATTAAAGTGGCCAGTGAGAGGAAGCACAAGGTAAGTGTTTCTAATAAAGTGGCCAGTTAGTGGAAGTACAAGGTGGGTGTTTCTAATAAAGTGGCCAGTGAGTGGAAGTACAATGTAGGTGTTTCTAATAAAGTGGCCAGTTAGTGGAAGCACAAGGTAGGTGTTTCTAATAAAGTGGCCAGTTAGTGGAAGCACAAGGTGGGTGTTTCTAATAAAGTGGCCAGTTAGTGGAAGTACAAGGTTGGTGTTTCTAATAAAGTGGCCAGTTAGTGGAGGTACAAGGTAGGTGTTTCTAATAAAGTGGCCAGCTAGTGGAAGCACAAGGTTGGTGTTTCTAATAAAGTGGCCAGTTAGTGGAAGCACAAGGTGGGTGTTTCTAATAAAGTGGCCAGTTAGTGGAAGTACAAGGTTGGTGTTTCTAATAAAGTGGCCAGTGAGTGGAAGTACAAGGTAGGTGTTTCTAATAAAGTGGCCAGTGAGTGGAAGTACAATGTAGGTGTTTCTAATAAAGTGGCCAGTGAGTGGAAGTACAAGGTGGGTGTTTCTAATAAAGTGGCCAGTGAGTGGAAGTACAAGGTTGGTGTTTCTAAAAAAGTGGCCAGTTAGTCAAAGTACAAAGTGGGTGTTTCTATTAAAGTGGCCAGTGAGAGGAAGCACAAGGTAAGTGTTTCTAATAAAGTGGCCAGTTAGTGGAAGTACAAGGTGGGTGTTTCTAATAAAGTGGCCAGTAGATTGGAAGTTAAATGTAGGTGTTTTCTAATAAAGTGGCCAGTTAAGTGAAGCACAAGGTAGGTGTTTCTAATAAAGTGGCCAGTTAGTGGAAGCACAAGGTAGGTGTTTCTAATAAAGTGGCCAGCTAGTTGGAAGCACAAGGTGGGTGTTTCTAATAAAGTAGGGCCAGTTTAGTGGAAGTACAAGGCAACAAAAAAAAGTTGGTGTTTCTAATTAACGTGGCCAGTTAGTACAGGAGGTACAAGGTAGGTTGTTTCTAATAAAGTGGCCAGCTAGTGGAAGCACAAGGTTTGGTGTTTCTAATTAAAGTGGCCAGTTAGTGGGAAGCACAGGTTGGGTGTTTCTAATAAAGTGGCCAGTTAGTGGAAGTACAAGGTTGGTGTTTCTAATAAAGTGGCCAGTGAGTGGAAGTACAAGGTAGGTGTTTCTAATAAAGTGGCCAGTGAGTGGAGGTACAAGGTTGGTGTTTCTAATAAAGTGGCCAGTTAGTGGAGGTACAAGGTAGGTGTTTCTAATAAAGTGGCCAGTTAGTGGAAGCTTGAGGTGGGTGTTTCTAATAAAGTGGCCGGGGAGTGGAAGCTTGAGGTGGGTGTTTCTAATAAAGTGGCCAGTTAGTGGAGGTACAAGGTAGGTGTTTCTAATAAAGTGGCCAGTTAGTGGAGGTACAAGGTAGGTGTTTCTAATAAAGTGGCCAGTTAGTGGAGGTACAAGGTGGGTGTTTCTAATAAAGTGGCCAGTTAGTGGAAGTACAAGGTTGGTGTTTCTAATAAAGTGGCCAGTTAGTGGAGGTACAAGGTAGGTGTTTCTAATAAAGTGGCCAGTTAGTGGAAGTACAAGGTTGGTGTTTCTAATAAAGTGGCCAGTTAGTGGAAGTACAAGGTGGGTGTTTCTAATAAAGTGGCCAGTTAGTGGAAGTACAAGGTTGGTGTTTCTAATAAAGTGGCCAGTTAGTGGATGTACAATGTAGGTGTTTCTAATAAAGTGGCCAGTGAGTGGAAGTACGAGGTTGCTGTTTCTAATAAAGTGGCCAGTTAGTGGAGTACACGTTTGGCGTTTCTAATACAGTGGCCAGTTAGTGGAGTACATGTTTGGCGTTTCCAATAAAGTGGCCAGTTAGTGGAAGTCAGGGTTGGTGTTTCTAATAAAGTGGCCAGTGAGTGGAAGTACAATGTAGGTGTTTCTAATAAAGTGGCCAGTTAGTGGAAGTACAAGGTGGGTGTTTCTAATAAAGTGGCCAGTGAGTGGAGGTACAAGGTAGGTGTTTCTAATAAAGTGGCCAGTTAGTGGAAGTACAAGGTGGGTGTTTCTAATACAGTGGCCAGTGAGTGGAGGTACAAGGTAGGTGTTTCTAATAAAGTGGCCAGTGAGTGGAAGTACAAGGTGGGTGTTTCTAATAAAGTGGCCAGTGAGTGGAAGTACAAGGTGGGTGTTTCTAATAAAGTGGCCAGTGAGTGGAAGTACAATGTAGGTGTTTCTAATAAAGTGGCCAGTTAGTGGAAGTACAAGGTGGGTGTTTCTAATAAAGTGGCCAGTTAGTGGAAGAACAAGGTTGGTGTTTCTAATAAAGTGGCCAGTTAGTGGAAGCACAAGGTGGGTGTTTCTAATAAAGTGGCCAGTTAGTGGAAGCACAAGGTGGGTGTTTCTAATAAAGTGGCCAGTGAGTGGAAGCCCAAGGTGGGTGTTTCTAATAAAGTGGCCAGTTAGTGGAAGTACAAGGTGGGTGTTTCTAATAAAGTGGCCAGTTAGTGGAAGAACAAGGTTGGTGTTTCTAATAAAGTGGCCAGTTAGTGGAAGCACAAGGTGGGTGTTTCTAATAAAGTGGCCAGTGAGTGGAAGCCCAAGGTGGGTGTTTCTAATAAAGTGGCCAGTGAGACGGAGAAAGACAAGAGGGAGACAGAAAAACAACAGAGGACAATAATGCTTCGCCCTCATTTTCCCCCAGAGTTCAATTCCATTAGAGACGACAGTATTGAAGACTAAGCAAGTCTGAGTGAGAATAATCCAATCCAAACGAGGGGTCCTCATAAAAGCCAGCGGATGCCCCCCACTCCGTCTGAGAAAGCCACCACACTAATTAAGTTAAGCGAGACTTTGCAGAGCAGCTTTTGGCGGATCAGTTAGGTTGGTATGATGCCATCTGTTCCTTTACCACATCAAGACCGATTCAGTAACTGTAATTGAATTCAGAGCTCAACATCTCAGCACCGGAATCTCCATCTCTGCTTCATCCGCGGGAATATCTGTTCCCTCCAGGGCTGAAAAACCAGTTCAGAGAAGATTAGAACGTTCTGGAGGTTCTGAACGGTGCTGTAGGGTCCATTGTGTGGTAACAATGGCCTCGCTGCAGGGCCAAAAGGTTCTGAGCATGAAGAACCCATTCCGATGGTGTCTCCTCTTAAACACTATGGGACATGGATTGGTTAGTCTGTTCAGTGTGGTTAGCCAGAAGCTAACCATGCTCAAAGACACAGAGGCGTACACGGCCCCTGGTATAAATAACCAGTGGACAAACAACAGCTGATAATACCATGTCTCCACCGCATGCATACAGTGCTACTGTATGGATTCGCAGCTTAGCATCTAGGCCTATGCTAGCAGGCTCCTGCCTTTAGACTGCTGGGCTAGGCTAACTCTAGCACAGGTAGAACCCACCACAGTTAGGATGTCCACTTTCATAACCCCAAAAAGAAGGACATCCCACACCCAAAAGGGAAGACATCATAAAGGAGTGGAGGGTGGGCTTAATCATATGACACAGACATGATCGCTTTACTCACCTAATTGGGTGGAATGGTTGGCACTCGTTAGGCGAGTCACGACGTCACATGACCTTAAACCAATTCTAGACATGTCTTCTTACACGGACGTGAGCCAATGACACGCAGAGTATTGTTGGCGAGTGAACGTTTTAAATAGTTCATCCCAAAAAGTGGACTATTAGGTGTCCGTCCAGGGTGGAGGACTGGGAGTTGAAGAACTGGACTGTCCGGCCTACAACCGGACGTGTGGACACCCTGACCACAGTACGGCTTACAAGCCTTCTGGCGAACTGATCCTCAAATACACTGCATGCCATGAGAAGTCTGTTCAGCTCTAAATAATAAGACAACTGAGTTCACTCAGAGTCCACTCAACTTAAGGTCACTAGAGGTCACCCAAGCCAAACTTCTTCCACTGTTAAATCAGGTTTGTATGCTACTCACAAAGTCTAAAGGATAGGGATAACCGGGACGGATAGGAGCAGGCTGGTTGGCTTCATCATAGCCGCTTCATCATGACATGCAAAACACAAACCAGCCTGGTGATACTCACTTGGTCTGGTGCTTGGACCCCTGGAGATGAGCGTGGTACTGTTCTATGGAGTTCAGAGAAACCGCACACACGCTGCAGGAGAAGCTGCCTCTGAGACCTGCGAATCAAACAACACACACACATGGCTTTAGGGTGGTCACATGTTTTTACCAAGGTCATGTGACATCGTGACTCGCCTACCGGCTAACCGCAGGTCAGTCCTCTATGCTAATGCTAGTCAATTGGTAAGCTCCTGGTTTGAACTCTGGTCTAGTACCGTGCCCGACCTCCCTTTACGATCCTCCTGTTGGGGTTATGAAAGTGTCCACCCTACATGGTTTATGTGCTACTACCACATACAGGACACATGGGGGATCAGTATAGAGGGTGCCAGCAAACCCTTTAGAGACAGGAAGCTGATGCATGCAGTAGTGGCTGGCACTGTCGCCTTATTGCTAGATAGGCCTGGATTTGAATCCCAGACGGGGCATGTTCTCCACGTGTCTGTGTGGGTTTCCTCATCCGGGTGCTCCGGTTTCTTTGCAGAGTCGAAAGGCACCTGGGGTCAGGTACACTGGCCTTCTGCCGTTTGAGAGCTGGGATAGGCTCCAGCAGACCCTGCGACCCAGTACGATTACACAGGTTAATCAGCTTGTCAGATTCTGTCATAGAGGCCATCAGATTCACCTGTTCAGCCTACGGCAGTGTAGCTCCGCCCACTCACACTGTGTGTTTCAGCCTGCACTGCTATTTGAACGAGACTCAACACCAGACAGCCAATCAGGACAGAGCTCATTAGCTCTGCTCATTACGTGTCAGCCATAGCGAGTGGGTCACTGTGAAATGTGCACTCTTTCAATGTATGTAACTTTGTATGTCCTTTACCGACCCAGCCCCCACCCTGGCCCTGACCTGTGGTAGCTAACGCGTCCAGGTGTCCGGTGAGCTGCCGCAGTAACCGTGCTCTGGTCGCGTTCCTGCTGTGCTTCTTCCCTCCGTAGTGCTGTCGGGCCATCAGCGGGTTATTAAAGCACGCACCACAGAGGCAGCAGAAACGTCCCGACACACCACTGCACCAGGACCACACCGTGGGTGGAGCCAAAGGACGGTCAGCAGGGTGAGGGGTCACAGGGCCGGAGTCTGTCAAATCATAAACAAGGACTCTGTTAAATAGAACTGACGAGACCCTTAAACCGGTTCATAAATGATTCAGTATCTACTATAAATGATTCATTATCTACTATACATGAATCAGTATCTGCTATAAATGATTCAGTATCTACTGTAAATGATTCAGTATCTACTATAAATGATTCAGTATCTACTGTAAATGATTCAGTATCTACTGTAAATGATTCAGTATCTATGAGAAATGATTCAGTATCTATGATAAATGATTCAGTATCTCCTATACATGAATCAGTATCTACTATAAATGATTCAGTATCTACGATAAATGATTCAGTATCTACTATAAATGATTCAGTAACAACTATACATGATTCAGTATCTGCTATAAATGATTCAGTATCTGCTATAAATGATTCAGTATCTGCTATAAATTACTCAGTATTTGCTATAAATGAGTCA
>JAMWET010004529.1:265000-274786 GCA_024036415.1 Prochilodus magdalenae
GTGTGGTACCTGGTAGTGAGCGATGCGCTGGGACTGGGAGATGAGCTGAGCCTTACAGATGCTGCAGTACGACTCCGTGAACAGAACACTCTCACGCTCTCCTCCAGTCTTCATCTGAAGAGGACGGGCGTTCATCAGAATTTCATTCACCAGGACACCATGTACACATTTCAACCAAGCACATTCAATCAAGCCCATTCTTCACCAAGCGCTGTAGTAATAAACTGATCTGAGTACAAAACCAACAAAAGACTCAAAAGACCTCCACAAGATCCTGAACTGCACCGTACGTCCACTCATCAGTCTGTTTATGTGACCTTTGGGCTGGGACTCGATCACACAGTCCAACCAAGAGGTCTGAGTTTGAACCCCAGTGATGCCACAGCCAACCATAAGTGGAGCCCAAGAAAGGGAAGCGCCAGCGGCGGGGTGGAACAGTTTAGCTAGGTATAGAAGTACACTAGTGTTGAACTCAGACGTAAACGAGAAGAGCTAAGCTCAAGATACTGTATATATGTAGACACGCCTCCAAAGTTCAGTCTTAGAAGTTGGTGTAGCTGGTCTTCTACCTCTGCACCATCCAAATCACCCCAAACACATTCAGTGGTGTTGAGGTTCTGGACTCTGGGGTGGTCAGGCCATTGTTCTGAGAACACCAGCAGCTTCTTTGTTGGATGTATCTGTCTCCTTGTCTCAGTGAGGATCTTCTTGAACGGCTACACCTCCTTTCAGACCTCCATAGTGTTGAGGTGTCTTCTCACAGTGGAAGGATGGACAGATACACCTGTGGATTCTCAGATCTGAAGCGAGGGTGGAGCGATGTTCTTCTCTTTCTCTCTCTCAAAGATGAAAATGCTGTTCATCTGATTGGGACAGTGTTGATGATCTTCCAGGTGGTTGCTAGGAGTCCCATTTTCTCTGTACCTATCATTCCTATACTGAACTCCTGTTTTCTCACATGCTCCTTCAGTATGCGAGTGGGTGATCGTATAGCCCTATAAACCTCCATCATCCGAACAGTGAATTACCCCTGCACTTATTGGCTGTTGGATGGCGTAAGTGAAGGGTGGTCTCTGATTTTGCACATGCATTAGCATGTATATGATGCTACACATGCATTAGCATGTATATGATGCTACACATGCATTAGCCCACACGTGAAGGTTATAAACGTGTCCTACCTTCCGGCGTATTCTTCTGAGAGAACCCTGCAGTTCAGCACCAGCACAGTCACTTCTCTCGATGTTCTCTGATTCAGAGGGAAGTTAATATCAGAACTCAGGACGGTGCTCGTCTCCTGCTTCACATGTTGCTCGTGTCGGTGCACGCTCCTCTCCCTCACACTGAGGAGCCCAGGCTGTGTTTGTATTGTAAGTGAGTACGAGCGAGGTGTTCTATGAGGGGGTGGGGCTGCTCAGGGTGGGATCTACAGCCCCAGTATTTATGTGGAGCGTTCTACTGAGTGACTGCAGTGGGCTTCCAGAACAAAACCCTAACTGTAGCTTATTTATAATAATACGGATCAGATAAGACAATCCTTTACTCCTCCCAGAATAAATTACTATACACAAATAGACAGAGCCATTTGTGCTTTTACACACAGAGGAATTTGTCCTCCGCATTTAACCCACCCTTGAAGTGAAACACCCACCACCCACATAGTGAACACACACTAGTGAGGCGAACACACGCACACTGGGGACAGTGTGAGCACACTTGCCCAGAGCGGTGGGCAGCCCTATCCATGGCACACAGGGAGCGGTTTGGGGGTTAGGTGCCTTGCTCAAGGGCACCTCAGTCATTACTGACGGTTCAGGGAATTGAACCAGCAACCCTCTGTTCACAAGGCTGGGTCCCTAACCTCCAGCCCACAACTGCCCACCCGTTTACAGGCATCATGTAATGATTCTTTTTTAAACACAATGCATTAACAGAGACAACGTCATTACTTACCCCCTACATTTACACTAAACCCTAACGCTAACATTTAACACATAAACCCCTAACCTCTACGTTACACTAAACCTAAACCCTACACTAACGACCGCTAAACCCTAACCTCTACATTTACACTAAACCCCTAACCCCTACGTTTACACTAAACCCTACATACACTAAACCCTAACCTCTACATTTACACTAAACCCTAACCTCTACATCTACACTAAAAAACCCTATCATTTAGCACTAAACCCTGGTACATACACTACACTAACCCTACATACACTAAAACCTAACCTCTGACATTTACACTAAACCCCTAACTCCTACAGTTGACAAAACACTAAACCCTAATGCGACATAAAACCCTAACCCTACACGTACACTAAACCCTCCTACCCCTACATTTACACTAAACCCTAACCTCTACATCTACACTAAACCCTACATACACTAAACCCTAACCTCTACATTTAACACACCAAAATACCCTAACCTCTACATATTACACTAAACCCCTAAACCCCTACAGTTTACACTAAACCCCCTAACGTTCCTACATTTACACTACTAAACCCCTAACAGCCTACCATTTACACTAACCCCCACTACACCCTACCCTAACCATTTACACTACACCCCTAAACCTTACACTTACACTAAACCCTAACCTCTACATTTACACTAAACCCTAACCCCTACATTTACACTAAACCCCGAAACACTGCGTACATTTACACTGAAACCCCTACATTTAACACACTAAACCCCTAACCCTTACATTTACACAAAAAAACCCTAACCCCCTACATTTACCACTAAACCCTAACCCCCCTACCTTTACACCTAAACCCTACATTTAAACTGAAAACCTACATTTAACACTAAAAACCCTAACCCATACATTACACTAAACCCTAACCCCTACATTTAAACTGAACCCTAACCTCTACATTCACACTAAACCCTAACCCCTACATTCACACTAAACCCTAACCCCTACATTCACACTAAACCCTAACCCATACATTACACTAAACCCTAACCCCTACATTCACACTAAACCCTAACCTCTACATTCACACTAAACCCTAACCCATACATTACACTAAACCCTAACCCCTACATTTACACTAAACCCTAACCTTTACATTAACACTAAACCCCAACCCCTACATTTACACTAAACCCTAACCCCTACATTTACACTAACCCCTAACCTCTACATTTACACTAAACCCCTAACTCTACATTTACACTAAACCCTAACCCCTACATTTACACTAACCCCTAACCTCTACATTTACACTAAACCCCTAACTCTACATTTACACTAACCCCTAACCTCTACATTTACACTAAACCCTAACCCCTACATTTACACTAAACCCTAACCCCTACATTTACACTAAACCCTAACCCTACATTACACACCCTAACTTACACTAACGTGTAAACCCTAGCCTCTACATTTACACTAAACCCCTAACCTCTACATTTACACTAAACCCTAACCTCTACATTTACACTAAACCCCTAACCTCTACATTTACACTAAACCCTAACCTCTACATTTACACTAAACCATAACCTCTACATTTACACTAAACCCCTAACCCCTACATTTACACTAAACCCCTAACCTCTATATTTACACTAAACCCTAAAAAAAGTGATGATTTTGTGTGTGATTTTGACAGTGTGTCTTGAATGTCTGTGCATCATGATGCAGAGATATCTACTGAAGCTAGCATGCTAACCAGCTGGCCCTCTCTCATGTTGTCTTGTAATACCACTTTGTACCTAAAGATACAAGTCATAGTGGGTGACAGTGAGTCACTGTGGCGTGGAGGGGAATCAATCATACATGAGAGGATGAAGATGTAGCCCTACTGCCCAGATGATGCATTCTAACTTCATATCAATCATGTTGCTGGGTTAAGGACAGGTAGCCAATGAAAGTGGCACTAAACACAATAAAATGTAAGTTAATGTAAATGTTTGAAGCTCTTGTCAAATAACCATTACCACCATCACCACATGACAAGAAACCAAACAAATTAAAACATTGAGAATATATTGTTGCCACAAAATACTATATTACGACACCTATTTAATACATTGAGTCCATTATTATATATTTTGAAGCCCCAATATTAATATATTGAGGTCACTTGTTAGTATATAGAGGCAACAAATTACTATATTGAGGCCACAAGTTAATATATTAAAGCCCAAATATTAACACACTTAAGCCACTGTTTAGTATTTACAGGCCACAAATTATTATATTGAGACCACTATTTACTATACTGAGGTCACAAGTTACTATACTATAGTCACTAATTAATATATTGAGGCCACAAGTTAAATTATTAAAGCCAATATATGAATATATTGAGGCCATAGGTTAGTATATTGAGACCACTGTTTACTATACTGAGGTCACAAGTTACTATACTATGGCCATAAATGAATATAATGAGCTCACTAATTCATTAAAAGATGGGACACCAATATCATTTATTCGAGGAATAAAATGACTATAATGTTAATGTTCCTTTTATAACTCATGCCTCGATATATGTCAATTTCATATTTGGCTCAAACTTAGTGGGCGTTCATAAGGGCTGTATCTTAGATATTTAGAGAACAAATACTTATTCTCGTGTGTCTTTATAGGCCCCGGGTGACAATCAGCTCCTGCTTTTGATGTGTCATCAGGGGACTATTGTGTAAGTTCTCCATGGTCGCACTGGAAGGGTTCAGCAGTAAGAGTGAGGAGTGCTTGGCCTGGACCAGTATCAAAACAGATTTGGATCTGGATATTTAAGCCTTTACAAGCGACACCTACCGGACCGATCGGTGCGTAACTTCACATCCGCCAAAGCCTTTTCTTGGTAGTTTCACGTGTGAGAGAGATTAAGAAATTAGATTGTTTTTAAAATATCACTTTGTATACTCATATAAAACGAACTCACTTTTTGATCTTGCAGAAGCTGAGGAAAGGCAGGAAAAAGAAGGATAAAGGGAAAAAAATAAGAAAAGAAAACATTGACAGGATTTGATAACCACTGGATGCTTGGTTTTCGACTTCTTTCCAAGGACTTGATCGTGCACTTTATATCTCCTGCTCTGGCGGATATACCTCATCAGCCTTTGTGGTGGTGCCCGGTTTGCTTCTATATAAGAAGCTTCGGCGCGGTCGAAGCGGTCGTTTCCTTCTTTGCTCGTGAATATTGTACCCTCTTTTCGTTTTAGGGATACATTTAGTGACTTTATATTCAGATATTTAAAGCTTTGGGCCCAGCCTGGTATGTTTGGCTCTTCCCCCCTGATGTCGTGTTTAGACATCAGTAGAGGTGCCGTATATGAGCTCTTTCAGAGGCACAGGAGTCTTGGAAAAGGAATTATGAACCGTTAATACCCTCGACTGTTCCTTCTGGATATCGGGTGCGTTTGTTGTTTAGGTTTGTTGAATGTTTCTGATGGTGTCATATCCTAAAGATTTTTTTTTAGTGAGCAGCCTTGGTATTTACAGTCGGCCCCTTAGTGTAATTGTCGGACCTAAAGAAGACCCATAGTAGCCTAACAACGAGGAATTTCGTTATCTCGTTCTATTTGTTTAAAAGCTAGCTTGATGGATAAGCTGATCCATCTGTGTTCTCGCTCTGTTCTTCTTTCTTTGTGGTGGGTGTTGTCAGGGACTGAGTCAGGCGTGTTTGTCCACGTAACTGATGGTTGCCAGGCATAAGTCTCCTGTCACAATCTCTAGTCGTTATTCAGTGTAGTTGGAATGGTTTGAGCAACTTCTGAAATACTCAACCATGCAGTTTATTGATTACCCCATTTGGTGCATATAGAGCCAGAAGCCATGATCGCCTTATGTAAACCTATGCAAGTGCACTGTTGTAGAGAAGCCAACGAAAGCAGCTTATGGCCTTCTTCATATAGCATAACGACTGGATCACGGAACCAGAGCGTGATTTTTGATGATGCTTACAAATGGTCTTGTAGCATGGAGATCCGCCATAGCATAGCCTTTGTAGAGGTGCTGCCACAACCGTAAAACTACAATATACAGTATATAGCCAATAACATTAAAACCACATCCCAGGGTACTACAACTGAAAATAATAGGACACTATCTATTCCAAAGTTAAAGACTGTAGTAAATATGTTTCTCGTGTTAAATATATTACCCTTGGTTCTTCAATTAGTCAAGGAAAACCACAGGAAACACAAAAACAAGAGAAAGGTTTTTTGATGCGGTGTGGTGGATAATTATACACAGCAAGTGAAGTGGACATTCTGAAGTAGGTTTACCGGTTGAGTGTGTATTAGGGGTGTTTGGTGGTTAGCTTGAGTGTCTCTTTCGTAGATTTTTTGTGGATCAAGACACAAGCAGTGAGGCTGGGAGTGTTAGAAATTGTGTACACTCAACCTGACACCACCGATTAGAAACTCCTACCTTGATGGTCAACAATGTCGATGGACTAGTCAGCGAAGATAGCTCAGTCTGCCTGATAGACACATGTCCTTGATAGTGGTCCCTGGTCCACATGTGCATCCTTTAGTTCTTCTTATACCCCCAATATAATTCACCCTACCCCTCACTCCTCCCCCCATGTGTTATGTAATCTCCCCATCCCGCCCTACACCCCTAGCCGAATTAAGTTCCCCCATGGTCGATGCCCCCCCTAGGAAAGTCCCCCCTCACCTCCCTCCCCCCGCCCTGGCCCACTCTGCTCGAACGAGGTAGCACCTAGATGCCCGCTGTTGGGTTTTGACCTTATGACAGTGAGTTTTGTGTTGGTAAATGATCGTTCAGGACGGATCCGTGTGACAGGTTGCTTCGTGACCCATGATTGTCCATACAGGTTAGGCAGGTAGTTAGACAACCACCTCGGATTGTAATTTCCATAATTGATAGTCTGTACTGAGTAGATATTTGTAGATGAAATGTTGCTTGTTGATTGTTTTGTGTGTTTGTTTATTTGGATTAATGTCCTGCAGGTAACACAACATTGAGTCGACTCGTCCTGTGTAGCAGAGGTATGCAGTGAGGTTGCCTTGGTCATGGTAGTTTTAAGAGCTTTTTTTCTCTTGAGAGTTCGCGTGATGTTGGCCCATGTTCACCAGCTAAAGATGGCTAATTTTTATCATCATCCGACCTTGCGACCATTCAGTTGCACGAGCCGCAGTGTACCTTTTGAATCCCATTCTCAATATGGTGGTCAAACCCACCTTTACCTACAATTCGATGGCATTTCTCTGGGAGACTTCTAGTCCCTTGTGTGCTTTGGTGACAGAATGCATGGAGGTCGGCCGTCTGCTAGCTACTTGCTGGGATGTCGTTATGCCGAAACTACTTTGGGACCACTCTGATGTTAAAGTCTGAACGGTGGGTTGATGGAAGGTTCAGTAGTTCTGTTGTTTCCTTGGATACTTCGGCCTATATTTAATGGGGGGGTAGGAAGTTGTAGTTGGTACGTAGGACGTTTCTTTTTGAGTCGGGGGCATGTTGAGAGATTGGTTGTGTTATGTTAGGTTTTACGACGTGGTTTGAAGCGAAATGTTCCACAATCAGTGTACATGGGGATGGATGGTTTAAACTATGAAAATTCGTGGATTGGAAATATTTTAGCAGTCCCAGTCAGTTGGTTTTGCAGAGTTTTACCAGGAATATTGGGAATGGAGATTTGTTTGTTAATTTGTTGTTGGATGTATTTGTCAATGTTAATTTAGAATTGAAAGTTTTAACTGTATTAATTGCCATTGGTTGGGTCTTAGAGATTGACTATGTGTGTTTGGCATTCGGTAATGTTTTAAAAGTTAATGAAATTACGTAGTTATCAGTCGTCAGGGTGTGGCTTACGCCAATTCTGTTCCTATTTTTCTTAAACGTTTTATTTTGCTGTGTGTGGTCTTGTCTGTGTTGTGTTCTGCGCCTGTGTGTGTGGTTGGTCGTAGCATCAGGGGTAACATCCAATACTCAGCCTATTAGGTGCCGCTATCTTACAAGTGTGGAGACTGGGGTGTGAATCCCAGTCTGTCTGTGATCTACACTGTGTGTACACCTATTTACTATAAGTCCTTGTGCAAGGACTCCACTAACAAGTACACTGTGTTCTCCCACCCCCCTCTCTGTGAATTCATTAAAATCTTAGTAAGTCGTCTACTGGATACTAAACGAGGGCCAAGTACAGCTATTGAGAAGACCATTAATATGTAAATGTCTAGTATCTGTGTGTTATTGGCCCGTGTGTTCCTCTGCTCTTGGCGTGGGTATCATAGATGGATGATATGCCACTCTGTTTCTGTCTTCGGGTGTGCTGCCTCCTTATTTGAACTGTCCTCTTCGTTCACGCTTGACTGAAGCGTGATGACGCAGAGCTGTGGTGAGTAATGGCTCGGGTCTTAATACAAACAGTATAATCTAGTGTCTGCTTAGCTGGAATGATGCCGAGTTGCAGAAAGAGAAGTACAATCCGCTCTATCGTTCCTCTCACTTTTCTAGTTGCGGGATTCTCCGTTGGTCCTGGTGGTGGGGTCATGCCCTGCTGTTCTGGGTTACCTTGCTTGAGACCCCTCGTTGCCAGGGCAGATGTGACAGTGATACGGCTCTTGGGTGCAGAAGAAGATAGCACTTCGACGGGTCATGCGCATTAGGGAGGAACTACAGACCGTCCACTATGAGCCTGGCAGGATGGCCAAAGCGCTGGAGGTCAAGGGCCGCGTTCTTCGTGTGGGCGACTCGGTGAGGTGTAGACACAGGAGGGGTCTCAGGCTGTACGCTTTTGTTGTGTCACAGTGTTTTGGTCATCAAGGCTGTCAGTTTTCCCGATTTCAAAGAACGGTGAAAACATCTTATCACCCTGTCCCCCATCTTCCCATCTCAAATCTCTTCCTTATTACCTTCCACTGAACATTAGAGACCTTCCTGTTCCTTTTAACCCCTACTATGCTCAGATGTTTTTCTGTTCTGGACAGCTTAGCAATATGCATATTGAGTCTGTTTCTAATTGGCTGCTTCCTTCAGATCAAATTCTCCATATAACACGATAGTTTTACGATGGGAGCCGCCAAGTGGCTCCAGAAAACTGCGAAGTGACATGAGGTAAGTTGGCGGCATCACAGGGCGAAAAGCGGGACGGAGCGATCGGATGGTCTCGAGAGATATGTAAATGTGTTATGGATTGCTACCTCACACCCAGTGTCAGCTTTTAGTCATTGTCTTCTCTCTGTCGTTTGTTATTATTGCAGGCTCAAGCGGTCTGTGGTACGAGTCCTGAACCAGGGCCGTGTTCATGCCAGTAATCTGCCTATAAAGATCTATACATTTGTGGGGAGTAGCTCGCTACGTCATCCTCCTGTTGTGGTAACACATGCCGGTTGTTCTGAATCACTTCAGACTCTCAGAATCACTTTCATAGGGGGAATTCCCCCGTGATGGTGCTCACCCCAAAAAACAAGTCCTGCAGAATAACATAGTCCTTTCATGTCTTGCCGGCACAGTTTTTTCAAAAAACAGCTCTCACATCTTCAGTATGAGGAAGGTTTTCCACAAGGTTAGGATATGTGTTCTTATGAGGGAATTCTGAATGCCATTCTTACCAGAAAGGCATTTGTTTGTTGTCTTTTGAGGTCATGACACGATTGATGTTTGGACGATACGTGAGGCTTTATTTTTGTGGTTCCTTTCTTGATTAGAATAATGATAGCAAGCAATGGTCTGAGGAAGTAACAAACGTTTTATCGGTATATGATTGATATTGTAGATTCTTATTAGTAGTTAGTGTTACTGTGCATCAGTAAACTCACATCACACACCTGTGAGGACGT
>JAMWET010004530.1:0-7500 GCA_024036415.1 Prochilodus magdalenae
GAACTACCTTATCCCTACGTTTATATTGAACTGCACCTGTTCTAACAGTAAACCAGACGGTACAAAGTAGAAACACTGTCAGTTAGCTAAGTATGTTCTTCTAAATGATAGAATTATGAATTATTACTGAGTTTCAGTAAAGCTGCTTTGTGACAACATCAGTTATAAAAAGCGCTGTATAAATAAATCTGATTAAATTTGTCTTTTTAGTTTCTGAAAGTTCACTTTTAAGTATCCTCTCAGTAGAGGACTAGTAAGTGCAAGTGAACTTAACACAGCACTAATAGATTTCTATTTAATTTTAATAAAATATAATATAAAAATATATTAATAAAAAATAAAAATTAATTTTGCACTTTTAATTAAATGAATTGATTATAATTTAGATATTATTTTTATACCTAACGTCTGCTTTTAACTGTACATTACTGTAAGAAGACTTACCAGTGGACTATATGTATGTATATATATATATATATATATATAAGATAAGATAAAAAAAAAAGTATTGATCCCACAGTGGGGAAATATGAAATATATATTTATAAAATATACAAAAATATAGTTACTATATATATATATATATATATATATATATATATATATATACACACACATACACAATCTATTTACACATATACATATATACGTACACATATACATATGTATATATACGTATATATATATATATATGTATATGTGTACGTATATATGTATATATATGTACATTAATCTACCAGTACAAAATTTTTATACATATATACAGTGAGTCCAAGAAGTATTTGATCCCTTGCTGATTTTCTTCGTTGGCCCACTAATAAAGACATGATCATTCTATACTTTTAATGGTAGATGTATTCTTACATGGAGAGACAGAATATTAAAAAGAAAATCCAGAAAATAAATCTAAGGAATATATATTAATTGATTTGTATTTCATGGAGTGAAATAAGTATTTGATCCCTTAGTATTCATTAGCAGTTCTGGCTTTTACAGACCAGTTAGACACTCCCAATCAACTTGTTACCTGACCTGAAGCCACCTGTTCTCACTAATCACTTGTGTGAAAAACACCTGTCCACAGAATCAGACAGATCACACAGATTTCAAGTCTCCAACATGGGTAAAACCAAAGAGCTGTCACAGGACCTCAGAGTCAGAATTGTTGACCTTCACACAAGCTGGAATGGGCTACAAAAAGATTAGTAAGGTGTTTGGATGTGAAAGTAACAACTATTGGTGCAAATTATCAGAAAGTTTAAAGAGTATAACATGACAATCAACAGACCTCGGCCGGTGCTCCAAAGAAGATTTCGCCTCGAGGGTGGCAATGATGCTGAGAACGGTCAGAAAATCGTCCTGCAACCACTCGGCAGGAGTTAGCAAATGACCTGAAGGCAGCTGGGACCACAGTTTGCAAGGCAAAAACAATTGGCAACACTTTGCGCAACAATGGATTTCACATCCTGCAGTGCCCGAAAGGTACCCCTGCTGACTAGAGAGCACATGTGGAGGCGCGCCTCAAGTATGCCAATGATCATTTGAAAGATGAACCAAGTTATTGGAGAAGGTTTTGTGGTCAGACGAGACCAAAATTGAACTTTTTGGCTCACAACCCCCCCTCAACTCCACCCGCCATGTGTGGAGGAAGAAAAATGCAGCCTAAGACCCCAAGAACACTGTGCCAACCGTCAAGCAGGGAGGTGGAATCAAAATGATATGGTGTATTTTCTCTGCCAATGGTACAGGGCTACATCACCGCATCACAGGGAAGATGGATGGAGCCATGTACCGCACAATCCTGAGGGACAACCTCCTCCCCTCTGCCAGGATCTGAAAATGGGCCGTGGTTGGGTCTTCCAACATGATAACGACCCTAAACTACAGCAAAGGCAACAAAGGATTGGCTCAAGAAGAATCACATTAAGGTCATGGAGTGGCCCAGCCAGTCGCCAGACCTCAATCCGATCGAAAATCTATGGAGGGAGCTGAAGGTCAGAGTTGCCAAGCGACAGCCCACCAACCTTCATGATTTAGAGAGGATCTGCAAAGAAGAGTGGGCCAAAATTCCCCCTGGTGTGTGTGCTAAACTTGTGGTTAACTACAACAAACGTCTCACCGCTGTGCTTGCAAACAAAGGCTTTGCCACTAAGTATTGAGTGTGTTTGGCAAGAGGGATCAAATACTTATTTCACTCCATGAAATACAAATCAATTAATATATATTCCTTAGATTTATTTTCTGGATTTTCTTTTTAATATTCTGTCTCTCCATGTAAGAATACATCTACCATTAAAAGTATAGAATGATCATGTCTTTATTAGTGGGCCAACGAAGAAAATCAGCAAGGGATCAAATACTTCTTGGACTCACTGTATATATATATATATATATACACACATATACATATGTACAAATATTGTACTGGATGCATTAATGTACTTGGAAACTATAGGTAGGTTTGCTTTCCTTAAGTACATCTGTATTACAAGATTAAGCACAAGTATACAACTATAGACCACATATACATAGACCTTCCTGTAAACTTGTGGGGATCAGTATGTAAAGCTGTGTTCAGTATATCAGTGTTAAGTCCATTCGTACACTAATAGGGCACTTTAAAGAGCATACTGACTGGAAGGCCAGTAAGTATATGGTCTATATTTGTGTTGTAGAAATTCTGAGAAGTTAAAACCATGTGGTAGAAGCGTCCACTAAACCACACACGGTATAATACGCACAGTAGTCTTCCTGTCCTGGTGAGTGAACTTAGCAAACGGTCATCATGTCAATATAAATAACCCTCGCCCGAAAGCTAACCCAGTCTACTAGTTCCTCTCACTATCAAGAGGAGATGATTCCTTTTAGTGCCACTAGATGGCAGCACTGTACCACTATAATGTGTCAGGCCTTTCAACTCAACAGTCCATGTTTACTGCACCACTGCTGTGTAATTAAACCAGGTTTAACCCTGCACTACTGATTTACATGTATGAGTGACCATAGAAATGATTGTCTTGTATGATTGAAGGTGCTGCTTTTGAAATCATTATCGGAGACAACAGTTCAGTACATCAGTGATGTTCAGGATGTTATGTAAGCCGCTAATAATTCAGTCTCTAAGGCTGAACATTGGAATTCAGTCTCCAGCAATTCGCTATAGCCACGCAAACACAGAATACTGAAAAACAGGTATTATTTATTTAGCTGTTATTCCGACTTCTGTCTGACCTTATATGCGCTGATATAATGCTCCCTGAAAGTTTGGGACTCTTTTCCATATATGCAGCCTAAGATACAATCTTCATTTACATCATAACAGATACAGTGAACTCAATGAAACATAACACAAACAGTTAGGCAGTGTTTCATCCGTTTATTAAACACAGAGATCAGTGAAAAGTCTTCGTTGGCCAAAGTCTCTACAATGCCCAGACCTGAAAGGTCTTTACCACACACGTCTGTTAAGGTAAGTCATGTTTCAGTCGAAGAGATTCCAAAGGAAAATCTGTCAGTGCTTGTTAGCCTTCTACACTGGCCAGTGATCAACAGAGAACATCTCAGGATCTGCAGTCCTCTTCTACACTGTCAGGAGATCAACAAAGAACCCAGGATAACATCTCAGGATCTGCAATCCTCTTCTACACTGGCGGGAGATCAACAGAGAACCCCAGGATAGCATCTCAGGATCTGCAGTCCTCTTTTACACTGGCGGGAGATCAACAGAGAACCCCAGGATAACATCTCCGGATCTGCAGTCCTCTTCTACACTGTCAGGAGATCAACAGAGAACATCTCAGGATCTGCAGTCCCCTTCTACACTGACCAGAGACCAACAGAGAACCCCAGGATAGCATCTCAGGATCTGCAGTCCTCTTCTACACTGTCAGAAGATCAACAGAGAACCCCAGGATAACATCTCAGGATCTGCAGTCCTCCTCTACACTGGTAGGAGATCAACAGAGAACCCCAGGATAACATCTCAGGATCTGCATTCCTCCTCTACACTGGTAGGAGACCAACAGAGAACCCCAGGATAACATCTCAGGATCTGCAGTCCCCTTCTACACTGGCCAGAGATCAACAGAGAACCCCAGGATAGCATCTCAGGATCTGCAGTCCTCCTCTACACTGGCGGGAGATCAACAGAGTACCCCAGGATAACATCTCAGGATCTGCAGTCCTCCTCTACACTGGCCAGAGATCAACAGAGAACCCCAGGATAACATCTCAGGATCTGCAGTCCTCCTCTACACTGGCTTATCCCAGTGTTCATGACAGCTTGAAGAAATCTGCTATTCCTAAAGACCACCTGGAAAACCCAGAAGACCCCTGAAATAATGTTATGTGGAGGGAAAAGGAACACTGCATCCCAAATAAGAACGTCATCCCAGCTGTGAAACGTGGTGGCGGCAGGATCATGGCTACTGTTGGACCAGGACAGCCTGCCATCAAAGCCGGAACTTCTGAACTGTATTAGGAAATTCCACAGGAGAACATCAGGACATCGATCTGTGAACTGAACCTCAACTGAAGGTGGGAAAGACACGTTGAGTTTTGGTATACGCAGTACAGGAACCGTTTGGTTGAAGTCAGTGCTGCTCAGGAGGGTCGAGGTCCATATACATTTTCCTGGAAAAGACATTTAATGTAAACTCTTAGTTCAAAAAATGAATAAAAGTATCTCTACGTTTTTGAGTTATATGTTTATTGGGCGGTTGTATTGGGAGTCTAATGACAAATCTAGAAATTCAGAAACCGATGTCTTATCCATATTGCCACTGTCCAAAGCGCTGTCAGCTTCATACCTTTCACTTTCTATACAAGTCAATGCCAAAAGGTTTTCTCCCCAACCCCCCCAAGTAAGGTTTGGCAATCCTGTTGGTCCAATCATCCTGTTTACACAACGGTAATGACAGATGCTGGACTGCATCCAGGACGTCTCGCAGGGAGTTGTTGAGATTCATAATGGTGTCCTGTGAAAATCCATCCCATGCAGCTTGAATGGCCTTCTGGATCTGTGACAACATACCGTTCAGCTGCGAGTCCGGCGATGTAGGCTGGCCATGATAACTGGTCTTGCTCTCGTTGGATGGGCCTGATTGGAGAAAGGTGGAGAAGACGGTTCATGGCTAGGCAGAAGAAAGAAAAGACCCATCCTTTAATGAAACGAGCCAATCATCGTGCTGGTAAACGGCACCCAGGAGAAACCCATCCTCGTGGTGGACCAGTTGAACCATTCCTCTCTCCAGGTCATACCGCAGGACCTCAAGCCTGGACTCCGGCCATTCCGGTCTTCTTCTGTCCCAGATGTTCTTTGACTGATTTACTCGGGTGCTTTGGATCATTGTCTTGTTGCATCACCCAACATCTCTTTAGCTTGAGGTCAAGTACTGCTGCCCTCACATCCTTCTCCCAAACGTTGATGATGGTGTCCTGTGATAATCCATCCCATGCAGCTTGAATGGCCTTCTGGATATGTGACAACATACCGTTTCGGATTCGTTGGGCGTCTCCACCAAGACTAAAGCAGGACCCACCGCTGAAGATGACCCGCTGCCATTCGGAGTCACTCCATGACAGTCTGGTACGACACCGTTGCTGTTACACGGGGACAGGACGTGGAGACGGGATGCAAATGCAAGTTTTAATGACCTAACAAACAAGAAGAAACTAAACCAAACAACTCCAGACTAAACAAAACCAAAGAAGCAGAAACTAAGAAACACTAAACCGGCTTACAGACTAACTAACATGGGGACTAACGACCGGGAGGGGGACAACAGACCAGGAACACAAAACCTATGGACAAGGAGACACAACGACGGGCACGGGAACAAGACACCAGCAGGGGAACAAACGCCCAGCGAGAACAAAGGGCACAACATGGAGTATAAAACGACAAGGACTAACGAGAGACACCTGGGAAGGGACGGAGCCAGGAACAGGTGAGGGGTCTGACAAGAGGGCGGAGACAGGAGGAGACCAAAACAAACAGAAGCACATGGACATGAAACAGGAAACAGGAAGCCAGATAGGACAGACAAACATGAACAGGACAGGGCAGGGTGGGACAGCTGCAGTCTTTGGTGACGTAGTCAGTCAACCCTTCCTGTAAAAACTTTCAGGAAGTCCTACAAGCTGGAACCCAAACCATGCAGTACTGTAATTCGGGAATCTAATGCCCCGTCTAAATCTCCATTCTGTTCCCAACTCATGGACGCAATGTGACATAGGGCTCCCATTCTGTCTTTCATAGAGAATGTAAAGGGGGATATTGCGTCCTCTATGGCCACCACTAGAAAGACCACTTGGGATGCAGGCTTCCGAAGAGTTCGTAGTGCCAGTCAACGTGCTGGTAAATGGCAACCAGGAGAAACCCATCCTAGTGGTCGTGGTGGACCAGTTGAACCATTCCTCTCTCCAGGTCATACCGCAGGACCTCAAGCCTGGACTCCGGCCATTCCGGTCTTCTTCTGTCCCAGATGTTCTTTGACTGATTTACTCGGGTGCTTTGGATCATTGTCTTGTTGCATCACCCAACACCTCTTTAGCTTGAGGTCAAGTACCTCTGCCCTCGCATCCTTCTCCATAACGTTGATGACGGCAAGGCATCCGGGTCATAGGGCTGCATGAAACTCCTACCACCATGCTTCACGGAGGAAACTTGAGACCGGCTGCTAGGGTTGTTTTGGACCGTAGCTGGTCAATGTTCAGCGTTGAGTGGACATATGAACAAAGGTGTCTGCGGTTTGCAGTCGTTGGTGACGTAGTCAGTCAACCCTTCCTGTAAAAACTTTCAGGAAGTCCTACAAGCAAGAACCCAAGCCATGCAGCACTGTAATTCCAAATGTCCCACCAATGGCCCTGTAGATACGTGAAGGTGGTCTGTTCTCTGGGGTCCTAAAAGATCTGTACTGCAGTACGGCCATACAAGAGCTTTCATAGGTCAGTGATGATAAACTGTGAGGCCGAATGGAATATAAGGTCCAGCAGCTGTTTATCGGGCTACAGAACAATGGGGATACCTAACGGGAACGCTCGGATACAGTATTCCAGAATCAATCAAATAGCAGCACAGCTTCAGTGGTTATATAATAGACACAAGCCAGCCGGAACTAGCTGTACGTGGAATGAGACTGATGGACCCTGCGCTGCATGTCCTGATCCGAACAGCGATGGGAAATGAGCAGGGTAAATCTGGTTGCCTCTCGCCACCGCCTTCGGTCTTTTTCCGCTCTTGCTAGAAACACACAGCGGGAAATAATGGAATTCTTCGGCCTCAGAGGAGCAGACAGTGACCGTGTCCTCCGTTTGCAATTTATAGGCCGAATTTCTAGATAACCGGAGAAGTCACAAAGGCTCCGCTCAGCGTGCAATAATAACCAATTGTGGGCAGCTGTCGGAGATCTTGGTCAATGCTTGGAGAGCGACGTGTGGGTTTGCCAGACAAGGATCCATCTGGCCTGTACAATAGACGGCGGCCTTTCCTCTGAGGAG
>JAMWET010004530.1:12500-37500 GCA_024036415.1 Prochilodus magdalenae
TACATATACCCGTATTCTATATCACATATACCCATATTCTATATCACATATACCCATATTCTATATTACATATACCCATATTCTATATCACATATATCCATATACTATATTACATAAACCCATATTCTATATTACACATACCCATATTCTATATCACATATACCCATATTCTATATCACATATACCCATATTCTATATTACATATACCCATATTCTATATCACATATACCCATATTCTATATTACATATACCCATATTCTATATTACATATACCCATAATTCTATATCACATATATCCATATACTATATTACATAAACCCATATTCTATATTACACATACCCATATTCTATATCACATATACCCATATTCTATATCACATATACCCATATTCTATATTACATATACCCATATTCTATATTACATATACCCATATTCTATATCACATATACCCATATTCTATATTACATATACCCATATTCTATACTACATATACCCATATTCTATATTACATATACCCATATTCTATATTACATATACCCATATTCTATATTACATATACCCATTCTGACCCCATTTCTAGAACACCATGATGGAATACCAGTTATGAAATTGTTGTTGAGATATGCTACCAGTACTATGACTCTATAATACTTACAGAGGACGTCATGTGACCTCTTTGTCACATTAAGACTGATCTCTTGTGATCTTATAACTGACCCTTCATTATTTTCCCTTCAGGGGAAACAGCTCTGGGCTCCTATGTGGAGTTCTCCTGTATTTTACCCTGAACTGATGAGCCTTGTTGAGTCTCGTCTCACTTAACTGAGGAAAGTAATGTTTGAGCAGTACCAGAATTTCATCGATGCTAATCTCCCGAGGGGATCGGCCTTGCCACGTGCAACAAGCCACTTGACCGTGAGAGTGCTGGTGTTAATGCACCGTCTTCAGTCTGTTTAGTTTGTGGAGAAACTCTTGGCGCCTGAGCAGAGATTAGACCGTAATTGCCACTCGGATAAATTAGCATACATTATCCATCAGCCTGAGCATCGGAAATGTTCTGACACCAACCGAAGGTCTGTGCTCGATAAGAAACGCTCTGTGTCTAATCAAACGGCATCAAATCCACGCTTCCAGGATTAGAGCGTCACCAGGGCCACTGGAGACTTCCCACAACGGACTCTAGCCTTGACATCCTGGCGATGATATCTGGAGGCACGGCTATGAAATCAGCCCTCGCGCTTGGGCACATCTCGGAAAATGTACATTGTGTTACACATATGAAAGAAATCAACAAAAAGAGTTGCCTACATCCTAAAACGTGCACTCATCATCCCATATAGCTGCACCCAGAAGGAGGTGCAGCGCTGTGGTGGTGTTGGGAAGCAAGATAAAGGTGACCAGGATCAATAACTGATGATGTATTTAGACTGATATGATCAATATTTATTGAGCTACACATACAGAAGTCTGTCTCAGTATGGTGGAGTCGGGCCGCCGTGTTCGCTAACCCAACACGCCAGACGTCTCGGTATGGAGCTGTAGAGGTTCCTAATGGAGTCCTGTGATAATCCATCCCATGCAGCTTGAACATCCTCACACAGTTCCTGCAGATGGTGCGGTAGGGGTGGAGGTGGAGGGACACCAGGTCTTCTGGACGTGTGACGACAAAGCGTTCATCTCGGTGCTGACCACGGTGCCTCCACACACGGATTCGTTGGGCGTCTCCACCAAGACTAAAGCGGGACTCGTCACTGAAGATGACCCGCTGCCATTCTGAGTCACTCCATGACAGTCTGGTACGACACCACTGCAGTTTTTGGTGACGGTGACGTGGTGTTAAGGACAGTCGTGGTAACGGTCTGTGGGCATGTAGTCCTGCGTGATGCAGCCGTCTGCCAATGGTGCTGCACTAACAGGAGGACTCATCACTGCTCACTGAATATCCATAGTTGTGGCTGTCGGACAATGCGATGGTTCTCCCTCTCCATGGTTTGTGTAGACCTCCCAAGTTGGTTATGTCTCTGGTGCGTGCCTTATTCTGTTCTTCCAAGAGCACCCTATTGGACAATCAGCCAGACCAGTATGATGCACAATGCCATCCCTCTTCTGCAAAGAGGAGAAGGTCACTTGCGAAGGTCATGCACCACAGGATGACCTCATATAGATAGAGATAGATAGATGGACCCTTTGTAACCAAACCCACCAAAAACCCACTCTGTTGTTCTAATCCTAAAACCCGGCTTCAAACAAAGTTCTAGGGATAGGCCAACTCCACGCACACACGCTTCTGTGATTTGACGACAGCAGAGGGTTTCTGTTGGCAAGCCGGCCACTCATTTTTAAAACCAGCTTATTTATTAATTGTTGGCACCGTCTAGCTGTAGTGTCAGAGCCAATGGCGGAAAACAGCGTCTCCGAGGATTCCCCCATGAATCTTCCATGCTGTCATCAGATGGGATGTGATGTGTGAGAGCGCGGACGCTGGCTGAGGCAGTGTGAGGGATGGCATTAAGCAGGACGGCATATTAATCACTCCGTTAACTCCGGAAACCGCAGCCGGGTTGAACCGTGTCGTTTGCACCCCTGATTTACTCAAGTGCTCTTACCCATAAATTAAAACCTGTTTAGATTCACCAGGCGGTCTGGGACAACCTTCCGAGACATGGCTGGGGCATGGTGGACAGCTTCATGGAAAGTTATTGGGGCAGATACAGGTTTTCACGTTGGGCCATATGGTGCACCAGTCTCTTTGGTCAGGTGGGCAGTGACGGGAAATGGTGGTGCTTTAAACTCTGACCGTTGGAATCTTCCAGAGAAAGGTTGGCCTCTCCTTGGGTCTCATGCTCCCTTTCCTCTCCTCTGTGGACATCCTTCCATCACCCTTCAAAACACCCAGACGCTACCATGAATAGGGCTTGAGCTGGCCAACCACTTGGTCGGATGTACAAGGAACCTGGTTGGGGGTGCAAGGAACTCGGTACAAGGAACTCGGTTGGGTGTACAAGGAACTCGGTACAAGGAACTCGGTCGGGTGTACAAGGAACTCGGTACAAGGAACTCGGTCGGGTGTACAAGGAACTCGGTACAAGGAACTCGGTCGGGTGTACAAGGAACTCGGTACAAGGAACTCGGTCGGGTGTACAAGGAACTCAGAAGGCTGTGTGGACATCCAAGCGGAATCGCATCCGACTGTCCGAGCCATGGTGCACAACCACAACACCTCCCAGTACTGTGACCGAGTTCCTTGTACCGAGTTCCTTGTACCGAGTTTCTTGTACACCTGACCGAGTTCCTTGTACACCCGACAGAGTACCTTGTACCGAGTTCCTTGTACACCTGACCGAGTTCCTTGAACACCCGACCGAGTACCTTGTACCGAGTTCCTTGTACACCTGACCGAGTTCCTTGTACACCCAACAGAGTACCTTGTACCGAGTTCCTTGTACACCTGACTGAGTTCCTTGTACACCCGACAGAGTACCTTGTACCGAGTTCCTTGTACACCTGACTGAGTTCCTTGTACACCCGACTGAGTTCCTTGTACACCTGACCGAGTTCCTTGTACACCCGACCGAGTTACTTGTACACCTGACCGAGTTCCTTAAACATCCGACCGAGTACCTTGTACCGAGTTCCTTCTACACCCGACCAAGTTCCTTGTACACCCGACAGAGTACCTTGTACTAAGTTCCTTAAACACCCGACCGAGAACCTTGTACCAAATTCCTTGTACACCCGACCGAGTACCTTGTACACCCGACCGAGTTCCTTGTACCAAATTCCTTGTACACCCGACCGAGTACCTTGTACACCCGACCGAGTTCCTTGTACACCCGACAGAGTACCATGTACCGAGTTCCTTGTACACCCGACTGAGTTCCTTGTACACCTGACCGAGTTACTTGTACACCTGACCGAGTTCCTTGAACATCCGACTGAGTACCTTGTACCGAGTTCCTTCTACACCCGACCGAGTTCCTTGTACACCCGACAGAGTACCTTGTACTAAGTTCCTTAAACACCCGACCGAGTACCTTGTACCGAGTTCCTTGTACACCCGACCGAGTACCTTGTACCAAATTCCTTGTACACCCGACTGAGTTCCTTGTACACCCGACCGAGTTCCTTGTACACCCGACAGAGTACGATGTACCGAGTTCCTTGAACATCCGACCGAGTACCTTGTACCGAGTTCCTTCTACACCCGACCAAGTTCCTTGTACACCCGACAGAGTACCTTGTACCGAGTTCCTTGTACACCCAACCGAGTACCTTGTACTAAGTTCCTTAAACACCCGACCGAGTTCCTTTTACACCTGACCGAGTACCTTGTACTGAGTTCCTTGTACACCCAACCAAATTCCTTGTACTTCAATGGAGCTAGCTAGCCTAAGTAAGATGCTAGTTTGGTACTAGGATTGCAGTATGCAAGCTGCACCACAAGCGGTAAGCAACATCAACAACGTGCCTCACTCCGCCATACTGCATATAGAAGCAATCTTGGATGGGCGCTGCCCATGTTACGGAAGATTTGGCCGCAGACGGGGACAATAAGTCTGTCTGGGACCCTATCAGTGCCAAGCCTGTTAACGGCAGCCTGAATGTGTCTCGGGAGCTGGGGGGTCCGGTGCGCCTGTGTTTGTTCTGTTTCCCGACAGCTGGAGGGAAAAGCTGAGTATCACACCTGGCTAGCAGCCTCTGGAGTGCCAACAGGCAGACACCAGCAACACCTGACATGATACGGGCTGAAATCCCACTCCCCTTGCCTTAGGTCAACTGGACCGTGACCTGTTTCTGCGAGGCAAGCGGAGCAGTGATTTTCATGAAACATGTCTTTTCATTCAACCATGAGGGAAACCCACACTTGGAAGTGCAGCGTTCCGTGGCAGTGTTTATTCGTGTGCTAAGAGAGGCTGAAGTGGGAGAAGCAGAGGCCGGACACAACTGTCTCTTCTCTGATACCAATACCAAACAGTCCTGAGAGAACGCCTAATGGACGACATGTCTCGGAACCATCATGCTTGTTGTATCTGAACTGTAGGTACTGACTCTATAGGCACTGTGGCTGTACACTAAAGGGTCAGTTAACTACATAATATGGGAACCGACAGTGGAATCAACCAATCACGTTCTGATTGACGATGGATGGACCAATTTCCCAATTTATAAGGTCCTGTTGCGTGCGCTTTCCATACAAACTCGCGCTGTGGTGTTGGTAGCTTCCCTTGCAAGTGAGATCGGCCTCAGAGACGAGTCTGAAAGCAATTCGAGCAGTTGGAGTAGTTAGCAAGGGGTCGCATCCCCTGAGTCCCGACTAAGTTCCTTGCACCAATTTCCTTGTACACCCGACCGAGTTTCTTGTACACCCATCCGAGTTCCTTGTACTGAGTTCCTTATACACTCAACTGGGTTTCTTGTACACCCGACCGAGTTTCTTGTACACCCAACCGAGTTCCTTGTACTGAGTTCCTTGTACACCCAACTGGGTTTCTTGTACACCCGACCAAGTTCCTTGCACCGAGTTCCTTGTACCGGGTTCCTTGTACACCTGACCAAGTTCCTTGTACACCCGACTGAGTTCCTTGTACCGAGTTCCTTGTACACCCGACTGAGTTCCTTGTACCGAGTTCCTTGTACACCCGACTGAGTTCCTTGTACCGAGTTCCTTGTACCGAGTTCCTTGTACACCCGACTGAGTTCCTTGTACCGAGTTCCTTGTACCGAGTTCCTTGTACACCCGACCGAGTTCCTTGTACTGAGTTCCTTGTACCGAGTTCCTTGTACACCCGACTGGGATTCTTGTACACCCGACCAAGTTCCTTGTACCGAGTTCCTTGTACACCCGACCGAGTTCCTTCTACACCCGATCGAGTTCTTTGAACACCCAACCGAGTTCCTTGTACCAAGTTCCTTGTACACCCGACCGAGTTCCTTGTACTGAGTTCCTTGAACACCCGACCGAGTTCCTTGTACTGTGTTCTTTGTACACCCGACCGAGTTCCTTGTACTGAGTTCCTTGAACACCCGACCGAGTTCCTTGTACTGTGTTCTTTGTACACCCGACCGAGTTCCTTGTACTTCGATGGAGCTAGCTAGCTTAAGTAGGGTGCTAGTTTGGTACGAGGATTGCAGTATGCAAGCTGCACCACAAGTGGTAAGCAACATCAACAACGCGCCTCACTCCGCCATACTGCATATCGAAACAATCTTGGATGGATGCTGCCAGAGTCATAAACATATCCCAGGGCCCCGGGCAGAGGGATCGTCTAATGGCACGCTGTTGGCACGCACCAGGGACATGAAGGATTTGGGAGAGTGAACCGACGAATTGTCTGACATGCACGGACCCAACAGCCATGATTATGGACAGTCAGCGAGCAGTGGTGTCCTCCATGAGTCATCCTGTTAGTGCAGCACCACTGGCAGACGGCTGCACCACACAGGACTACATGCACACAGACCGTTACCATGACTGTCCTTAACACCACGTCACCGTCACCAAGGACTGCAGTGGTGTCGCGCCATCTGAAAGTGTTGGGGGTGTCACGCGTGGATGTGCTGAATCTTGTTTTTCTACAAGGAAGGCGGTTCTACCAGATGTCATGGGGGCCGCATACCAGAGTCCTACCCTGCGGTTTTATGCCGAAGGAAGAGGAGGCGGGTCTACCATCATGGAGAAACACCCAGGATAAAACTGGCTGAAGCTCATTTGCTGTCAGATGGCGAGTCTTCTCAGAATTTCTACAAGCAGCTCTCTCTGAAAGTTTTTCAAAATTCAACTTGACATCTGCCGACGGCTGTTTCTTAATTACAGCGGGAACCGAGGAACCGGCGCCCTGAAAACACTCTGCTGTCTCCTAATAGCTTCTCCTGCTTTCTGGGATTCAGGTACTTCAGTGTTCAGAGTGGTGGTCGGCTGCTTAGCGGAGCCCGCGGCTGCGGATTGTTGGTGATGAGGTTTAAGAAGTCAGGGTGTTAATAAAGCTTGCACCACCTGGTCGTTCCTAACCCGGACTCGGAACAAGCCATAGCGCTAGCATGCTAACTAAGATCCCAGGCCTTGTTGAAACTGATTCGAGAGCTCTGATCTTGGGATACCGTTAAATTCAGGTTCCATCCTTAAGTCGGTTCATCATCTACGCACTCAACTATTCAGGCCAACAGGAACTTGAGCGGATGTGCCCAAACTTGTCCGTGCCACCGCATCATCTGTAGTTCATTTAACTGGTGAACAGAAGGTTCTATAGATCAGGTATTCATAATCCCCCATAACTGTAAGATCTACAACGTGGTCATAATGCTTTATAACACTGGACATAAGCCTTTGAAACTGCGGCTAAACGTTAATCACACACAGAAACTGTTATACGATGCCAGTGTAAGGCTTCATAATGCATTATGACGTATATATTTCCTGCTATTAACGTTATTTGTGAAACTGGCATCATAAAGCTTCATAACCAACATTCTTTTCATCAAGGAGCTTCATAGAGCCACAGTGAGGCCTTCACTCGCATACTCGCTAATCTTCCTCAGAATGTCATTCAAAATGAAATGATTCTGTAGGTGCGCATAACATCTACTCGCCTAATGAACACCTAATGAACACCTAATGAACAATGAATGCCTTATAAGGGCAGTAATAAACATTATACGGCTCTAATAATGTTTAATAATACCTGACATAGGCCTAATCGCCTAATGAACGCCTAATGAACACCTAATGAACAATGAATGCCTTATAAGGGCAGTAATAAACATTATACGGCTCTAATAATGTTTAATAATACCTGACATAAGCCTAATCGCCTAATGAACGCCTAATGAACACCTAATGAACAATGAATGCCTTATAAGGGCAGTAATAAACATTATACAGCTCTAATAATGTTTAATAATACCTGACATAAGCCTAATCGCCTAATGAACGCCTAATGAACGCCTAATGAACACCTAATGAACACTTATAAGCTCCTCTTACAGACTTGAGGTAAAGGGATGTTGTGTCAGCGCTGTGAAGCCTTATACTGTGGTGTTTTATACATATCCAATATCCAATATCCAATATCTAA
Organism: Prochilodus magdalenae; assembly: GCA_024036415.1. Lineage (NCBI taxonomy): Eukaryota > Metazoa > Chordata > Actinopteri > Characiformes > Prochilodontidae > Prochilodus > Prochilodus magdalenae. The sequence continues at coordinate 20,574 of JAMWET010004530.1, forward strand.
TTTATACATTATCCAATGACGTCTCGGCCGTGTGCGCTCCAGCGGCCAATCGGGCCCCACCCTTGCGTTCGTCATCTCGGGAGTTCTAACCGCAGTCACCTGCTCCTCATCAGCTGTGTTTGGATCGATCTGGCTTCCTTTACTTGGTGAGGTTTTGCCGAGTTACTCGGATTACCGAGCGTTCTGTCTTTCCGCTTGTGCGTTTGACCTTCTGCTTCGTGATTCCTCTTCGCTCGCGCCGATGGATTCGGCCTGTTTGGACTTTTTTGTTTTTCCTTCTTACCTGGACAGTCGTTCCACTCCGATCTCGTCCTCCCCTCTGGTTTGTTCGCCCCGGTTTTGGATTATAGTGTACTGCCTGTATGATCTGCTCTGTACCGCAGCCTTGTTTAATAAATCATATCGTCTTTTAACTAGGCCTGTACCCGACTCAGAATTTTGCCAGTCGAATCAGATTCGCCCGTCCTGGCCGACGATCCGACGATTCGTTCATGATTTCCTCCATGTACATTATCTAGTAATCAGTAAATCAGTCTGCACACGGTTCAGATCTGATCTGATTTAGAAAGTCAGCAGAGTCACAGGAACATATTTCTGAACTAAAGAGGCGGGGCTTATGATGATTGATCTGAACTGGAGTCTGATTTAATTATTACAGAGTGTAGCGTCGGGCAGCAGCTCGTATTTACAGCCTGTCTTTTTAATTTCACTTCTAACAGCTTCTTCAGTAGGAGGACCCTTCGTCTTTCATCTCTCATAAATAATGAGCTGCTAAATAAACCAGATTAGTCCATATTTACATTATTTATAGATGAAGAGAAGACTGATAGACCCTAACCGTTTATTATATTACCCACGCTGGAGTAATCATCTCTCGTTTATCAGCAGGCGTATTAAGTGACTGTACTTATCCTTAAATAAAGATAATCTCAGCTGTAGATTAATAAATAAACATATCTGTAATTTAGGTTCTATAATAATGGAGTTATAATAAAACTAACGTCTCCGCTCCGTTTCTCTTCACCGACAAATACAAGCCGTCTACGTCTTAAAACAAAAGTCAGCTCTATTCGTTCTGGACAGAGTGCTTGATGAGTCTGACTAAATGAATGAGCACAAAATTCTGGATTCATTTTGTGCGGACTCTCTCTTCATGAAAGCTCCTCCTCTTTCTCTGAGACATCGTCTCCCCCCGTGTTTCTCAGAATGCACAGTCCAGCTTGTCAGGCTTCCATTCTAGCGGTTGAACCGGGCCAGCGCACGTCGTTATCACATGGATTTAATTACTTGGTAGGCACAGCAAGCACATTGGTCACAAGCCCAGTACTCGAACTTATCATATCAGCTGCTTGTCCGACAGAGAAAAACAAGTATCTTCTCCAAAAATTGGCAAGTGTACAGCGAAGAGATCAAAAACCTCTGATCAATTTTAATGGAGCATGGTCAATGGAAACCAAAAGTCTTTCAAAAGTTACTTTTGGACCCATTCTGTTGGTCCATTTAACACTGTGATTCTCACACAGTGTATAACAGCACGCTGTATCATCTTTTCCAATCATGCATAAAAGTCTAAACATGGACAAAAAGTGGAGCTATCATGTTTTTTTTCACTGGACAGCGACAATACTATATTTATTGTATCCCCCTTTAATACTTAGTAAAGGGTGTATTATTTACAGTCTTACAGTTCTAATGTGCAATGTTCTCTGCAAAAGCTATTGTAGTCTGCTTTACACACGAAAAAAAACAAAACTCAACTGTTCTCCAGTCGACTTGAAGGGTCTCCGACTGACGATTATGGATCTCATCGACTTCCGAGGGCCAGCACCCTATTTAACTATCCATCCATCATTTAATCAGTGGTCAGTGTCCTGCCTGAGTTTACTTCAGGCAGTATGTTACAGTAAACTCGTGCTGGTCAGTAAGGTAGGAACACTTGGTGTTTGTATGCTTACGCGACCGGGATTGGTGACCTGTTCAGGGTGTCTCGTTCACACCCTTTAGCCCCTGTTCCTGTTCTATGTTGGCTCTGTCTTATATCTGGCTCTGGTGTTCTCTGTTTCATTGTCCATGTGCTGTTTATCTACTCTGTTCCATGTGCCTTCTGTTTGTTTTGGTCATCTCAATGTCTCCGCCCTCCTTGTCATCGGCCCTCACCTGTGTCTGGCCCCGAGCCCTTTCCCAGGTTGGTCTCCTTGTTAGCCATTGGTTGTTTATATACTCCATATATCTGTCCCCTTTGTTCTAGGCTGGCGTTTATTCCCCTGCTGAGTTTACTTGGTCTCCTTGTCCACTGGTTGTGTCTCCCTGCTGGTTGATTGTCTCCGTGTTGGTTGTTTGTCTCCCAGTCAGTTGCTTTAGTCTATGTCAGTTGGTTTTTGGTATCTTGTTTGTTCGTCATTAAAACCTGCATTTGCATCCCGTCTCTACGTCCTGTCTCCGTGTAACAGTTTCCTGCCTTCTACCCAGTGAGCACTGGGACAGCCTCCCATAAACACCCACCACAACCCAGCAGGCTAAGTGGTTTAGAAGGTGAATGAACAACTGACACGACTATGAGACCTGGCAGTTTATGCCAGCCAATTTTACATTTCTGGCAAAAGATCATTTACTAAAACGTTTAATATATGTACCCGAAACTTTAGAACTCAGTAAAACCGGCTCGCACACCTTTTTAAGGCACGAAACCCACGGTTCGACACAAGTACACAGAGCCCGGTACGGCGTTTTTCACGCGCGGACCGTAAACACACACTAATCCAATAATTCTAAGCCTTGAGGCAGTGCCTTATTACACTCGCCTGACAGAGAATCTCCTCAAGTAGTGTTAGGATTATCAAAGAGGGAAGGACCATTACTGGATTAATGAACTGAGATTCAAGTGGCTTCGGAGTGGGAGCAAATGTATCTCAATTTCTCCATCAAAGCCTTCCGGACGGCTACCTCAGGCCTAGTATTAGAGGGCACAGCTCATCCTCATAATAGTGATTCCTGTTGCACGAGCGGCGAAGATAGTGCCCCAGAAGAGGAGATAATGGTATGAGCGGGCAGATATGCTGGGGACGTTTCCGCTCCGACAGGTGGGCGCGGGCTGACATTTCCGCGGACAGCACACCACTGAACTCGGGACAATAATGAGCGCCCGAATATGTGATGCACACGAGACGCCCTCTTCATATTTCAAGAGACGACCACAAACACGCTTATTCATCATCACAACCCACGCAGAATGTAGCCTTTACAGCGTTTATCTCACCACTGGTCTAGCTACCTATCAAAGACGAAAAATAGAACAGGTTTCGTGTCTTACGGACATGCCTCGCTTTAAACCAAACCAACACCCCCGCCGCCAACTCCCACACCCACTCGACCGCCCCCACACCCAACCCTGACATCCTACGCATGTCACAAATCAAGCCGCATTGCTCTTGCGGAATAAAGCGCAAATTTATGGGGCGCTGAAGGTTACGTGTCTCTTGGCTGGCACCATAGCTCATGTGCTCGCATATATAAATGAATTAGCGGTGATGGCTTGGCGGCGTGACATGGATGGATGCTGCCATTAGGCTAGCCAAGGGCGTTTGGCTGAGGGCTCAGTTAGGAAGACTATTTCATCTTTAGTCTGACACTCCAGGCCACAAATGCTGGTGGACTCCATCCGTTTCCAAACCCCAGTTCCAAAAGGAGTAGGGAGGGCGCGCCAGACGCTAAGTAAAACAGAAAGCTGTGATTGATCAGTCCTGTTTGGGTCGGATTGAACTGAGAACCATACAAAAACAACATTTGACGGGTCTGGATTTGCAGGCGGGAGAGTCTAGCACCTGGACTGGTGAAAACACAGCCGGTTGAATGTCGCTGGTGGCTCCAATCTGATTTGAGTGGTCTTTTGGTTAGCTCTGGATGCAACAAACAACGACGCTGTCAAATCTAGAAGTGGACTGGCTACGTAGGTAGATAGGCTGGTGACATCTGAACGCACAAACTCAATCTGAACACTAACAGAGTAGACCAGGGGTCTGTTCCAGTCTGGGGCCTTGGACTGAACAAACCCAACATCCCAGACGTCTCGGTATGGAGCTGTAGAGGTTCCTAATGGAGTCCTGTGATAATCCATCCCATGCAGCTTGAACATCCTCACACAGTTCCTGCAGATGGTGTGTTAGGGGTGGAGGTGGAGGGACACCAGGCCTTCTGGACGCGTGACAACCGACTGTTCATCTTGGTGCTGACCACGGTGCCTCCACACACGGATTCGTTGGGCTCCACCAAGACTAAAGCAGGACTCGTCACTGAAGATGACCCACTGCCAATCAGTCACTCCATGACAGTCTGGCACGACACCACTGCAGTCTTTGGTGACGGTGACGTGGTGTTAAGGACAGTCGTGGTAACGGTCTGTGTGCATGTAGTCCTGCGTGGGACAGTGGGGGCATGTTGTGGCAACTCTAGTGAACACACACCGTGTGCACACTGCCCCCCACTGTGTGGGGGGGGTAGCCCCACCCATTACACTTGGGGAGCTGTTTGGGGTTGTCCTTCTCAATGGTAGCTAAGTCCTGAAGGTCTGCTAGCTATACAAGTTTAATCAGCTCCCTGTTGGTCAGGCCTTCTGTTTCAGACCTCAGTGACATTGTGGCTTTGTCTTGCGCTTGGTTAGCATGAAAACTGGTTTGGTTAGCTGACAGGCTAGCTGCTAGCAGGTTCACCTTCTGCTCTCGTTAGACACCAGACTTGGAACAGTGATGTTTTGTTTCCTAGTGTCTCTTAACATTGTACTCTTTTCATTATAGCATCCGTGTCCTGACAAACAGACACACTTCCCTCTCAACTCCCAATGTGCCTGAAATCTTCGCCATTCGCCGTCTATTCCTCGTGTCTTTGAAGCCGCCAGATAGCACGGGTTTCCTCTTCAGTTCGTTTGTCCCAATTCTTTTGTCCCTTATTAAAAGTTTCCGTGGAGCGGAACGTTGACAAGTTCTCTGCATCTGCACACCTTCATTGTTTTGGGGACAGTCTTGTGCCTTGTGACCGCAAGGTTGCTGGTTCCATTCCCTGAGCCAACAGGATGTGACTGAAGTGCCCAGAACTTTACAGACTGCTTAACCGTAGACTGACCACCAGAACATTACAGACTGTGTAACTGCAGATTGACCACCAGAACATTATAGACTGCTTTCCTGCACAGACTGACCACCAGAACATTACAGACTGTGTAACTGCAGATTGACCACCAGAACATTACAGGTTGCAGACCGCGTAACTTTTTTCAGACTGCTTAACTGCACAGACTGAACCACCGGAACATTACAGGTTGCAGACCAGTTAACTTTTTTCAGACTGCTTCACTGCACAGACTGACCACCGGAACATTACAGACTGCTTCCCTGCACAGACTAACCACTGGAACATTACAGACTGCTTTCCTGCACAGACTGACCACCGGAACATTACAGACTGCTTTCCTGCACAGACTGACCACCGGAACATTACAGACTGCTTTCCTGCACAGACTGACCACTGGAACATTACAGACTGCTTCCCTGCACAGACTGACCACCAGAACATTACAGACTGCTTACTTTATCATTCTTTCATCCCTTATTAAAGGTTCCTGTGGAGCGGAACGTTGACGAGTTCTCTGCATCTGCACACCTTCATTATTTTGGGGACTGTCTTCTGCCTTGTGACTGCAAGGTTGCCAGTTCCATTCCCTGAGCCAACAGGACGTGACTGAAGTGCCCTTGAGCAAGGCACCTAACCCCCAATTGCTCGGCGAGTGCCGTGGGTAGAGTTGACCGCCAGTTGTACGTGGGCAAGTGTGCACACTGTGTCCTTGTGTGTGTGTGTTTGTGGGTGTCTCGCTCCAGGAATGGGTTGAAGGCGGAGGTCGAATTCCTCTGTGTGCAGGCACAATCGCTAAATGGCTCTAAATTTAAATTCTCATTTTAATGTCTACCCAAACACTTGGGCTATTGGGATTTGAGTGTTGATGGGCGGTTTGCTTGCAGTCTCTACACAACTTTTACTGGACAACGCCACATCTACTATTTCCATAAACACGGTTGATTTACCACACCGCTGTCCGCCGTGCAGCAGTCCATGTTGTTGACATACGGATTCTGTCCTGCCTTCGTGGATGGGGTGATGAAACACTACACACACTATCAATAAGGCGCTGTAGGGGTTCACCGGGTTTGGTGGTAAGGCACGTAACGTGAGGCCCCATTAGGTGGCCATTGTACCACACACTGCCCATGATTTGCACCTTTGCTGTTCTGTGGAAAGCCTCCTTTTATAAATGCGGTGCTCCTGTCCTTGCTGCTAAGGGAAAGGGGTGTGTTTCCACTTCACTGCTCTGCCGTGGCTGTAGTCTGTAATTTGAACAAACACAATGTCCATGGGGGCGGTGAGGATGTCTTTGAGCAGAGGGCTGCTACGGTGGGAAGCGCATTAGACCTTCTGATTTACAGTACACCAGCATGTGTCACGCTACCTGGCTGCGCGACTCTTGACCCCCTCCTAACCCCGACAGCCTCCGGGTAGTTCGCTTGTCAGCTGCAATACACCAGCAAGAAAGGAGAAAACGAAATCCGACAGACTTCGCAGTAGGGCTGTATGGATCTTCTTCCTACTAGCGACTCTCATCTTTTCCGTCACCAGGCGTAACACCCAGTACTGTGCAAAGACCGAGAGGGGGACAGACATTTTCATTTAGGACATGTTGTTGGTCTTTCAGGAGATATTCCTAAGGGGGTTAGATGGGAGATAATCCACCTGCATAAGAAAGAGGGAATCGAACAGGACTTTCAAAGATGGGACTCCTAACAACCACCTGGAAGACCATGTAGACTACCAAAACTGTCCCAATCAGATAAGCCGCAGAGACAAACAGACAGAGGAGAACGTCACGCTCCACTCTGGCTTCAGATCGGAGAACATGAACAGGTGCACTATGGAGGACTGAAAGGAGGTATGCCAAGCAAAGAAGCTGCTGCTGGTGTTCTCAGAACAATGGACTGACCACCCCAGAGTCCAGACCTCAACACCACTGAATGTGTTTGTTTCCCCCGTCTCTATATTCCACACTGTTTATTGATTTCACCCTGTCATTGTGCCGTTTCAGTCCTGCTCTCCGGTGTCCACCGAGGAGGACGGGTTCCCCTTTAGAGGCTCGATTCCTCTCAAGCCTTCCTCTTTCTTTCTCTGAGGAAGTTGTTATTTGTGACGTTGGTTGTAAAACTGCTGTTGTATTTTCATTTGTAACTGTGTGAGGATGTTCAAGCTGCATGGGATGGATTATCACAGGACACCATTAGGACCCTCTACAGCTCCATACCGAGACGTCTTCCCTCCCAATAGAACTGCAATCCAACACAGCTGTTCTTGTGAGGATGAGGGTTTTCAGCCCATGTAGCTTCTGTTAAATACACACTGCTCCAGAGTCCTCAGGAGGGACCACAAGATCCTCAAGGACAAAGCTCATCCTCAACACACCCTCTTTACACGAAATCAAGGACCACCAGAGTACAGTTTCTACTCCCAGGCCATCAGAGCTCTGAACACCTCACCTCCTCCAACAACCATTCTACCTCATGCTCCTCCGCCACAAGCATCTGAACAGTCCATTCCATACTCAGTCCTCTGTCCTACGAGATGACCACCAGACCATTACAGACTGTGCAGATTGACCACCAGAACATTACAGACTGGAGACTGTGCAGACTGACCACCAGAACATTACAGACTGAAGACTGCTTAACTTTTTACAGACTGCTTAACTGTACAGACTGACCACTGGAACATTACACACTGCTTAGCTGCACAGACTGACCACCAGAACATTACAGACTGAAGACTGCTTACCTTTTTACAGACTGCTTAACTGTACAGACTGACCACCGGAACATTACACACCGCTTAACTGCACAGACTGACCACCGGAACATTACACAGCGCTTAACTGCACAGACTGACCACCAGAACAATACAGACTGCTTAACTTCACAGACTGACCACCGGAGCATCACACACTGCTTAACTGCACAGACTGACCACCGGAACATTACACAGCGCTTAACTGCACAGACTGACCACCGGAACATTACACAGCGCTTAACTGCACAGACTGACCACCAGAACAATACAGACTGCTTAACTTCACAGACTGACCACCGGAGCATCACACACTGCTTAACTGCACAGACTGACCACGAGAACATTACAGACTACGCAGACTGACCACCAGAACATTACAGACTGACCAGGGGAAAAATACAGACTGCTTAACATTTTACAGACTGCTTAACCACACAGTCTGATCACCAGAAGATTACACACTGCACTTTTTGTACATACCCTGGTCATTCAGTTTATCACTCCTATATAAGGACCAGCATGATTCTGTTTATACTGCATACGTACACTGTGTGTATGATACATGTGGACTTAATAAGCAGACTTGAATCTATATTTGGCTGCTGTTGCAGTTTTTTTGCCTTAATACCGCATACTGTACATATGTTCTGCTCTATAAGTGTTATATAGCATATATTGTACATTTTCTTAATTTATATACACATGTGTATATATATATATATATATATATATATATATATATATATATATATATATATCGCTAGTTGTTTCTTTTTTATTTAGTACTTAGTATTTATACTGTAATTGTTTAGTACTAGTAGTCTGGGAGCGAGTGGAGAGTAAGAATTTCATTGCGCAGTGCCGCTGCTTGTTTCTCAGTGCATATGACAATAAACGCTTGAATCTTGAATAAAATTTTTTTCCCTGATGCTGAGAAATTCATAAATTGTATTAACCACCCATTTACCATGGAAACACACAGATGAAAGGTGGTCTGATTTATTGCAGGTGGTACATTTTGATGAACTGTACATTTGATTTTTCTCTGTGTAGACTAACTAACGTCATAGTGACACTCATGCTAGTATAAACCAAAAGTCTATTAATACAAAAGCAGAAAGGACAGAGCAGAACTGACGTCTCTTCGCTTTCTCAGTATTTCCTGTTTGTAGACAATGGGTACAGCGTGAGCTGCGACATTATGCATCATTTGACTCTGAAACGTCCCGCTTTTCCAGCGTCTCTGAGGATGGCGAAAACCGCTGACGTGGTCGCCCCGTCTACGAGATTTTGCATATGGCTTAATTGCGTGGCCGTCCCCAGTCGTCCCCTTTAGGCACACGTTTGTCAATGGTTGATTTATGTTGTTGGTTGTAGCGTGTTATTCCTCTAATGGGTTTTTCATAAACTCAGATTCCCTCAAGGCTGCAGCTGGATTGGGGACCGCGTTCCACTTTCAGTCCCAAACAAGGGGCAAGTCCCAAGGATTGTTTTAGGAACAAACTGACATTTCTGCCGAAATTATGTTTTAATGGCGTCATTAGAAGAGCTGTTTGAGATATGTAGTGCACAGCTGATCGATTAAATTGGATAGTGAATTTGGCAGTCGAGTTGAGCGTTGTCCCAGTGAATACAGGTCCATATGCAAGCCCTAGTCCTTTTGTGGGACGCTCTGATGTAGCTTGCACGCTAAGGTTTGTATATCGTCGCTGTCCAATGGAAAACACGTATCTCCATTTTTGACGATTTTTACTTTTATGTATACTTTGATCACATGACCTGCTGTTTATTCACATGACCTGCTGGTGGTTGGTGTAGCTCAGCGGATAACACCGCTACCCACCAGTTAGCCACCTCCCACCATGTGGGAGACTGGGGTTCAAAGCCCAGTGTGGGTGACTACACTGTGCTACACGAATAAGAGACCTTGGGCAAGACTCCCAACACTACACTGGCCCACCTGTAATATGATTAACGTTGTAAGCCGCTCTGGACAAGAGCGTCAGCTAAATGCCGTAAATGTTTACACTGTGTTTTAATTTCCTGATGAATGGACCAACAGAAATGGCCAAAAGATTGCTTGGAAGAAGTCTGGTTCCATTGACTTTCATTAGAATTAAATTGGGTTTTGGCCTCTCCTGTAAAGTTGCTATTTTGGAGATACCCATTTTTCTTTGGACAGTGACGGTGTACTGATGGCACAGGCTTGAGGCGAGCCCACATTCGGCTGTTTACCCACAGCTAATGCATTCCGACTTCTAATTAGATGCACGTAAAGAAGTTTAAAAGCATTTGTCTCCAGCAAACAGGTGCTCGTGATGAGGGAAGTTGTTGGGAATTAGCCGTCTTAGCACATTCAACACAGAATAGCTAAGCTACAACATGTATTTGGAGTACTGTAGCGCATTAGACTCTTTCAATGACTAAGGCAATTTGTCAGCATCGTTTTTTATGTTTTAAAACACAGGTTTTTTTTGTAGGAGGATTTATTTGAAGGCATCTTGCCTTCTAAAGGCAAAAGAGCGAACTTAAAAGGCTTCCCCTTGATTTGCCTGTGGTGCCTGAATAATGTTTCTGGTACTTCTTTTGAACACAGCAATAGTGCACTTTATCCTGCAGTGATTTCATTTCAAGGACTCGTGGTCCTTCAGCACTGCCTCTATGTGTGTGTATTTGCGCGTTCCTCTGAAGTTCTCCCGTGCAGCTGATTAACACGTTAACACGCGCGCGCATGGAGGCGAGGGAGCTCGCAAGACACCACAGGCTGCTCGGCGTCCCCGCTGTGCGAGCGTGTATATTTTTACACACCTCCCTTGCATTCACCGCGAAGCTGGCAGGCCATCACTGAGACGTCTGTAAATAGTTTACTTCGCGAGACAGCTACGCGCACCTGTGCGACAAAACAGCCCCAGTCAAGTCCCCACGGTGAAAAACCGGGAATGCAATCTTTCTTCCTTTGCCCTCCCCCGTTCCCCCCTCCGGGTTCCCATCGCATTGTCATTGATCGCTCCGGCTTTTAGAGCCGCACTTTGTTCTCACTTTTCATTAATAAAAGCCCATACCTACAGCACCCCGGGTGCCAGCTATAACCACAACAACCGTGAGATACGGTAATGAAATGATTCGGGGGTTCTCGGGCCTTGGGCTCAGCTTGAAAGGCGGCATCGTACAGCACAGGGAGAGCGGAAGTAGCTATTGTTTAGAGAGCGCCATTACTGAGAGCGTCCGCCGCCACCGCCGCTTTCTTCTGACTGCCGTTGTTTGTCACCTCTTGTTATGACAGAGATTCGGGATCAGAGCCTGCCGTGTATTAGAGGCTCGGGATCTGGCTTTGAAATTTCCGACGCTCACATAATAGAGTAACGGCATGTGCCAATAAACTGTACTGGAGCCTGAAACACATCTAAGAGGGTCAAGTGAAAGTCTCACAGTGTTCGGAAGGTTGGGAAAAGCGGACGTTGTCAGGAGGCAGCTTCTAGCGAGAGACTTTAAAGAGCTTTCGGTAAACACTCCCTGTGGACTCCGCCATATTTCCCAAAACTAGGTTCCAATGTGCAAATATTAACACAGTGGCCATTTATACACATGTTCCTCCTTCGCAGCAGCCACATATATTTACTCTGAGCCTTTATAGTCTCGCTAATAAACTAATCTGAAAGTCATATTCACTTTCCCAGTGGATTAAAGCGAGATAATGAGAGACTGGCACAGCCTCTCATACTGATATTAAAGATGTTTAGGCCTTGCACAAAGTTATCTAGGTTATATCATTGGAGTCTGTTCCCAAATATTGACTGGAATTAAGCTGGCAGATCATTAGCGTGCATACATAATCGCGATGGGATCTGCTCATTAGCATATGGTGAGTTATGTTTCCAGGTTTGCCTTTAATCTTTAAGCCGCGATGATCATAAAAGGAAATGGTTTGTTATTTTTACAATAAAAGTCTGACGTTATTTTGGGGCGAGCAGTGCGGGGGGCTTGGTATACGGAATACTGAGCGTTTCGGTGCTGGTGCTGTTATTAACAGAAGTTCCGTTTGCGCAGCTGGTTTCTCTGGGGCCCCTAGAACTGTCAGTTTAGAGGTCCACCTAATCACTCAGTGAGTCTCCCGCTTTAACTGCAGGCGTCTCTGACCGCTGAGGTCTGCGGAACTGCCTCTCAAAACCGTGGGTATTCATACGCTTTTGTTTTTGCCTATACAAGCAACAATCCGGCGGGTTTGCGTGATCAAGCGTTCGCTGCAACTAACATTCATTTCCTGACAGACAAGCAAACAGATAAGCAGCTTCCTAACAGCCACATCACCTGCACCTACGACGAGGTTCCCTTAGCCGTATTATCTGTGGAGCTGCGCTGGAGCAGTCGAAGCACAGGGAGCGCATAATCTTTAAACTGACTGGAGCACCGGGTGGGGAGGTGGGGGGAGCGCCTCAGATAATGGACTCGGATAGGGTGCCTGGCTTTGATGCTGCGCTGTGTCTCTGGCTCCCCCACTCATCCATCATGCAGGGAGAGAATGATGGAGGGAGAGGAATACTGAAGGAGGTCAGTCTAGCCCTGATTTTAAGGACTACAGCTCAGCTACACCGCCGGTGCAGAAGACAGGAGGGTAAAAGAAAGACCTTATGAGGCTTTCGAAGGAACTGATTATGCGTTAAAGTGAGATTTCACACTGCAGAGCGTGCAGGACAGGCTTGACTCACACTAGAACCCGTTTAATTAGGCGTACATTTAGGCTGTGGCTTTATGCAAAAACCCATGTACAATGCACGGTCATGTGTAGACCTATAGGGCCATGTGTAATGAGCTTGGTGGTCTTGAAATGGTTCACCCATCCCAGGGGGAATACTAAAGCTACCAAGTACCCTGTTACAAGAGGCCACTTGGTAAGGGTGAATGCAGGCCTCATAAATCCTGCCTAAAAATGGCATTTTCAACCGCAGCCTCCGACAAAACCCATGCGAATGGAAACCTCAGAGATATACAGTAATAATGATAAACATTATTTTTTACATACGGCTGTAAATGCTCCGTTTAGAGCCTGCCAAGCTTAACACGCACGAAAAAATGTGATTTTATTAGGCACTGGCCCGTTTTATTTCATTCAAACTTGGCAAGGTTGATGGAAACTGCTAAAACTTTAGTTTTTCATCTGAACTACCGTTTGATTTCAAAGACATCAAATATATATTGCGTCCTATGAACAGTAAAGCAGTTTATATCAAACACCAACAACAAATGAGCCCTGCCATAAAAATGTACTTTAGACTCCGAGTGGAATTGAATTCCCCCCCTCGGTAAAATGAAACATCAATGACAAAAATAAATTGGATCCCAACGTCGCTTATTAACTACAAAGTTTTGTTGCCTCGTACTCCATATAGTACGGCTGCCTGGCGCTAAAAGCCTGCAGAGCTGCTAGAATTCTCAGTACCTCAGAGCTGGAGAGTTTGAGCCGGTGTCGAAGTAAGCAAGAGAACAGGTCCAGTGGCAGTGGTCCAGGAGGAGACAGCCTGTTGACTCTGTATCGGATCTCCATAAGCTGCAGCAGGGCAGAGTCCTGAGATCCCTGAGTGTATGGATAGTCTAGCTGCAGGATCAAGTCCTGGATGGCTTCCGGGTCAAAGTGCATGCTGTACCCAAACAGCTGGATGCTGTTGATTTTCATGTAGCCGAAATTCTGTGACGAGTCCGCGAGCTCCATGGGCTCGAAATAGGCTGTGTCGTTCCCCTGAGTGAAGTCGGTCCGAACGCGACTCCTCAGGTAGAAGTGAACCGTCTCGAAGAAGCTCTTCCAGCGGTTTCCTAGCGTCAAAGTCCAGTTATAGCAGTCCAGAGGAATGTCTAGCTTGGTCTTCTCCCAGTCAGGGTAGCTGTTTTGGTTGATAGGCATGGTCCAGCTCTCCGAGTGGCTCCCGCCGAAAGGGTTGACGTAGACAGCCAGTGCCGGCTCCAGAGTGGAGTTCTTGGTCATGCAGATTTGCAGAGAGACCCCCAGCAGCATGTGCACGCGGCTGGATTTGAATTTGTTGCTCTTTAAAGTCAGGAGCATCCTCTTTCTCCAGGAGGGGTCGAACCAGGTGTTGAGGCGCACGTCGCTGCTGACGAAGGTGGCACGTGTGACCACGCGGCCATCGCGACGCTGCAGCAAGTAGCGCAGCTCCAGGTCCTGCAGGTCGGTCTCGAAGCTCAGGTAGTGGTCCGTGGGGTCGGGCACAGAGTGCCTGCAAATGCCGTGGCTCAATGTGAAGCCGGGGTTGCAGCTGGAGCAGCGTGTTCGATTGTCTAACGAGCAGGAGGCGCAACGAGGCCCATCGCCCACCACACAGGGGATTATGCCCTGACACAAAGCGTGTTCGTGTGGGCACAGGCAGCTCCGCGTCTCCTCAGAGTACAAGCCCAGGCGCTTGCTCTCGCCACAGTACAGGATGGAGAGGACGTGCTGCAGCCAGTAGCCAAGCGATCTGAAAGGCGCATATTAAGCAATCAACGAAACAACAAAATGACAGAGAGGAGCAAAACATGCATAAGCAACACATAATTACATGTGGTCCATGCGTACAAATCTCAACAAGAAACACAAAGAAGCCAGGAACAAATGACTACTCTCCAACAACAACTATCAAATAAACAATTTGCATTTTGCAATAGTGATAATGGTGTTTAAACATCATGGTGGCCAAAACTGGCCCTTAAAAGCACAATGGCAGGAACAGAGCCTGCTAATGCCCACTAATTGTGCTTCAAAGGTTGCAGTTGTTGGTGGAAAACACATTAGTCATTGAGGTAGAATATACAAAGGCCAGCAAGAAAACCTTGGCTAAACCTTGTATCACATTGTACTTCTAATGATTTTAGCATGTGCTGATTTACTACAAGATCATCAGACTTGACCCTCTTCCATCCCAACAGTCTCACACAACGACTAATTAGCTTCAAGGTTCAGGACCTTTCTGGACTGCCTCAGAACTTCTGCATCTAATTTCGTATAATTATCCAGAGAACAAGCACAACAACAGGGGTTCGGATGCGGAGGTCAACGAGAGCCTGCAAGCGGTAGTTACCTCTCCCTCTGTAGGACTATTTTAGGCTGGGTTCGGCACCTCCTGCTGAGGCTGAAGAGCCTGTTGGCGCTTCGCCGGGCCTTGCTGAGGAGGAGGCTGGTGCGGCTCTCCAGCTGTCTATAGCGCTGCGGTAGAGCTGCATCTGCCCTCCACATGTGCTGAATGGCCGAGGAGTTCAGGGCAGAGTGCGTCGGCAGTTTGCCCACAAAAGCCTGGAACTCATCTGCTCGGAGGGACAAATTGACCAATTAACATGAACGGGCCGGGCCCAAAATCCGATTACAGAGCTCACGGAGCAAATGTGCACTAGCCAAATGGGATAGTAATTAATTTAGTTTTGTTTATTCTTCGGATGCTGATTTGTGAATGTCATCTAGAGAAACATGCTCTAATATGCCTTCTCATTATGTGGGGTGAAAATCCCACCATTTGCACTGACCATTACACAAACGAGCCAAGACATTATGACCAGTTGCCTAATATGCGGTTGGTCCTCTGAGTGCTGCCAAAACAGCTCCAAACTTCCGAGGCATGGACTCTACGAGACCTCTGAAGGTGCCCTGCGGTATCTGGCATTAGCAGCTGATCCTGTAGGCTTTTCCAGCACATCCCACACATGCCTGATCGGACTGAGCTCTGGGGAATCTGAGGGCCAGGGGCACCATTCATAAACAATGTGCGCGGTAGAGTGCATTATCCTGCTGGAAGGAGCCACCGCCGTTGGGTAATGACATTTTTATGAGTAGGGCTGCATGATATCGACAGAATAATAAAGTGTGATGTTCGATAAAGCTGCCAGATGTAACAATGAGAATATAAATAGTGATACGTTATTGAAATAGTGTGTCTCTGGTTGGATGGAACACAAGTGCAGATATCTGTTTATGTGGAAACAGAAATCAAACCGCCGCCTTTAAGCAAATAACCACCAAGACATAGCCGCCATTTACCTCTGTGCAAAGAAATCTTTAGCATCTTTAGCATTACCTCAGCAGCTTTTTCTAAAAGGCTACCAAACCTATTTTTATGTATATGTTCATTTCTACGAAGTTAAATTATACACTACATCTCTAAATATATTCGCTCGTCTGCCTTTTCACACACTTGAGTGACATCCCATTCATAATCCATAGAGTTTAATATGATATCGGTCGACGCTTTACAGCTATAACAGCTTTACCTCCTCTGTGAAGTCTTTCCACAAGGGTTAGGAATGTGTTTATCGGATTTCTGACCATTCCTCCAGAAGCGCATTTGTGAGGACAGACACTGATGTTGGACGAGAAGGCCTGGCTCTCAGTCTCCGCTCTAATCCATCCCGCAGGTAATTGTACATGGTCTACCACTTTGTGGCTTAGTTGCTTTTGTTCCCAATCCCTCCCACTGTGCTATAATCCCACTGACAGTGGACTGTGGAATATTTAGTAGGAGATTTCATGACTGGACTTGTAGCACAGGTGGCATCCTATCATGGTACCACTGTGGCATTCACTGAGCTCCTGAGAGCGACCCGTTCTCTCACTAATGCATGTAGGAGCAGTCTGCATGTCTAGTTGCTTGGCCATGGCCTACACCTGTGGCCATGGAAGTGATTGGAACACCTGAGTTCAATGATTTGGATGGGGGAGTGAATACTTTCAGGAATAAAGTGCGTATATATTTTTTGGTTTATTGTGGCGTCAGACACGTTGTGTTGTATTGAGATTAAATGTAATGTTATTGATGGTTTTGGTCGAGTGAAGTTAACGACACTGTGTCTTTAGTTGGTGCGGGAGTTAGAGGGCAGTAGTGAGCCTCAGAAGCCCAGCTGGCTAACAGAAACACAGCAGAACCTAAGCCGGCTGTATGCTCCTGCAAACTTTTTTTTTTTTTTGAGTTGAGTGTGCACTAAAGTTGAGGTTTAACGTCTCTATGCGTTTGATAATTGGCTGCTTGGCTGAATGGTTAAAATACTTGTCTCCCACATGGAGCGCAGGGTTCAATCC
>JAMWET010004530.1:42500-75000 GCA_024036415.1 Prochilodus magdalenae
GTGACAACAAACCGTTCATCTTGGTGCTGAACACGGTGCCTCCACACACGGATTCGTTGGGCGTCTCCACCAAGACTAAAGCGGGACTCGTCACTGAAGATGACCCGCTGCCATTCTGAGTCACTCCATGACAGTCTGGTACGACACCACTGCAGTCTTTGGTGACGGTGACGTGGTGTTAAGGACAGTCGTAGTAACGGTCTGTGTGCATGTAGTCCTGCGTGGTGCAGCCGTCTGCCAATGCACTAACAGGATGGCTCATGGAGGACACCACTGCTCGCTGGATGTCTGTAATGGTGACTGAGCATGAACCTTAAATCATTACCATGTCTCACAATGTCAAATCTACACACCAAGTTTCACTGCTGTTGGTTGATTCCTTCTGGGTGCAGCGATAAGTGCAACTATTCCTCTGATGATGAGTGTAATTATTTTTATATAAAACTTACATTAACACTGGATTAAATTTAATAATCTAAATTAAATTAAAATCATGAACATTGGCAAATCAGGCACGTCTGATATAGGTCACACAAGCTGATAACTGAGAATACTGCACGAACTCAGAATATATAAACAGAACTATGAAAACATGGACGGATATTTGAAGAATATTGGGGCAGATCGCTGTGCAAACCATGATGTAGGCTTCATCAGAAAAAACACGAAAAACAGTGTTTGTTCAGCCCACATAGTGTGGGTTCATGCGGGTGTCTTCTCTTTCAATATTTCATTATTTGAAGAATATCACTGAGAGTATGAGAGTATTGACTGGAAGGTAGGATTATGGAATGCACTGAGCAGATATTAGGGCCCTGTGCGCTCTGTGATGTGGAGAATAAGGATGGAATCACATTATTGATATCATACACTGTATCTTAGACATAATCACTGAAGGTCATGGACTGCACCGTATTTCCCCCAGATATGATCAGGTTTATTGGTATTTGAATAAACACTGTTTTCTGTTCTGTAGTTCTGGGTAGGCCTACATCATGGTTCACCCAGTGTCTTGCCCCAGCATATCAACTACTAACCTACTAATAAAGCGTTCTAGTTTGTTAGAAGGTAATTTGGCTGTCCAGTACCTTGGTTAACCAGGTAGGACAAATACAGGGGTTGGACAATGAACCTGCCATTTTATTGTGGGAGGTCTCATGGCTAAATTGGACCAGCCTGGTGGCCAATCTTCATTAACTGCACATTGCACCAGTAAGAGCAGAGTGTGAAGGTTCAGTTAGCAGGTAAGAGCACAGTTCTGCTCAAAATACTGCAATCCACACAGCATTATGGGACATACCAGAGTTCAAAAGAGGACAAACTGTTGGTGCACGTCTTGCTGGCGCATCTATGACCAAGACAGCAAGTCTTTGTGATGTATCAAGAGCCACGGTATCCAGGGTAATGTCAGCATACCACCAAGAAGAACGAACCTCCACCAGCATCACGTAGTGACCTGGTCACTATCCTGCAAGAAGAATGGCTTAAACTCCCTCTGACCACTGTGCAGGACGCAGTATATGTCATTCCCAAGACCAACTGACGCTGTATTGGCCGCAAAAGGAGGCCCTACACCATACTAATAAATGACTGTGGTCTAAAACCAGGTGTTTCAGTTTCATTGTCCAACCCCTGTAGATGTGTTGCATATTACTATTCAATTATACTGTATATTTTACCGGAAATATTAAACCAAGATCAGATCCAGATGGAAGTGCTCTGATTTAGTGAATATGTCCCAGCATGTTATGTTGCTACTGTACAGGTTCTAGTAGGTTCCATTATTTATCTTATGCTGGAGTCTTTTGAAGCTCTGTGTAAAGGCTGCAGTACACCATCGTCCCTATTCTGAAGAATACTTCAGGATAACCATTTTTAGAGTGAGCATCATGGACAGTTGTGTTTTTGTTATTATCAGTATATCGCTGCTCTCCAAAGACAAAAACAAGTATCTCTAAAATGGCAACTTTACAGGAGAGGCCAAAAAATCAACTCTGTTTTAATGGAAGTCAATGGAACCAGACTTCTTTCTTTTGTTTTGGGGCGATTTCTGTTGGTCCCTTCATCATGAAATGTTCATGTTTCACAATTTGTCAAACAATGCATAGAAGTGAAAATCAACAAAAATGGAGATACATATTTTTCTTTGGACAGCGATGGTATGATACATGTATAACCACAAAAACAGAATTGCTAGGTAAAAAATAATTCGATTTTAAATACATCAATGACACCCAGAAGACATTTAAACATACAAATATATCTCTGGACAAATTTAGGAGACTACCTGAAAACAATCACTGTCTCTAGTTTCTGGGTTTGTGTTTGACCAAAATGAGCAGTTCTGTTTTATTCTCTACACTCCTGGAAACATGTCTCCCAAATTCCATAATAAGTACAAGTCAAATCTGAATGTGTGGAAATAGAGGCGAGCAGAAAATATTGAAAGGCGCCTCTGCTCTATCTCAGGAGGTAGTGTGGGATTTGTTTAACATAGATTAACATTTTAAAATGGAGGCTTGTATTGAATCTATCTATTTAAAATGGTTTTGGTTTTCATTAATCAAGGGGCATTTTCTGGCACGGAAGTAAACAGTGTTAATGAATGTGTTCAAGCATGTTTCCTGCTCTGCAGAGAAGCATTCAGACTTACTGTAAACTGCTCAATGGTGCGAAAACTATAATGTGCCCTCTCCTGCCTACAAACTGAGCACACCTCAACATGCACTTCATGAAGCTACATCAATGTAGCCATCATTAAAATACACTCACTTCAGTCTAGATTGGTGCTGTGTTCGGTATTCTCAAGTGTGATTTAATATTCTTACATTCCAGGCTATGTTCTAATCTACATTCTCATGGTTTTTTAATATTCTGTTGCTGCTCAGACTGTCATGTTCTTTATCTGCAGGCTAAGATGAAAGTGATCATATCAGAAGCCATCTGACATACACCCATTTTTCTCCTAGGGTATGTGACTGTTCAAGTTTGGTACATCCAAACCCTGAACCTGTTTGTGCTAAATCATGACGTCCCCACTGCTCCGACCATCCAAACCATGACTCTGACCAGCCCTCTGTTAGCGGTACCATCTGTGGCTCTAATGAAGACCCAACTAAATGAACGAGGCCCACAATCCAGGGACTCCTGCATCATAATTAAGCCCCTCGTATTTACTCTCCACTGCTCCCTCATTCCCCAATCTCCTGCTCATCCATAAATATAACACGGAACGATCGCCTGCTTATAGCCACATTTAGCATTCCCTGAAACCGACTCGTGTATCCTACCTGTTTTCAGGGCCCTACACTTTGCTCACTGTAGATATGGCTAATAACGAGAGGAATTATTTGTTGAGGAGAGGAATATGAATACATGAGCCTGGCTCATCCATCATAGTGATGCATGCCTCAGCAATAGCTGCTACAGCCGCTTTGTCCTCATTAACAGCAGCTTAGTTCAAAATCATCTCAGGAGCGGAAGACGAAATACCACAACTCTTTACTGGAGTTAAGCGTACCTTCCCTATAAATTACTCAACTGAAGGTCTACCTGGAGTTGGCCTGGGTGTCATTTGGCTTTTGAAATATGTACCTTGGAAATATGCATCATTACTAAAAGTAAATGTCATTATATAATTTTCTGAGGCCAGTTTATCCCTTTTCAATATATTCCCCTCGAAAGCCCAGTAAGCCGTACGAGCGATAAGCTCTCAGAGAACCCATCTGTTATGCAGGCTACCTTATTACCACATACAGCCACACTTCAGGCGCACAGAACCATTCATCTCCTTTATCACTAATCTCTCCAAACAACAACAAATGCTACCAAAGTTTCTGAACATGACTACTGAAGCTGGATGTGCAGCGTGACAGATTGTCCACGGCAACTGACAGCTCCGCTCGACACCGTCATTTATCAACTACAGCACTTCATGTACTTTTCATACCCTGTAGGTTTAGGCGATATGGACCAAGAAATCGTATCTCGGTACTTCTAGGCTGAACAGCACAAAATATTCATGATATGTATCTATGTGTTTACAGTGAAGCGGGCCCAGGTGCAAGTCAAAACCCCATGTGAGATCACCAACACTTTTATTAAAACGGACGGTGATCAAAAGAAGACAGGAGTTCCTTCAACATGTAAAAGTAATTGAGACTGGGAAACTTTTAAAGCCTTCTTGTTCCACTGTTGCAAAAGGGACCACATTTTACTGCTGTGGTAGATAACTGCCGTACTACGCCACAAGGCACTTTCCTTTTCATAAAGAACAGCACCGTCCTCACTCCACACCACCACTCCACTGTGTCCTCATTTTACCTTGCATTAATATTGATTAAAACTCAGATAATGCTTTACAGTGATGGTGCTGGATAATGAGGAGACGGAGCTGTGCGTCTGGCTGTGGAGGTATAACACAGTTGGCTAACATAACGACTAAAGCTTTGGGAATAGAAACTGAAACTGGGAAGCGGCGATCATCCGATAAACAGTAAGGTGCTCGCTCGATCACAATATTCTTAGTCTCTAGATTTTGCTTTGATTTTTCTACATCAGTACCGACAAACTTAACAAACATTTTATCGTAATTTTGGTTGCATTTTTGCATCTTAGCTGTGCATGTATGGCCGGCTGTTTGGTAACAGGCATCAGGCCATACATTTCCAACCTCGATAGAGTGGCTAGGTCTTCCTAACCAGTTAAAAAGCTACCAAAGAAATGGGAGCAAAGGAGTTGGTGATGCGCTGAGAGTGTGATAGAGTAGAAAGGCTAACACTGGCAAACTGTCATACGGGTTATGTATTATGTATAATGCAAAATCAAACTATATCGATCTCAACAATATTACATTATCCTATCTAATCTAATTTGATAACATATCAATAGGCCATCCAGCCATAAAACCCAGCCTAGATTATTTTAATCAAAACAAAATACTTTAGGCACACAAGATGTAGTGCAACTGTATGAAACTACGACATTACTGAATGCATCACACCTTAAGGCACACAACAAACTGAAACTCCTGCATCTCTCTCTATTATGTTCAGGCAGGACTTTACCTTAATGGCTGCGGAGGCAATCTGGAGGTGGTGGAGCTTCCGCAGCGTGCTGTCTCTGTCGATGAAGTAGGAGGCGGCAAGCTGATGCAGGGCCTCCAGGGTCAGCGCAGAGGCTGTGCCGTTGGAGGCTCCCCCGCTCGGCTGGGCCCTGCTCAGCTTCCTCTTATCCACGAAAATGGTCAAGGACTCCTCCCCTGCCCGAGAGCGAGACGACAACCATTAGCCCACGCGGAGCTCACCAATCAGCTCCTGCTAAGCAGCAGCCTGAGCTCTCTATATTCTCACCCAGCGGGAATCCACAGAACCCGGGGCCCGCTCCGGACCTCAGTGGGATCATCTCTCATTTAACGGCTGATACAGACGGGGGAGTATCATTCATCTCTAAATGGGCGAGAGAGAGCCAAAGCCAATTGACTCTACAGGAGCGTATATTGGGGGAAAATGCATTTCAAAGAAAAATGGGTCCAGTCTGGGAGTGTTCTGTGGTGAATTAGGTAGAGCTCCAAATGATCTCCCAGTGCAGCCTGAATGAAGGCAAGAGAAGGTGCACTTAGTGACTGAGATATCGATCGTAGGGGTTCATCTCGGTGAGTATCGTAATTACTCTCTGAGGGAAAACCACTGTTGGCTTCTGGCTTCTTCTACAATTAGAGCACTATCAAAGCGGGTAGGGCATCATCTCACACAATGGCACTGGCAGAAGCGTAACTGATGTCAACACCAAGTTAGCTTTGGTTTATTATATTAGAATTTCAGAGTATGGAACGTGTCTTCAACGTTTGCTGGTAGCATGAGGGTAGACTTTTTGAACAAGGGGAGAACTCCTTGCCTGGAGTTCTGGGCGGCTTCTGCTTATCGCCTGAGGTCGAACCCCCCTTACAGGATGGAGAAAATGGGGTGGTGGTGGGGATGTAAACACTTTGTCGCAAGTCTGGAAGATAAGGGTGTGAATTTATAGGGTGTTACTCTGGAAGAAGAATGTGTTTCAGGCATGGTCCTCTGCCAAAACGTCAGTTATTACATAACTGTTTTAATCTCACGCCAGCAGCGACCACGTGACTAGGCATTTTGAATTTTAAGTGCGGTTCGAAAACCAGGGGCACGCTGAGGGCACAGAGGAGTCATGAGTAATGATGCAGCTGATTAGAACCTGACATGCACGTTCTGTTTACTTCATAAATGAATGAGCTCGGAGGTAAGGCATTACTCATTGCAATATGTTATTTATTTTCAAACAATACATTTCTTACAGCTGCCCCATTTGGTGTTACAATTATTTTTCTGACACTGCAAAAATCTATGGAAAATAATCAGTGCAAAATATCTGAACGCAACAGGAGTTAAAGTAAAAACACATGATGACTGAGTTATCTAAACTCATGCTCTTCATGTATTACTTATGGTTGTTCACAAGTAGAAATCCAGCCCATTCAAATAATTCATAGTTGGATTTCAGAGATACTAGTTACTCCATCACGGGAGGATTGTAGGATCTAGCCTCATGCAGTAGCCTCAACATTTACTTAGTGTGATCAAGGCTTTTACATATGGATAGCCTTACTGATATCATCTCTAGGCGGCGATTAACAGTGACAGAATGGAGTTAATGACGATACATGTTCACATTATCTTACCTCCCAAAGTGGCAGAGACCAGAAAGTGTGTCCCATACTTCTTTATGATGCTGTCTGTTATTCTCTGCAGGCTCGGCCGTCGCCCCAGCTGCCTGATGTTGTGGCTGAAGTCTGGGTCAAAGGGCACGGCGACACCACTGTCCTCGTGCCGCTCCACGGCCAGGTTGTTCACCTTCCATCGGCCAAACTCCCTGTGGGGTGCACAACCTTTTAAAAACCAGAAGGCAACGTGGTACAAAAACAGGCTGTGGAAGCAACGCAACACATCCCACATGGGCTTCCCACTCAAAATATCCATCACATGTCTCACGGCCTACACTGGGTCAGTTAAGTCTGGTCAAATGTCTACTCTGCACCTTCCCAATGTAGACGTGAACAGTAGGTGGTGTTCCATTGTGTTGCTACCTTAAGACCCAGCAGGAAGCCAGGTGTTGAAAGAACTCAAAATGCAATCTACTCAGAATCTCCTTCAACTTTGATCAGGCTCGTTAGTGTAGACTGAAATGCACTACAACCTCACTACCAACACTTCCTATTACGCTGCATGCCCCCTGTTCACATTATTTCCTATTTTGGCCCCTAAATGCATCTGCCTTGGAGGTTCCTTGTTGCAGCTTTTCCAGCTGGATTGTTGCACATTCACAAAGAGCCATCATTAATAAGAAAACAACCTTTTTACCAAGATACAGAACCTATCTGATCAAAAACACACAACTAACTGCAGCAAAACTCTGCTGGAATTTGTAAACCATAACGTGAAGGTTACCACTGCGACAGCTAATGTGACTGCAAGTGACAAGCTCCTTTCATTTCTTCATAGTTGCTGCGAAGGCTGGGTTATTAAAATATGGCTTTACTGCCTGTGGCAATGCAGACAAAAAAAAAAAAAAGAATCGGATAACGATGACAACAGAAAAAAATGAGGAAGTTCAAAGCCGGAAGGGAGATGGAATTTGTGTGACTGCAGTGTGGCTTTGAGAAAGATGTGCTTGTGTGTCCATCATGTTGTCAAACTCTATGACAGGCAGCAATCACGAGTTATTCTCTACCTACACTTTTCAACATTGGCTCTGTTCTATTGCAGTGATCTTTAGCAAACCCAATAACAAACTATCTGGACAGCGCTGAATAAAAATAAGCCTGTCTGGTGACTATGCACTGCCAGAAACTGTCCAGAACACAACAGTCCCGCAAGGTACAGCGTGGTCTTCAAGGTCCTTCAGTCCTTTTTCAAAATAACAGAATTTGGTTCAATTATTATGCCTGACTAAAAGTACAGGAGCTGTACCCGTGAAGGTCTTCCTACAGTGATAACACTCTGACAGGTACTGTGTTTCCCACTAATTACCCAGTCATAGTCAAATTTGTCTTAGAACAGTTCCATAATTAGCCCAAAATATCTTTAGGCTACAGTTTTAACAATAGCGAACATCACTGTGTCTTGCCTGGTTGCTTTGGCAAAGCTTCTCTCACTAGTTGTCAGCCTGTCTTTGCAGCCCTGCTATATATGCTCATGATCATGATCTTGCACACATGCACTGGAGCTGTATTAAGGAAACTTCTTATCTTATTGTTTTAAGCTCTGACAAATTAAGATAACGTTTTTCACAAATTGATAATACAGAAGCAAACCATCTCTTAATTTTACTATCCTATCTTAATCTCTTAACCCACTCAAGCAAAGTCTGCAATCAACTGTCAAATCTTATACCAAGCAACTGACCATTTACAAATATAAGATTGACAAATAACACCTGTAAGACCACCCCCTGCTTTTTGGCAGGTCAACCCTGTTCCCTGTTTGGCAGAACAACACTGCTCCCCAGTTTTAGTTTCCAAATTAACAAACCCTTTAGCCACGTTAAGAACCACATCTTCATCTCTGTCTCCAGCTCTATTCATCACTTCTATATTTTATCAGATAGGTTTTCATTAACATTAACCCAGAAATATTATAGGGCTGGCGATTGTGTCTAAGGTTTTTTGATGTATAAAAATGTGGTTGTTAAAGTGGACTATGATGTGTGTCACTACAAACAACAACTACACATATGGCTAAAACAGAGGTTAGGACACTGTTGTGGCTGACTATTCAGCTTAAATTTGGTGTTGAATTTGAATGAAGAGCTGAAGTTGTTGACATTAAAGCTGCTAACACATATGTAGCATATTATGGTCCTTCAAAATATGTCTGCATGCTTAAGCATGTAGGTCATTTTAGTGAGTTTTGAGATGTGATTGCTTGTTCCTTGCCAGTGTGGTGCCACACATAGAAAAATATGTCATGCATATGCTCCTATATCAATATGAACTACTATATCAATATACACCACTATATCAATATAAACTACTGTATCAATATAAACCACTATATTAATATAAACTACTATATCAATATAAACCACTGTATCAGTATAAACCACTGTATCAATATAAACCACTATATCAATATAAACCACTGTATCAATATAAACTACTATATCAATATAAACCACTATATCAATATAAACCACTGTATCAATATAAACTACTATATCAATATAAACCACTATATCAATATAAACCACTATAAACCACTATATCAATATAAACCACTATATCAACATAAATCACCATATCAATATAAACTACTATATCAATATAAACTACTATATCAATATAAACCACTATATCAATATACACCACTATATCAATATAAACATATTACCTTATCCTACATGTCGTCTGAAATGTATATATGTACACATTATAAAAAATCAATATACTGCCCCATACAATTCACAGTACCAGGCAAAAGTTTTGACCCGGCTGCTCATAAAAGGTTATTTCTGCTTTACATTCGAACAGAAGTGAAGACATCAAACTATAAAACAGCACTCCTTAACCTTAACTTACAGTGGTAGCTGATATAAAAAGTTTTTGTTCTGATCAGTTTTGGACAAATTCTACTGGTCTGTCCATCATGAACATTCACTATACTGAAAGAAGAACATGAAGTTGTAGAGGTTCCTAATGGTGTCCTGTGATAATCCATTCTATGCAGCTTGAATATCCTCACACAGTTCCTGCAGATGGTGCGGTAGGGGTGGAGGTGGAGTGACACCAGGTCTTCTGGACATGTGGCAACAAATCACTGACCGCGGTGACTCCACAAAAGTGGGACTCGTCACTGAAGATGACCCGCTGCCATTCTGAGTCACTCCATGACAGTCTGGTACGACACCACTGCAGTCTTTGGTGACGGTGACGTGGTGTTAAGGACAGTCGTGGTAACGGTCTGTGTGCATGTAGTCCTGCGTGGTGCAGCCGTCTGCCAATGGTGCTGGCACTAACAGGATGGTTCATGGAGGACACCACTGCTCGCTGGATGTGCGCCACTGTGTCTACAGGGTCAGTCAGGTACAGAAATTGGCCGGTCTTTGCTTAGTGCAATACTGGGCTAGATCAAGAGTATATGTGGTATATCAGGATATGTAATGTTTCAGACTCGCTCTCATCAGCTAGAACAGTTAAGTGTAAGCCTGTAGAGTCTTTAAGAGAACCACAAACATAACTACAGTTGGGTGTGTCCAAAATTTCGTGTTGTACTTTATATGTGATAGGGATGTTTCAGTCATTCTGGCCACAAATTCTTTATATGATTAACTGGCCTGAGTGTCCAGTGCTGTTTTTATCAGTTATCCTGGGTGAGAGACACTATGACAACGATCCCTTAGTCACAGTTAAAATAAACTTTCTCTCTCTGTCGCACACACACACCCACACACACATGTTGCAAGGGTATTAATATAAACATTTCTGTATTAAGGGAAAACACTCTATTTTAGTCAGCCATTTATCTTTCTTCCCTTGCAAAAATGCCACTGACACACAACACTCAGATGAGAGAAAGCACTGCTAGTCATCTGTTGCTGTTTTTGAAGCAACTCTGACAGTGTATGCTTCTAGCCCTGGGGCTAGAGCTCAAACAAACCCAAAACAAAGCATTCCATCTCAAGTTCACCAAAACCACTCAGGCGGAACGTGTGATACGCAAATATCTCATCCTTCTCCAGCTCTATGGATGCGTACTAATCACACACTTTTTAAAATGACACAGACCCAACATGATGTATTTTCTCCTTGTACAAAACCAAGTCTACAAGTTTAAGTTTAGCCACCCTCAATTAATACGCACTCTGAGCCAATTTTTTATACCAGGGAATTCCAGCGTGGTCTAAAACTCCAAATACTTGGCTTTGAAACATGATGGTATCATGTTAGCATTCTTTCTAGGGCTGCCCTCTAGAAGTCGACGAGTTGAATCATCAGTCGGAGACTCTTTAAGTGGACTGAGAACAGTGACCTTTTTTTCCCGTAAAACAGACTAAAGCTTACAAAAATGAACAAGAACTTTAGGAATTTAAATACACATTTTAATAATTATTAAAGAGGGATAATAAATATATACAGTATATTAAGTTCTAGCTGGGCTGTGACGCATGCTTGCTAAAAAATACAATCCATGTGACGACGTGCGCTGGCGGTTCACCATTGAAGGAAGCTAAAGCTGTGAAGCTGAGAAACACGGGGGGAGCGATGTCTCAGAGAAAGAGGAGGAGCTTCTGAAGAAGAGAATCCGAACAAATGAAACCGAATTCTGCTCGTCATTTAGTCAGACATCCAACACTGCTCCAAACGAGGGAGCTGACTTTCGTTTTAGACATAACGGCTGTTTGCGGTGAAGGAGAAACGGAGCGGAGACGTTAGTTTTATTATAACTCCATTATTTTAGAACCGAAATTACAGATATGTTTATTTATTCGTCTACAGCTGAGATTATCTTTATTTAAAGATAAGTACAGTCACTTAATACGCCTGCCGATAAACGAGAGATAATTATTTCAGCGCGGGGAATATAATAAACGGTTTCAGGTCTACCATTCTTCTTTTAATCTAAAAATAATTTAAATATGGACTAATCTGGTTTTATTTAGCAGCTCATTATTTATGAGAGATGAAAGACGAAGGGTCCTCCTACTGAAGAAGCTGCTAAAAGTGAAATTAAAAAGACTATAAGCTATAAGCGCTAATGTTTAGCATAAATATGCGCTGCTGCCCGACGCTGTATCCTGTAATTAAATCAGGCTCCAGTTCAGATCGATCATCATATGCCACGCCTGTGACTCTGCTGACTTTCTAAATGAGGAGGATCAGATCTGACCCGTATGCGGACTGACTTACTGACTACTAGATAATGTACACGGAGAAAAAACATGAACGAATAGTTGAATCGTCGGCCTGGACGGGCGAATCCGATTCGACTGGCAAAATTCTGAGTCGGGTACAGCCCTAATTCTTTCAGTGCTATAGATATAATGATTCACAAGATTCATAACTTGATGCAAAGCTGGGATTCTGAGGTTTTCTGGGCAGTCAGCTTAATTAAAGTTTAATATCAATGAGCTTATTATAGTAACAGTAATAACAATAATGTGTTAGCCCTGGGGCAAAATATGCTTAAGAGAAGTGCGCTTTCCTTCCCTGCTTTTGATTTAAAAGTAAAGAGAGGAGAACAAGTGGTCCGCCCTTATTTGTGGGCTTGCTTGTTTAGTTTTTATTGAACTTGAAAAATGAGTTGTACTTAAATGAGTATTTTTTTTTCTCCAGTCTTTTGAATGTACAGTTCAATGCCCATCTGAAGTGATTTAGGAGGCTCATATTGAACGATGCAGTGTAAACATCACCAGAAAACAGACACCTACTGAGTTAATTCGACACTGGTGATTTTGCTCCGTATCTGGGCTGTAGATTCATCCTAAATACCAAGCCATGCAGGATCAGGACTTGAGTCAATGGGCCCTACAGTAGGCCAGGCACATTAATATTTCATTTCATCCAGTTCATTCCTCTCCCTCCAACAAAGCAGTGCTTTACTGAAGCAACACAGGCAAAAGGTTCAGGGCTTACGCTGAAGAAAATCTTCCCCGGAGATTAGTAAGAGCGCAAAGACACAAGGCTCTGGGCTCAGGGGAGCCAGGAGAATCACTCGTATGAAGAAATCATATCCTAGCAGGGAGCAATCATCGACTGCATGAAGGGTGTCATTACTGCCAATCACCCCAACGAGAGAGGCTCTAAGTGGGTGTGGAGAGGTCTGATGAGCACTACAGCAGTGAGCTAACCAGTGATCACCATAGAGAGGCCGGAGGGGTAAAAGGGTGCTCGGCTCAAGAACTGCCCAAGAGCCTCCTGTGCAGTACCGAATGCGTCATGTAATCAAAAGCCAAAAGGCGATGTGTAATCAGGAGGAGAGGGCAGAGGAGCAAATGAAGATGAGGTCAAGTGGAAACTGGAGCCAATGCTTTAATCAGGGGAGGCTTTGCTACGAGGCTGGGTGGTACATTAGTGAGAGACTTGGGTTTTTTGTTGCTGTCCATTAAACATGAGATGAAAAGAGAGTCATAGGGTTTAAAGAGCCCGCCATCATTGGTTCTCAAACCAAGGCTTTCTTCTATGGATGGCAGGTCCTGTAGTGTTGCTACCCCCACCCTCTGGAACTCCCTTATCTTCTTCTATATCTCCCCATTTCTCCAGTAGAAGTATAGCATCCTTGGGTATATGAACGCGGCTATATAAGTGTTACATATTATTATTATTATTAGTATTATTATTATTACACAGTCGACTCACATTATTTGACAGTGGCAGCTCGTAGCTTATGAAGGAAGCCACGTTGCCCACTCATCCACATGGAAGGCACTCTCAACCGATCTGGTTATGAATCTACCTTTGCAGATCACATACATCCATACATGCTGACTGTCTCACCTGGGGTGGATAGGATCTTCCAGCAAGACAATGCCACATGCTGTTATGCAGAAATGCAGAAATGTCCAACATTGGTTTGAATAGCATGAACTTCTCCCCACTCCCCCAATTCCCCAGACTTGAACCCAGTTGAGCATCTGCGGGACCACCTCGATCGTTGTGTTCCCTCTATGGATCACAGCCTCCAGCAGCTGTGGGATGCACTTGCAGTCAGCATGGCTCCAGATACCTGTCACAACATTCCAGGACCTTATCGAGTCACTCCCATCCCCCCAGCTGCTGTCTGTGAAGCACACGGTGGGTACTCTGGGTAGAAGCTGGCTGTCATATTAATGTGACCCGACTGTGTATTACTATTATTATCACAAACAAATATGGGGGGGCTTCCTTTACGGACAGGTTTGAACACTCTGATTAGGTAGATTAGCCAGACTCCAGCATCTAGCTATAGATATGATCATGCATATCGTCGCTGTCCAAAGAAAAACATGTATCTCCATTTTTGTTGATTTTTGCTTTTATGTCTCATTTGATCACATGAGCCACTGTTGACACTGTGTGGGAATTCCATGAAGAATGGATCAACAGAAATGACTCAAAGCTGACTGGTAAGACGTCTGGTTCCATTGACTTCCATTCAAATAAAATGAGGTTTTGCGCCTCTCCTGTAAAGTTGACATTTTGGAGATACCTGTTTTTCTTTGGACAGCGACTATATGGATCTACATATCCACCAGGGAAAGGTATGTGAGGGTGAGGGTCTGTAGGCAGACCCTGTGGACATTACAGCTGTGGTACTATCCCCACAAACCCACTGATGGAGACTCATTCCATCAATCCCTCTATCTAAACAGAATCAGACTTAACTCCTCAGCTAAGGCTTGGTCCAGACTGATCAGGTATGCGAGTGAGAGTGTTAGTAGTTCGCTCATCAACATGATCCTGTCTATGTTTCAATCTGGCAAGCTCACATGACAGTAATGCTTTTTATAGCTAGATTATCAGGCTGATTCCCACAGCATGGGAATATACGTAACACAAACGGAGCTTATCTAAATCTGTGCACTATTTGGGCAACCTCCTGGTGCCCCTGAGTCACCTAGATAAGAGGTTAGACCATGTCTGTAGAGGAGAAGACAGCTGATGAAAAAGGTGGCTGAGGGGAAAAGTGAGCGAGAGGGGAATTGCATAGTCGGTTATACTCTCTTGTCCTTCTTGTACAACTTGTACAGCATGCTAGAAACTGTCTATACACACAAGCATGTTACATCAGTACAAGTACACCACTAGGTACAGCCCAGCATCACAGCCCCGGGTCACGGTCATGAGCACCATTAGTGAGGACCCACTGGCGGAGGAGCAGGGGACGTCACGTATCCATCACCGAAAGCCAAGCCAGCTTACCTGTAAATCTTGTATCTGGTGGTGAAACCGTGCTGGTGGCGCTCGGCGAACTCGGTGAAGTCTCTGGCTCGGTGGAAGGGCCCCTTGTCAGCCAGCAGCCAGCTGCGGGGCTCCGCCGCGACCACGGCCGCCAGGATGGAGATCACGGCGGCGCCCCGCCATAGGAACATGGGGCCAGGCGGTCTAGGACCGGCGGCGCTCCGCTCCGGCATGTTTCAGCCATGCAGCCCTCATCCTCTTCCACTGAAAGTGCCTGCCCACTTCGTTCCTCAACTCTCCGGGAGCGAAGGCAAAGACAAGTCGGGACTTTTTTCCCCACTCAACGAATAAACTCCTCCATCCCCGTTAAACGTCCACCATGGTCTCCCAATACAGCGGCTCGCGATGGCGTCGAGTTATAGTACACGGTAAATAGAGTTTATATTAATAAAGTTATTTACATTTATGGTCACGGACTTAATTACTGGCGGTTAGGATGACCCAAACAGGCACTGGAGAGATATTCCAAGCTTTGGAAAAGTGTCAATGACCTCCACAGTGGAATTTCTGAGGGGTCAGGGAGCAAAGCGACCGTTAAAGTTAGCTAGCCGGCTAGCAGCGCAGCTTCTCCCCTCCAAGATACCCCAAGTTCGGACCCGAAAACAGGGACCAAGGGCGTCCAGCTGGCGCAGACGAGCGGCCAAACAGAATAAAACGCTGACACGGAAGACTTACGCCATTTTAAACCCAGAAAAATATTCCTTCAACCGCTCCGTCTCCGTTCTTCCCATTTCTCATTCTTCTGTGTCTCTGTGAGGAGGCACTTCGGGTTTACTCTGTGAACGAAGCGCGCGCGAGTTTATGTCAGCAGAGCGTTCGCGGGTAACAGTATGACACGAAGCCCCTCCTTCCTGCTCTAGGATTGGTCCGTTTGCTCCCGCCTCCTGCGCTCCGATTGGCTCGTAGTTCATTCTTGAGCAGAAGTTGGCCAGTCCTTGCTTGGAAGGGCGGGGTTTTCTCTAATACGGGTGTGAAAACAAAACGCACCTGGGCTCGGTTATCATCTGGGGGGCGTTTCCCAAAAGCACAGCTGGAACGATACAGCTGCGATGCAAGTGGTTTCTAAAATCATGGTTGGAACTATAGAAGAGGCTGCGCTGGTAACTTGGTATCACAGGTGTTTCCCAAAACCATAGATCCACCAAACGTTTGCAAACGCTCCATCTATCCACCGACCCGCCTATCGTCCTAACCACCCATCTACCCTCCCTCCTACCCAACCATTTACCCACCCCCCCACTTACCATCCTACCCACCCTCCTAACTACCCATCTACCCACCCCTCTACACACCCATCTACTTACCCTCCTACCCACCCATCTATCCACCCTTCTAACCACCCATCAACCCACCCCTCTATATACCCATCTACCCATCCTCCTACCCACCCATCTATCCACCCCTCTACACGCCCATCTACTTACCTTGCTACCCACCCATTTATCCACCCTCCTAAACCTCCCATCTACCCTCCCTCCTACCCAACCATTTAACGCCCCACTTACCCTTCTACCCACCCATCTATCCACCGATCTGCCTACCCTCCTAACCACCCATATACCCTCCCTCCTACCCAACCATTTATCCACACCTTCCCCCCTCTACTTACCCTCCTACCCACCCGTCTACCCACCCTCCTAATCACCCATCTATCCACCCTTCTACACACCTATCTACTTACCTGCCTACACACCCATCTACCCACCCTCCTAACCGCCCATCAAACCACCCCTCTACACACCCATCTACTTACCCTCCTACCCAGCCATCTACCCACCCTCCTAACCACCCATCTATTCACCCCTCTACGCACCCTACTAACCACCCATCATCCCACCCCTCTACACACCGAACTATCCACCCTTCTACACACCCATCTACTTACCCGCCTACCCACCCATCTAGCCACCCTCCTAACCACCCATCTATTCACCCCTCTACGCACCCTACTAACCACCCATCTACCCACCGTCATACCCACTAATCTATCCACCCCCAAAACCACCCATCCACTTACCCGCCTACCCACCCATCTAGCCACCCTCCTACCCACCCTCTCTACCCACCCCTCTACGCACCCTACTAACCACCCATCTACCCACCGTCATACCCACTAATCTATCCACCCCCAAAACCACCCATCCACTTACCCGCCTACCCACCCATCTAGCCACCCTCCTACCCACCCTCCCTACCCACCCCTCTATCCACCCTACTAACCACCCATCTACCCACCGTCATACCCACTAATCTATCCACCCCCAAAACCACCCATCCACTTACCCTCCTAACCACCCATCTGCCCTCCCTCCTACCCAACCATTTATCCACCCCTTCCCCCCTCTACTTACCCTCCTACCCACCCATCTATCCACCCTCCTAACTACCCATCTATCCACCTTTCTACACACCCATCTACTTACACCTCCTACCCACCCATCTCTCCACTCCTCTACACACCCATCTCCTTACCCACCGACACACCCATCTATCCACTCCTCTATCCACCCAACTTCCCAGTTACCATCTGCTCTTCCTCTCCAATGGGTAGGTACTAGCTGGGTGTAGGGGTGGGTAGATGGCTGGGCAGGAGGGTGGTTAGAGAGTGGACAGATAGGGTAAGACTGATCCACTTAGGGAAATGTGGGTGCTAGAGAAGCGAATAGTCACAGCACAGAAGAACCCCACATGTAGTACAACCAGTGCAGAAGACCAGACATACAGAGACCCTCACACTCGGCGGTGTGCGGGGGTGTGGGATTGTACTGGATTAGTATTAGAAGGCATGAACACACAGTGTAGCACAGTTCCTGCCCCCGTATCGTTTGTTTGGAGTATATGATCTATTGTGTTTTTCTGAGAGGCTGGAGTCAGCACAGCGCAGGGGTAGGAGGAAGTGTGGGGTCAAAGCAGTCAGCTAACAGATCCCCAGTTCCGCCTCGGAAGAACGAGTCAATAATTGAAGGTGCTGCCTTCATATTTGTCCATAAAGATGATGGTCAGGACTGTTTGGAATGTTCTCCGATATCGCTCCGTTGAGCCGCGAGTCAGGTGGAGCTTTTTGAGGCACTTTAATTCCACGGCAGAAGCGCTGTTCCCCCATCAGACCACCAGCGTACAGAGTACATCCTGTTCTTTCATCAGCTCGTACATTCGGAAGGAAAGAGACCACCTGCAGGAGAATGCTGTGTTGCTATATTAGCATTACACTACAGTGTATATGATGCACTGTCTGATAGCGTCCCGACACAAAGCACGGCTCTTACAAACCGTCCACGTCTATTTAACTGATAAGGGGCTCCTTATGGGCCTGCTGAACATGACTGAGTGAGTGAATGAGGCAGAGGGTGTGAGTGAGTGAGTGAGCTAGTGAGTATAGTGCGAAAAATGAAAGAAGTCAGTCTGAGAATGAGTCAATAAGTGAGTATGAGTGACTAAGTGAATGAGTGAATGAGTGAGTGAGTGAGTATATGAATGAGTGAGAATGAGTAAATAACTAATTAAGTAAATGAGTGAGTGCTTCTGTGAATAGGTATGAGTGAATAAGTGAGTATGTGACTGAGTGAATGAATGAGGCAGAGTGTGTGAGGGAATGAGTATGTGAAAGAGTGAGTGAATAAGTGAGCTAGTGAGTATAGTGTGAAAAATGAAAGAAGTATGAGTGTCTGGAGAGCTGTGAAGTCATATAAGTGAGTGATGAGTGACTAAGTGAAGTGAGTGCTCTAAGTGAATGAGTGAGTGAGTATATGAATGAGTGAAAATGAGGGTAAATAACTAATTAGTGTTGAGTGAATGAGTGTTGCTTCTGTAACGGAATGAGGGTTTGTGAATAGGATATGAGTGAATATGTGAGAGTGAAGTGCTCCTGTTGAGTGAGGGTTTTGTGAATGAGTGAGGGTTTTGTGAGT
The DNA here is from genome assembly GCA_024036415.1 of Prochilodus magdalenae. NCBI lineage: Eukaryota > Metazoa > Chordata > Actinopteri > Characiformes > Prochilodontidae > Prochilodus > Prochilodus magdalenae. Next base: position 61,362 of record JAMWET010004530.1, read on the forward strand.
AATGAGTGAGTGCTCCTGTGTTTTGTGAATGATATGAGTGATGTGAGTGAGTATGTGACTGAGTGAGTGTGCTTCTGTAAATGAATGGTTTTGTGAATGAGTGAGTGAGTATGTGAGTGAGTATGTGACTGAGTGAGTGCTTCTGTGAATGAATGAGGGTTTTGTGAATGGATTTGAGTGAATATGTGAGTGAGTATGTGACTGAGTGAGTGCTTCTGTTAATGAGTGACGGTTTTGTGAATGGATATGAATGAATAAGTGAGTATGAGAATAGGTGACTGTGTGAGTGCTTCCTGTGAATGAGTGACATTTTGTGAATGGATATGTGAATATGTGAGTGAGTATGTGAGTGAGTATGTGAGGGTTTTGTGAATGGATATGAGTGAATATGTGAGTGAGTGACTGAGTGCAATGAGTAAGTGAATGAATGAGTAAATATGGACTGAGTGTGCTCCTGTGAATGAGGGTTTTGTGAATATATGAGTGAATATGTGAGTGAGTATGTGACTGGATGAATGTGAGTGTGCGATGTAAGTATGTGAATGAGTGAGGGTTTTGTGAATGGATATGAGTGTATATGTGAGTGAGTATGTGACTGAGTGAGTGCTTCTGTGAATGAGTGAGGGTTTTGTGAATGGATATGAGTGTATATGTGAGTGAGTATGTGACTGAGTGAGTGCTTCTGTGAATGAGTGAGGGTTTTGTGAATGGATATGAGTGAGTATATGAGTGAGTATGTGACTGAGTGAGTGCTTCTGTGAATGAGTGAGGGTTTTGTGAATGAGTGAGGGTTTTGTGAATGGGTATGAGTGAATATGTGAGTGAGTATGTGACTGAGTGAGTGCTTCTGTGAATGAATGAGGGTTTTGTGAATGGATATGAGTGAGTATATGAGTGAGTATGTGACTGAGTGAGTGCTTCTGTGAATGAATGAGGGTTTTGTGAATGGATATGAGTGAATATGTGAGTGAGTATGTGACTGAGTGAGTGCTTCTGTGAATGAGTGAGGGTTTTGTGAATGGATATGAGTGAGTATATGAGTGAGTATGTGACTGAGTGAGTGCTTCTGTGAATGAATGAGGGTTTTGTGAATGGATATGAGTGAGTATGTGAGTGAGTATGTGACTGAGTGAGTGCTTCTGTGAATGAATGAGGGTTTTGTGAATGGATATGAATGAATAAGTGAGTATGAGAATAGTGTGACGATGGTGGATGAGTGGGTATGACATGTCTGAGTAGGTTTTGTTGCAATATGTGAATAAGTGAGTGGGTGAATGAGAGGGGTATGTGATGGATGAGTGAGTATGAGTAGTATGTAAGTGAATGAGTAGTGGGATATGAGTGATATGTGAGTGAGTATGTAACTGAGTGACTTCTGTGAATGAGTGAGGGTTTTGTGAATGGAATATGAGTGAGATATGAAGTATGGTGACTGATGAGTGCTTCTGTGAATGAATGAGGGTTTTGTGAATGGATATGATTGAGTCTGTGAGTGAGTATGTGAATGAGTAGTGCTTCTGTGAATGATGAGGGTCTTTTGTGAATGAACATTGAGTGCTTCTGTAAATTAATGAGGGTTTTGTGAATGGATATGAATGAATAAGTGAGTATGAGAATAGGTGAGTGGATGAGTATACATGTCTGAGTATGTGAATAAGTGAGTGGGTGAGAGAGTATATGAATGAGTGAGTATGAGTATATAAGTGAATGAGTAAATGAATAAGTACTTCTGTGAATGGGTACAAGTGAATATGTCAATGAGTATGTGAATGAGTGAGTGTGCGAGTAAGCAGATAAGTTTGTGAACATGTGAGTGAGTATGTGACTGAGTGAGTGCTCCTGTGAATGAGTGAGTGCTTTTGTGAATGGATATGAGTGAATAAGTGAGTATGAGAATAGGTGAGTGGATGAGTATACATGCCTGAATAAGTGAATGAGCATGAGTAAATGTGTCATTGAGTGAGTGTGTGAATGTGTAAGTGAGTGAGTGAGTATATGAATGAGTGAGTATTTGTAAATAAATGAGGGTTTTGTGAATGGATATGAGTGAATATGTGAGTGAGTATGTGACTGAGTGAGTGCTTCTGTGAATGAGTGAGAGTTTTGTGAATGGATATGAGTGAGTATGTGACGGAGTGAGTGCTTTTGTGAATGAATAAGGGTTTTTGTGGATATGATGGATATGAGTGAATAAGTGAGCTATTGAGTATGTTAATAAGTAAACAAGTGATTATGAGAATTAAGGAGTGGATGAGTATAAATGTCTGAGTAAGTGAATGAGCATGAGTAAATACATCATTAAGTATGTATGTGAATGTGTGAGTGATAGAGTGATTGAGTGAGTGAGTATGTGAGTGAATGAGAGAGTGAGTATGTAAGTGAATAAGTAAGCCAGTGGGATTTCGGAGGAGTGAGTGAGTAAAGGAATGAATGAGTGAGTGAGTAATGAATGAGGGCATGTGAATGAATGAACGAATGAGTGAGTAAAAGTGTGAATAAATGAGTGAGTGAGTTGGCATGTGACTGACTGAATAAATGAAAAAACAGGTAAATTAATAAATGAATGCTTGAATGAGTGTACGGATGAACGAGTATGAGAGGTTATGACTGAGTAAGTGAGTGAGTGAGTGAGTATATGAATGGGTGAGTAATCATGTGATGGCATGGTTGAGTGTATGAATGAATGGGTTTCTGAATAAATGAGTGAGTGAGTGAGTATTTGAATGACTGAGTGAGCATGGGAGTGCCTGAGTGAGTAAGAGAGTACGCATATGAATGAATGAATGTACAAATGAATGAGTCAGTGAGTGAGTATGTGAATGAGTAAGTGAGATGGGACTGCATGAGTGAGTGAGTATAGGGATAAAGGAATGAGTATATAAATGAATGAGTAAGTTTCTGTAGGAATGAATGAATGAATGAATGAGTGAGCATATGAATAAGTGAAAAGTTTCCTGATGAGTGTGAGGACTAATGAATGGATGGTGACCTATGTATGAGTATGAAATGAATGAATGAATGAATGGACTGATGCAAGTGCTCTCTGTATCCTGGAGCTACTAACGCTGTGACCTATGTTGTCGGTCACGCCCCAGGGGATTTCTGCACAGCACAGACTCGAAGCTCAGTCAGGCCAGTGAGTGCGGTACTACACGCCGTCCACGTGAGTGAAGGTGCCCAAACTGTCATGAGGACGTTCTCCATTAACACAGAGAGACCTGCTCGTCCTTGATGTAATGGAGTCACTCTCGTTCGGAACCTCTATTTGCTTTTCCAGACACGAGGAAAGTCGGTCATCAGCAGCGGCACATCAAATGTTTGCTTTCTGTGTATTTGGCATTATTTTTTTCAGGAAGCTCAGGAGAGAGAGAGAGAGAGAGAGAGAGAGAGAGAGAGAGAGAGAGAGAAAGAGAAGGATGGAGGAGGTGGGAGGACTGAGAGACGAGAGATGAAATTGAGAAGAGAGAGAGAGAGAGAGAGAGAAAGAGATAGGTAGAGAGAGAGAGAGAGAAAGAGAGAGAGAGAGAGAGAGAGAGTAAGAGAGAGAGAGAGAGAGAGAGAGAGAGAGAAAGAGAAGGATGGAGGGAGAGAGAGAGAGAGAGAGAGAGAGAGAGAGAGAGAGAGAGAGAGAGAGAGAGAGAGAGAGAGCTCAGAGAGAGAGAGAGAGAGAGAGCTCAGAGAGAGAAAGAGAGAGCTCAGAGAGAGAAAGAGAGAGCTCAGAGAGAGAGCTCAGAGAGAGAGAGAGAGAGAGAGAGAGAGAGAGAGAGAGAGAGAGAGAGAGAGGAGAGAAAGGGAGAGAGAGTGAGAGAAAGAGAGAGAGAGAAGAGAGCGAGAGAGAGAGAGAGAGAGGAGAAGAGAGCGAGAGAGAAAGCGAGAGAGAGAGAGGGAGGGTAAGGAGAGAGAGAGTAAGAGAGAGAAAGAGAGATCGAGAGAGAGAGAGAAGAGTAAGAAGAGAGAGGAGAAAGAGAGAGAGAGAGAGAGAGAGAGAGAAGCGAGACAGAGGGAGAGCGAGAGAGAAGCCGAGGTATGAGACAGAGAGAGAGAGATTAAGCAGAGCGAGAGAAGAGAGTAGAGAGATAGAGAGGAGAGAGAGAGGTAGGAGAGAGAGAGAGAGAGGAGAGAGAGTAAGAGAGCGAGAGAAAGAGAGAGAGTGAGGAGAGAAAGAGAGAGAGTAAGGAGAGAGAGAGAGAGTGAGGAGAGAAAGAGAGAGAGAGAGAGAATGAGAAGCAGGAGAGAGAGAGAGAGAGAGAGAGAAAGCCGAGAGCTCTGTAGGGTGCAGAGAGAGAGAGAGAGAGAGAGAGAGAGAGAGAGAGAGAGAGAGAGAGAGCAGAGAAGAGAGGAGAGTGAGAGAGATAGAGAGAGAGAGTAGAGAGAGAGAGTGAGAGAAGAGAGAGAGGAGAAAGGAGAGAGAGGAGAAAGGAGAGAAGAGAGAGAGGAGAAAGGAGAGAGAGGAGAAAGGAGAGAAGAGAGAGAGGAGAAAGGAGAGAGAGGAGAAAGGAGAGAAGAGAGAGAGGAGAAAGGAGAGAAGAGAGAGAGAGAGAGAGAGAGAGAGTGGAGAGAGAGCGAGAGAGAAAGAGAGAGAGAGAGAGAGAGAGAGAGAGAGAGAGAAAGAGAGAGAGAAAGAGAGAGAGAGGGAGAGAGAGAGAGAGCGAGCGAGAGAGAGAGAGAGAGAGAGAGAGAGAGAGAGAGAGAGAGAGGGGGAGCGAGAGAGAGAGAGAGAGAGAGAGAGAGAGAAAGAGAGAGAGAGAGAGAGAGAGAAGGAGGGAGTGAGAGAGAGAGAGAGAGAGAGAGAGAGAGAGAGAGAGAGAGGGAGAGAGAGGGGGAGAGAGAGAGAGAGAGAGAGAGAGAGAGAGGAGAGTGAGAGAGAGAGAGGGGGAGAGAGAGAGAGAGAGAGAGAGAGAGAGAGAGAGAGAGAGAGGGAGAGAGAGGGGAAGGCAAAGTAGTCCCCCGAGGCTAAAGCCTGTTATAGTCTCCAGTGTTGTGGCTCTTTGTTGTCTGTGTGCACAGTAATTGAAATGTTCCTAAACCTCCTCACTCAGTCACTCACGCTCTCCCTCTTTTCCCTCGTTCCCACTCTCTCTATTCATTTTCGCTCTCCCTGTGCCACTCTTTACCCCCACCCCTTTGTTACCCCTTGTGCTTTCCCTCCTGCACGCTGAATGCACTAGCAGGCCAGGCGGCCCTAGCTGCTCCGTAACTCGCACAGACCGGCGGGATGAACCGAGAGTCCGTTCTGGAGAGGAGCTCGATGCAGACGCCTCATGATCCTGTGTGACCGAGAACAGAGCAAGCCAGAGAACAGACCGAGAACAGAGCCAAGGTGGATGGAGTGGATGGAGGTGATGGAGTTAGACAGCCAACAGCTCCAGGCCTGATCGTGTTAGCTGATGTACTGTAAAACTAAATACCCACCACAAACATGAACTGGCTGATATGTTCATCTGAGGTTCTAGATAAGGTTTAAACAAGTGTGAGCACCATTGGCAGACGGCTGCACCACATAGGACTACACCCACACAGATCGTTACCACGACTGTCCTTAACACCACGTCACCGTCACCAAACACTGCAGTGGTGTCGTACCGGACTGTCATGGAGTGACTCAGAATGGCAGCGGGTCATCTTCAGTGATGAGTCCCGCTTTAGTCTTGGTGGAGACGCCCAACGAATCCGTGTGCGGCGGCACCGTGGTCAGCTCCAAGATGAACGGTTTGTTATTACACGTCCAGAAGACCTGGTGTCCCTCCACCTCCACCCCTACCGCACCATCTGCAGGAACTGTGTGAGGATGTTCAAGCTGCATGGGATGGATTATCACAGGACTCCATCAGGAACCTCTACAGCTCCATACCGAGACGTCTGGCGTGTTGGGTTAGCAAACACGGCGGCCCGACTCCACCATACTGAGAGACAGACTTCTGTATGTGTAGCTCAATAAATATTGATCATATCAGTCTAAATTTATCATCAGTTATTGATCCTGGTCTCCTTCATCTTCCTTCCCAACACCACCGCAATCCCACACCTCCTTCTGGGTGCAGCTGTGCTTTTGATGATGACTGGGTGTAGTAAGGACTGGTATATGAGGATTGCGGCTCTGTTCGGTGATTATGGGCTGCAGTAGATAAGCCTCACTCTACTTCTTCCAGTTCATTGTCTTTTCCCAGCTACCTTTATTCCGGTGTAATCCTGAATGAAGCCCGGAGATACGAGAGCCGAACGTGATGTTGTGCCGAACAAGCGAAAACCATTTCTCCCAGTGAATCCAGCTGCGCCCTGTTCTGCGTGCTTCTGCAAGGCGAGACTTTGAACATCAATTCAATGCAAACCTCAAAGGCCTGACCATCAACTCGGCGTGAATCCGCTTTAGAGAGACAAAAAACGAGGCCAGCTCACTTTCCAGCTCCTCGCGAAGCTGCCCACGATCCATACGCTCAGAGATGTCTCCAGGTTATGCGCACGCAAGTTCGAAAAAGAGGAAAGAAAGTCGGAAAGAAAGAGGAGAGGCATCCAGCAGAGCCAACGTTGTGCTTCCACACAATTATAAATTGTAGGGCTGTGATCAAATTCCTCCTTTGAGAGCTTCTCCGCTCCCCTTCCGAGAGAGGGTGGATGTGCTTCCACCCTCCGGTTGGAATTCAATGCTGGATTTTCCAGGATTTACAGATTTTTGGCTTTTTCTAAACCCACTGGAAACATTACGGTGACAGGGTACATGCCATGAGTTGCTCTGGCCAGGTACAAGAGCTGGGATGAACCGGAATCAACCGGAATTGAACAGTTCTTAGGCAATGACAGCCTGTTAGCTCTTCATTGCTGACTCTAGGTGAACCAATCCTGAGCTAACACACTGGCCACTTTATTGGAAACCCGTACCTTGTAAGCAGTGGTGAGTCTGTTGGGCCACTATACCAAAAAGCCACTGGGGGTCCCTCCTACCAGTGTCACCTCTAAGCTATAAGTAGCAGGTGTGTTGGGAAGGAAGATAAAGGTGACCAGGATCAATAACTGATGATGAATTTAGGCTGATATGATGAATATTTATTGAGCTACACATACAGAAGTCTGTCTCTCAGTATGGTGGAGTCGGGCCGCCGTGTTCGCTAACCCAACACGCCAGACGTCTCGGTATGGAGCTGTAGAGGTTCCTAATGGTGTCCTGTGATAATCCATCCCATGCAGCTTGAACATCCTCACACTGTTCCTGCAGATGGTGCGGTAGGGGTGGAGGGACACCAGGCCTTCTGGACGTGTGACGACAAACCGTTCATCTTGGTGCTGACCACGGTGCCTCCACACACGGATTCGTTGGGCGTCTCCACCAAGACTAAAGCGGGACTCGTCACTGAAGATGACCCGCTGCCATTCTGAGTCTGGTACCTCCATGACTGCAGTCTGGTACGGTGGACACCACTGCAGTCTTGGTGGTGACGTGGTGTTAAGGACTGCTCGGCTGGATGTCTGTAATGGTGGAGGTTGGGTCTAATGTCGTATGCTGCGGACGCGCTGAGCGGGGGTCATCCACACGGTCTGTGGTGCATGTCGGTAGTCCTGCTGGGGACTGTAGTGATAGAAGGGGGGAGAAAAAGACAACGAGGGATGAATAAAACATTAGAGGAGTGCCAGACCATAGCGAATTTGTGCTTGGGGGTATGCCCTGAGATAGTGTATTTGTAAAGTACAGTAGTCTGGTTGGTGCTTTGCCATCCGATTCATTCTTAATGGAAAAGTAAATTGGAATTTTTTTGGAAATGTTTTTTGGAAAAACGTAAGTCAGATCAAAAGGCTATATACAGACGCACCATTCCCAATCAGACCAAACATTGTAGCACAGCCACTCAGATCAGGAATCGAACCCCAGTCTCCTTCATGGGGTGGAGGCTTAGTGGAGGCTTACTAGCAGGTAGTGGTGTTATCCACTGAGCTTCACCGTGGTAGTCATATATCCCAACTTACTTGAAATTGGCCGTTCTCTATATGTCTGAGATTTTGGTATTGGACATGTATGTATGATCCATGCAATACCAACTCATGTAGCTTCACATCAGACTTCCCTAAACGACTCTGTTAACATCTGAATGACTGAATGGAACAGACTTTTGGAGGAATCTGCAAAATTGCTCTTTCAATATAGAGACGTAGGAAATAAACAGCAGATCGATGTTTTCTTGGCTTTCTGTTCAGGTCTTGGCTGTCGGTTCCGCTTGCCGAGTCCGCATAGTGCCTACAGCTCAGGCTTTGTGGAGGCCCGAAGACTGTAAGCAGATTTCTGTAGAAGGAACATAGCATGTCTGGGACGTGAGGTTGTAGATCTTGAAGCACACAAGGTTAAGAAATGTAGCCCGTTTAACATGTTTTTGATATTAATGGCTGTATACAAGCACCCCATTCCCGATCAAACCAAACATTCTAGGACGGTGCTGACATCCCAAAAACTGCAGGAACTGGGGCGGAGTTGATGTCGCAAAAACTGAGTGAGTTAGGACGTTGTTGTTGGGATGGTGTTGACGTCCCAAAAACTGCGGGAGTTGGGATGGTGGTGATATCCCAAAAACTGCGGCAGTTGGGAAGGTGGTGATATCCCAAAAACTGCGGCAGTTGGGAAGGTGGTGATATCCCAAAAACAGCGGAAGCTGGGATGGTGGTGATATCCCAAAAACTGCGGGAGTCGGGATGGTGATGATATCCAAAAAACTGCAGGAGTTGGGAAGGTGGTGATATCCCAAAAACAGCGGAAGCTGGGATGGTGGTGATATCCCAAAAACTGCGGGAGTCGGGATGGTGCTGATATCCAAAAAACTGCAGGAGTTGGGATGGGGTTGATGTCCCAAAAACTGCGGGAGTTGGGAAGGTGGTGATATCCAAAAAACTGCAGGAGTTGGGATGGGGTTGATGTCCCAAAAACTGCGGGAGTTAGGATGGTGCTGATATCCAAAAAACTGCAGGAGTTGGGAAGGTGGTGATATCCCAAAAACTGAGGGAGTTGGGAAGGTGCTGATATCCAAAAAACTGTAGGAGTTGGGATGGGGTTGACGTCCCAAAAACTGCAGGAGTTGGGATGGTGATGACGTCCCAAAAACTGCGGGAGTTGGGAAGGTGGTGATATCCCAAAAACTGCGGAAGTGGGGAAGGTGGTGATATCCAAAAAACTGTAGGAGTTGGGATGGTGATGATATCCCAAAAACTGCGGGAGTTGGGAAAGTGGTGATATCCAATAAACTGCGGGAGTTGGGAAGGTGCTGATATCCAAAAAACTGTAGGAGTTGGGATGGTGTTGATATCTCAAAAACTGCGTGAGTTGGGAAAGTGGTGATATCCAATAAACTGCGGGAGTTGGGAAAGTGGTGATATCCAATAAACTGCGGGAGTTGGGAAAGTGGTGATATCCCAAAAACTGCAGGAATTGGGAAAGTGGTGATATCCCAAAAACTGCGGGAGTTGGGAAAGTGGTGATATCCAAAAAACTGTAGGAGTTGGGAAGGTGGTGATATCCAATAAACTGCGGGAGTTGGGATGGTGATGATATCCCAAAAACTGCGGGAGTTGGGATGGTGATGATATCCCAAAAACTGAGGGAGTTGGGAAAGTGGTGATATCCAAAAAACTGTAGGAGTTGGGATGTTGTTGAAGTCCCAAAAACTGCAGGAGTTGGGATGGTGATGATATCCCAAAAACTGCGGGAGTTGGGAAGGTGGTGATATCCAAAAAACTGTAGGAGTTGGGATGGTGATGATATCCCAAAAACTGCAGGAGTTGGGATGGTGGTGATATCCCAAAAACTGTGGGAGTTGGGATGTTGTTGACGTCCCAAAAACAGCAGAAGCTGGGATGGTGGTGATATCCCCAAAACAGCAGAAGCTGGGATGGTGGTGATATGCCAAAAACTGCGGGAGTTGGGATGGTGATGACGTCCCAAAAACTGCGGGAGTTGGGAAGGTGGTGATATCCCAAAAACTGCGGAAGTGGGGATGGTGGTGATATCCAAAAAACTGTGGGAGTTGGGATGGTGGTGATATCCCATATGAATGCAACAGAAGTGCCTGGAGCGAAGGAGGAGGCAGCTCAGCAGTGCCCACTGGACACAAGCTCCCTTTATAGCCTGCACTGTTTACAGCACCTGCAGTAATGTCACCATGCCACGCCATAACGACTCATCCTGGAGATCCAGCACATGCCCCCACATCACAGCAACAATGTTTTCCCCAGTTCCGCAGCTCTGCGTGACCCCAACGTGTCCAAATTAGCGGTGCTCAGTGACAAGGTCATGCAATGTCAGGTACGACGGCTCTCATTGCAGCCTGCTGTGACACTTTGGGTGAAATAGCACCGAGGGCCAATGTTGCATAGTATTTACACCAACACATTCAAGAGGTCTCCGCACGCTGCCCCTGCGTGGTCTTCAGCGGTGGTGCTTAATCACGCTCCACAGGCGCCAGAGTTACTCAGGCACACTAATGATAATGTCTTAGATTAAGCTACAATTAAACACGACCCCTAACGCACGAGAAGGAAGAGACAATAGCAACCGGTTATTACCGGGCTTTGAGTACGCATTACCACAAAAGCATATTAGCATTGGCGGCGGTGGGCCGTAACCGATAGGCCTTCAACCCGGGCCGCAAATACAGTACTACTGTAACGTCAGTGGAATTGAGGGAGTCAAGGAAGTAGCATGTGCTAGCTGTGAAGTTTATCAGCCTCAAAAACCAGCTAGGAAAGCGATAAATAAATAAATAAATAAATAAATAAATGAACAAATAAATAAACGACCAGAACCTGAATCCAAGAACAATCCAAACAAAGAACAATCTACAGGAATGAAGACAACACAAAGGCTGTATTCAGAATGGTACATTACTATACCGCACACTGTCCCCTGTGTGTGGTACACAGTACAGTAACAAGTTCTGACCTACAGTGTAGTATACTAATACAGTCACATGACCAGTTACCTCACATTTACCTCAGAGCTGTTATTACTGTATCCACTGTTTAGAGCTAGCTGCTGCTAACGCTGCTCAGTTCACCTGAGGTACGGTTAGCCTAGCTGTTAGCTCCCCTCAGCTATTTCACTCTAAAACTGATCCTCTAAAGCGAGTTCATCTTTTATTAATCTTCAGACCTGTATATTTAACTTTCTGAGGCTCATTCTGATGAACACACCCCACTACCATCACTACACCCACACTTACCTCAGAGCTGTTATTACTGTATCCACTGTTTAGAGCTAGCTGCTGCTAACACTGCTCAGTTCCCCTGAAATACTGTTAGCCTACCTGTTAGCTCCCCTCTGCTATTTCACTCTAAAACTGACCGACTGGTAGGCGAGTCACAACGTCACGTGACCTTGTTAAACCAATGAAATGCAAGGCATGTCTTTTGACACGGACATGAGCCAATGGGAAACGTGATTTTGTTGGTGAGTGAAGATTTCAAATAGTTGATGCCGAAAAGAGGGGACCACCTTCCAGGTCCTGCGCTGTATGGAGGAATGGGAGTTGAAAAAAACGAACGGCCCAGCCTAAAACCGGACGTGTGGCCAACATACTACTACTACAGCACAGCTTATAGAGCCAAACGGTAACAAAGACATGAGGGCTCCCTGAGAAGTCATAGCCCCCCAAGATCTCCACATGGAAAATAATTAGAAGCCACATTCTGACACCAAACACTGTCTGACTGCGCCAAACCAACGCCTGCATTTGGGGTAAATTAGATTTCCCACCAAAATATTCCTTTAAGGGTGGTTAGCGGGGGTCTACAACGTTCCTAACTCAGTTTGAAGTCTGGCAGATGCTGGTAATCTGATTTAGAAACCTGTACATACTGCCGTTTATCATTAAGTGGTATAAACCATAGACCATCTGGAAGTCCATGCCCAGCAGCGTATCTATCGTCATCAGGCTGGATTGCATTAAGTGATCCATTTCCAAACAAGCATAGAGAGTTGGCTTCTGAGATCCCGTGCCATGGCTGCCCCCGAACCGTCACCACATGGGACGGTATGATGACAGACCAATAAATGTGTTTAGCTTGCATACGAGCCACAGTGATTTACCGCACCTCCTGAGGGGAAGGTGTTTGCCTGAAGTCTCAGTAGAAATAACATATATAACAGTATGGCATTAATATCTGAGTTCTTCTCTCACATCCCCTCGAGGAGAAAGGAGGAGATTAACATCAGCGTTTACCGTACGACGTTTTGGTGATGAATGAAAAAGCTTCTCCTTCTTCACTGCTAGACTGCAGAGAGAGTTCTGGGATACAGAGGAGGGCTATATGAAAACTGACAGGGTATTAACTTATGTATATAAGCTCGCCGGACCCCGTGACTGAACCGTACCTACTAGCGTGTAACACCTCCACCAGCACCAATAACAGCTGGGACTGGACTGGGCATGGACTGGACACGTTTCTGGGTGTAGGCCACATCAATGTTCAGACTGTTGACTTAGCTGGGCCAGATTTGGTGGATGCCTTCCCTGGTACAATTCCGAGGAGAATTCCCTGTAGACTGGGATTTTTCCACTGCTGGTAGACCCGTATGACCGTACGCTGCTTCCATACACCTGCAGATTCAGCTACTTCCTTCACACTATGGTCTTTGGCCACCAAGAGGTTAGAATACGCTGTCGGGGCAGCAGTGACTCACTACAGAGTGGTATTACAAGACAGGACAGGCCTTGACTAGCCGGTTAGCATGCTTTTCATTTCAAAATTTGCAACCAATGAATGGCTTTTCCGTAACGCGACTAAAGCTAACGTTAGCCAATGGGCTACTGATACAGTAGGCTAACCTTGGGTTTACTCGGTCAGACCAATGTAGCTTCTTTAGTGTTGTGTTGGAGCTAAAAGGGTGACATGGCCAACAAACCCTGGAAGTCAGTAGTCGCCAGGTCTTCGGTACAGTCTTGCAGACCAAGTACCCTTAGTGTGTTGAGCACAGCCATTTTGGATAACAGCTGTTGCGCCGAAATCCAGTTTAGCTGAATTCACGAGCACACATATTACGCAAGCAGTGTATTCACAATTAGGGTTGCCACCTTTCAGTAAAGAAAATAAAGGGCGGGGGTTGTGTGGTCACGTATGAGCGACGTGTTCGAAATTGCGTCCAGTATTTGATCATTCATGTGTGAACAAATTTACAGACATTTACGGAAATACGGTACAAATTTATGAACATTTACGGAAATACAGAACAAATTTATGAACATTTACGGAAATACGGAACAAATTTACAGACATTTACGGAAATACGGAACAAATTTACGGAAATACGTAACAAATTTATGAACATTTACGGAAATACGTAACAAATTTACAGACATTTACGGAAATACGGAACAAATTTACGGAAATACGGAACAAATTTATGAACATTTACGGAAATACGGAACAAATTTACAGACATTTACGGAAATACGGAACAAATTTACAGACGTTTACGGAAATACGGAACAAATTTACGAAAATACAGAACAAATTTACGGACATTTACCGAAATACAGAACAAATCGCGTCCCGTATTGGTTTCATACGAGACGCAACATTTAATTGCCAAATAAAGGACGATTCCATGGCAACCCTATTCACAATGTCTGTTGCTTACATATACCATTTCTAATTTCCGACAATAGTT
>JAMWET010004530.1:82500-95000 GCA_024036415.1 Prochilodus magdalenae
GTGAAGTAGTGAAGGATCCTCTGTTTGGGAAAGCATATCCAAACTTTCCTTCTTTCATCGCATCGGCGATGGACGGGTGGAAAAGCTTTGAAATTCCCATCTCGGCAGGAGCGCTGGCGGAGAAGAGCGGAGGATCCATGAAAGCCAAAGCAAAGTTTGGACAGTTTGAAGGCTTGGCCTGCTATTCCGAACCAATAGCACTGTTAGCTACGTCATCCACGCAAAGCATCCTTTCCCTCACCGGAGAGACGGGATCCGTCAAAGCTTCCAACAAATGAAGGTGTCTTGGAAGCTTGAAGGTCCTGTAGTACAGTCCTGACGTGTGACTCTACCTTGTAATTCCATACTGTTCTTCCGGAGACTGCCTTTGCTAGTGTTGTGCCAAAATCCGACATCCCGGCAGAATCCGAGTCTCCTTCGAATGCAATGTTTCGGAAAGCATGTCCAATGTTTCCTTTCTCTCCTTGTATCAGTGATGGACGGGTGGAAAAGCTTTGGAATTCCTATCTCCGCTGGCGGAAAAGAGCGGAGGATCCATGACAGCCAAAACAAAGTTTGGATAGTTTGAAGGCTTGGCCTGCTTTTCCGAACCAATAGCACTGCTAGTTACGTCATCTGCGCAAAGCATCCTTTCCCTCTCCGGAAAGACGGGATCCATCAACGATCCCAACGAATGAAGGTGTCTTGGAAGCTTAAAGGTCCTGACGTGTGACTCTACCTTGTAATTCCATACTGTTCTTCCGGAGACTGCCGGCAGAATCCAAGCCCCCTTTGCGCACAGAGTTTGGAAAGCATGTCCAATGTTTCCTTTCTCTCCTTGAATCAGCGATGGACAGGTGGAAAAACTTTGGAATTCCGATCTCGGCAGGAGCGCTGGCGGAGAAGAGCGGAGGATCCATGAAAGCCAAAACAAAGTTTGGACAGTTTGAAGGCTTGGCCTGCTATTCCGAAGCAGTAGCCCTGTTAGCTACGTCATCCGTGCAAAGCTTCCTGTTCCTCTCCGGAGAGACAGGATCCATCAACGATCCCAACAAATGAAGGTGTCTTGGAAGCTTAAAGGTCCTGTAATACAGTCCTGACGTGTGACTCTACCTTGTAATTCCATACTGTTGTTTCTGAGGCTAGTGTTGTGCCAAAGTCTGACTTCCCGGCAGAATCCAAGTACCTTCCACATTCAGAGTTTGGAAAGCATGTCCAATGTTTCCTTTCTCTCCTCGTATCTGTTTTTAATGGGTGGGAAGGCTTTGGAATTCCCATCTCAGCAAGAGCGCTGGCAGAGAAGAGCGGAGTGTGAATGCTTGGCCTGCTATTCCGAACCAATAGCACTGTTAGCTACGTCATCCACGCATCCTTTCCCTCACCGGAGAGAGGGGATCCGTCAAAGCTCCCAACAAATGAAGGTGTCTTGGAAGCTTGAAGGTCCTGTAGTACAGTCCTGACGTGTGACTCTACCTTGTAATTCCATACTGTTCTTCCGGAGACTGCCTTTGCTAGTGTTGTGCCAAAATCCGACATCCCGGCAGAATCCGAGTCTCCTTTGAGTGCAATGTTTCAGAAAGCATGTCCAATGTTTCCTTTCTCTCCTGGTATCTGTTTTTAATGGGTGGGAAGGCTTTGGAATTCCCATCTCGTCAGGAGCGCTGGCGGAGGAGAGCGGAAGATCCATGGCCTGGTATTCCGAACCAGTAGCACTGTTAGCTACGTCATCCGTGCATCCTTTCCCTCACCGGAGAGACGGGATCCGTCAAAGCTCCCAACAAATGAAGGTGTCTCGGAGTCCTCTTCCCCCTCACCCATTACCAAATGCGAAGCCGTGATGATCTTAAAAGCCTCTATTTATGAAGTGCCTCACTTAGGCTAATCACAACCCGGCGCTTAACCTCCAGCGCCTTCTTCCTCGTCACGCTGTCGAAAGGATGAAACAAATGATTTAAAGCCTTTGCCGGTAATTACCAAGGTGCCATCAAAGCAGCTAGACGTTTCATATCTTCGCCTTTGAAGGCCTCGTCATTAACAGGCAAGGGCGAGCTGGAAAAACAAGGTGGGTTCTTTATTATGCAGCACCATCTTTAAGGAGCGAGAGGTAAGAGAACTCTCGTTCAGCTGTAATCACAAGCTCTACTCTACCTCCTCGTTTTCCGATGATCGCCAGGGCTTGGGAATAATCGGCCAGGCTCCTGTAGAGAAGGTTCAGCTGATATGCGTCTGTAAATAGAAACAGAGCGCCTCGAGACACCAGATCCTAAACACCAGATACCTAAACAGGAATTCCATCAAAATTCCAAGGAATTCTGAGCGGCCAGATGTGAAATGGTGCTTTGTAAAGACCAGAAGGAACCAACCAACAGGGACATTGTGAGACACTGTGAGACATGCAAATGATTCAAGTTGCTCACTCGCCTTATCTCTGTACCTGACTGACCCAACAGCCACCATTACAGACATCCAGCGAGCAGTGGTGTCCTCCATGAATCATCCTGTTCCTGCCAGGACCAACGCAGGACTACATGCACACAGACCGTTACCACGACTGTCCTTAACACCACGTCACCGTCACCAAAGACTGCAGTGGTGTCGTACCAGACTGTCATGGAGTGACTCAGAATGGCAGCGGGTCATCTTCAGTGACGAGTCCCGCTTTAGTCTTGGTGGAGACGCCCAACGAATCCGTGTGTGGAGGCACCGTGGTCAGCACCAAGATGAGCGGTTTGTTGTCACACGTCCAGAAGACCTGGTGTTCCTCCACCTCCACCCCTACCGCACCATCTGCAGGAACTGTGTGAGGATGTTCAAGCTGCATGGCATGGATTATCACAGGACACCATTAGGAACCTCTACAGCTCCATACCGAGACGTCTGGCGTGTTGGGTTAGCAAACACGGCGGCCCGACTCCACCATACTGAGAGACAGACTTCTGTATGTGTAGCTCAATAAATATTGATCATATCAGTCTAAATTTATCATCAGTTATTGATCCTGGTCACCTGTATCTCCCTTCCCAACACCACCGCACTCCCACACCTCCTTCTGGGTGTAGCTGTTTCATTGGCGATGAGTGTATGTTCTGACCCAAGGAGCAGGATCTCAGCCTGTGTGTGGGTATCGTTTCACCTGGCAGATAGAAAGGATATCTGTGTGGGTTGGAGGGTGGTGTTTGTGTTGGGGTGTGTTTGAGAGAGTTGGGGGACACACTCAGATTGTAGCCTAGTTACACAGTCTCAGCCACTCAGTCAGCCAGCCACCACCTCATTTGCCACTATTGGTCAGTTTCTGACCACATGACCACTGGCGACCAGACATTTCTTGAGTCGGGGGGCTTTCTCTGACATGGCAGGGTGTGTGGTTTATTCTGGTCTGGTGCTGGTGTAGCTGGTCACCCCGCTGGGTCATGTTGGCTGACCGGCGTACCAGCATCCAAGCACAACACATGCTGGGTTTGCAGGTCCTCAGCAAGTTGGGGTCATCACTGCAAGGCTGGGGGTGGACCGCCATTCGCTCTGTTGTCGGAGCAGTGGTCACCAGCCCTGGTCACGGAAGTCGACCTTATGGCAGATTCTGGTGCTCCAGCTTATTCAACGCACGGCAAGAGACGTTAATCCCGTGGTCGTGGTCCGCTTGCCGTCCATTCTGTGCTTGTTTTGTCTGCTACACCATTTAAGGTGGAACAGGACAATTCAAGCAAGGAGCTCAGGCGATAGAACACCATTTAAGAAGCACCATTTAAGGCGGATTGTAGATACGCAGCATTTAAGGTGGCACAGGAAGGGTTAAACAAAAACTGAGGCACCAGAATGTAACCATAGCGCCATTTAAGGTGGAGCAATACAAATTTCAGCCTGATTGTGGCTCAACTGTTGCGCCATTTAAGGTGGAACAAGCACATTTGAACAAGAAGCTGAGCTACGCTGGGCTACACGGCCTCTAACAGTGCACTAATAAGGTGGAGCTGGAAGATAATGGCTCCTAATAGAGAACCCACTGAGCGCAAGTTTCTTAAGCTTACCATTTACGTTAAAGTGCACAGTATGTGGTTCATGAGAGCTCGGAAGATTCCGGGAAACGGATCCTGGAGTTCTCTTAGCAACAGTGTTAGCGATAGCGGGATTTCTAAGAGCAACAATGAGCTGTGAGAGCCAGATCCGGGTTCAGCAGGTGAGTACACGCCATCATGCCTCGTGAGTTAATGCACGAAAGCTTTTCCAAACGAAAGCACACAGTGTTTCACTCAGACCCAAAACCTCTGACCAGACGAGGAATTAGATCAGGTGGGCTGCCGGCCGGCACTGAAGCGTATTCCCATATATCAGTTCCAAAGAAAAGAGAACGCTTCGGACGCCGCACATTTCAGCCATTACCTTATTGTTATTGGTGCTTTGGCAGACGCTTATCTCTGTGCCCTGACTTTTTATTAGATGCAATTGGCTGTTTGCTCCAATAGCCAAGAGCCTGTGCTCGGCTTCTGGAGAGCCCCTGGGCATCATCAAGCGTTTCACCATCCAGATCATCGTCAATGCAAAAGCTCACTGGACAAAACACGGGTCACCTGTGACTGAAACGTACCTAACACCATCTAACATCTCCACCAGCACCAACAACAGCGGGGACTGGATTTGCCATGGACTGGACGAGTTTGGATGTAGGCCACATCAATGTTCAGACACTCTTGCTCCATCAAAGAATTGGCCAGTTGGTCCAGATGTGGTAGATGCCTTCCCTGGCACAATTCCGAGGAGAATTCCCTGTAGACTGGAATTTTAGCCACTGGTAGACCTGTATGACCGTATGCTTCCATACACCTGCAGATTCAGCTACTTCCTTCACACTATGGTCTTTGGCCACGCCCACATGCAGTCACTCCTTTTAGCCAATCATTAACATCTAGTGCATTTTCCACACATGGAACGAGACATTCCCTGCACTGTAGCACCTCTTCCCAATCTATGGATCCCACCACTCACACCCCACAGGTGTTTATAGCAGCCCCATCATCCTCATGCAGTGCCATCTGCAGGAGCCTGAAGGTACTACCACCTTAAACATGGTGTACAGCTCAACGGTTACCTTCTGACCACACAGCTGGGTATGTTTGGGTGCTCTCAGCTTAGCAGTGACACTAGACAGGTTAGCGTCCATGTGGTAGGTTCCAACGTGAGTGGACTAAAGCTATTTGACCGCTCACATGGTTCTGTTTTTATCCAGTAAGTGCTGCCAAACATTGCAGAGGGAAGCAGGTACCAGAAAAACTGCCCGGGACATTAAAACACACTTTCATATAATCAAAGAAAACGATAACAGCCGTATTAAACTGGCATAAGGTGCCCACAGCTGATTAATGGACATGCCAGAGCGTTCAGCATTTCTTACTGCCCACCTGCTTGGATAGGTCCTTATCCCGCTTATGCAGCTTTTTCGTTCTCGTCTTCTTGGTGCCACCTTGTTTTTGTTGACACTGCTGTCCATCTTCACTGAGTTTAATAAACTTCAGAGAGCACTGCCTGTTGTGTCGGCTGGTACCAGATTCGCTCCTTCTTGGTGAAGTTGATATGCTAATCTTTTAAGGCTGATGTGAGCTTCTTATTCGAATGTCTGTTCCGCCTTAAAAAGTGCAAACGTTGCACACTAACAGCCATACAGTTGTGTAAGTGCCCCATCATTTAAGGTGGAAGGGGAATGAGAATTAGAAGTGTAGTGCAGCTAATCTCCATCCTTCGTACAAGACTCTGAGGTCTGAGGCTGGATCACTTGAGGTTGGGACTGCTGGTATAATACCTACATCAGTTTGTTGGAGTGCTCTTGGGCTAATATACATGAGTTTATACATTAGCCCCCAGTTACCGGCTTCCAATGCTCCTGGGAATTCTCGAGACTTCCCAATCCAGAAGGTAAGGTCTCAGAAGACTGGTCTCAGACTTACACCAAAGAGGCTCGAGACTGGTCTCAGACTTACAGCATAGAGGTCTCAGAACTGGTCTCAGACTTACACCATAGAGGCTCAAGATTGGTCTCAGACTTACAGCATAGAGGTCTCAGGACTGGTCTCAGACTTACACCATAGAGGCTCGAGACTGGTCTCAGACTTACACCATAGAGGTCTCAGGACTGGTCTCAGACTTACACCATAGAGGCTCAAGACTGGTCTCAGACTTACACCATAGAGGCTCAAGACTGTTCTCAGACTTACACCATAGAGGCTCAAGACTGTTCTCAGACTTACACCATAGAGGCTCAAGATTGGTCTCAGACTTACACCATAGAGGTCTCAGGACTGGTCTCAGACTTACACCATAGAGGCTCGAGACTGTTCTCAGACTTACACCATAGAGGCTCAAGATTGGTCTCAGACTTACACCATAGAGGCTCAAGATTGGTTTTAGACTTACACCATAGAGGTCTCAGGACTGGTCTCAGACTTACACTATAGAGGCTCGAGACTGGTCTCAGACTTACACCATAGAGGCTCGAGACTGGTCTCAGACTTACACTATAGAGGCTCAAGACTGGTCTCAGACTTACACCATAGAGGCTGGAGACTGGTCTCAGACTTACACCATAGAGAAACAAGACTGGTCTCAGACTTACACCATAGAGGCTGGAGACTGGTCTCAGACTTACACCATAGAGGCTGGAGACTGGTCTCAGGCTCACACCATAGAGGCTGGAGACTGGTCTCAGACTTACACCATAGAGGCTGGAGACTGGTCTCAGGCTCACACCATAGAGGCTGGAGACTGGTCTCAGACTTACACCATAGAGGCTCAAGATTGGTTTCAGACTTACACCATAGAGGTCTCAGGACTGGTCTCAGACTTAGACCATAGAGGCTGGAGACTGGTCTCAGACTTACACCATAGAGGCTCATGACTGGTCTCAGACTTACACCATAGAGGCTCAAGACTGGTCTCAGACTTACACCATAGAGGCTGAAGACTGGTCTCAGACTTACACCATAAAGAAACAAGACTGGTCTCAGGCTCACACCATAGAGGCTGGAGACTGGTCTCAGACTTACACCATAGAGGCTCATGACTGTTCTCAGACTTACACCATAGAGGTCTCAGGACTGGTCTCAGACTTACACCATAGAGGCTTGAGACTGGTCTCAGACTCGCACCTGTGCGATTTAACTGGGAATCAAACCTCTGAGGTTCGACTCCGACTCATGCCTCTAACACTAGACTCAGACTCACACATCCGAGGCTCGACACTTAATGCAGGCTTATTTCTCTGACACTAGACTTGGACCTCTGAGTCTGGAAGCTCAACTCATACCTGTAAGACTTGAGACTGGACTCTGACTTGTACCTCTGAGACCCACGTGTCTAAAAAAAGATTTGGGCTTGCACCTCAAAGACTCGACTTAGGCTTGTACTTCTGGGACTCGAGCTGGACTATGCGTTTTCCCTGATGGCGTTTATCGCTGACGGTAGGGTGCTTGATGTGGTGTATTGCCAGACGGTATTAAATCTACGACTGTTTTTCCTCAGGGACCTCTGTACTCTGAAATCACGGTGGGTGGCATTCCGTACCCATGAAGACCTCCCTCTGAATGAGGCAATTGATAATTTCCTGACTTTCGCTCGTCCTTTGTTCACATCGAGAAACCAATGAGCTCACCTCGCTATTTAGACCTTCGCAGATGGACACCAGACAGCACATTTCAAATCAATACAATGTACTTCATTAGCTTCCCCACTCCTCCCTCCTTCCATTCTCTTTGTCCGTCACATGCTGAGGCAGGTCTTTTCTTTCGTAGCTTCTTTCCTTTCATTTGGCCAATTCGGTGAGTGCTCAGGACCTTTTGAAATTGTGGGTATTGTCCCCTGTTAAGTTTCTTGAAAGGGCTTTTCTCCCACCCTCCCTCTCCAGTATCCACCACGTGGATCACTCCATTGCTTGAAATTCTTGGAGGCCTCTCGGAGGTCAACCTACCTCAATCCAGGTAGACGTTTACAACGCATTATGCCTAAACCGGACCTCCCCCTCCTCCAGCTGGCCGGGTCTCAACACCCGGCTATCAAGAGGGAAAAAGCAATAGCGATTTGAGATCAGGAGAGAGTAGCAGCCCGCCCGCGACGCGAGGCGAGGCGAGGCACGGTGGGAGATACTTCATTATCAGCCGTTTTACGAGGAGGCACGGGCTGAGAGACACAAATATCAGTTTTGATCTCTAGCCAGGAAGTGTGAATGAGCTGTTTTCACACCAGCACGGCTACGCCTCCCATGAAAAGAACGCCATCTGAGATGGAAAGAGTTGTTCTGAGGTTGAACCAGGTTGGCGGGCAAGCGTTTGTCAAATGTGGCACCAGCAACATCACAAGGAACCAGTTTGTCACTGTCGTCTGTAATTTCCATGTTGACTTAAAGCTGAGAATCGGTTGCTAGCTGACTTCAAAGCCCGCCATGTGATCTCGCGGTATCCAATTTGCACCGCTAAGAAGCCGCATATTAAACAATACGCTCCAAGCACTTTGGGCGGTGTTGACGTACGGATTAATGTTCAGCTAATAACGGCACTACGCTCAGTAGAAGCAGAGATGGGAGATTATTGTATTGTGTTATGCAAAGTGCGTATTAATATTGCGGCTTATTGCGGCTTGAAGGCCGATATTTCAAAGGCCTCGTCTAGGAGAGCGCATTAAGCTTCATCAGAGAACCGTCATCTGTTATTTGCCGTCAAAACGGCCGAAAGAAATTGCTGTTATCAGTTAAAGATATTCCGGGGCTGAGCTTATAATAGCAGAAAATAATAACTTTCCCCCAAATCCATTATTGGCTATGGGGAAATAAACAGCCTTTAGTAAACAGCTATTGGGAGCAGTGTTGCCAACGTAGATCCCAATCGGACTCCTTCAGAGGTGAAAGCCTCTTAGCAAGTGCGAATTCCTCCAGATAATATTAAAGATTGAATTGTCTCTTTGACACATTTCCCCGCTATCATTATCTTCCCCTGGAAAGGGGGGAAACAAAAGCCTTTGTTTATCCGCGGCGCGTTTCCAGGAAATGGAGGAAGACGAAGAACCCTGTACATGACTTCAATACTCAATGCGTGCTAAACTGCCTCGCCCCCGCCGCTGCCACTGCCCCCCGTCCGTGGCTCTATAGGGATCTCCATCGAGTGGCTCTGATTCGAGACCAGTTGCCCATTTACCCGGTAATGGATAGGCGTTAATTGGGTGCTGGAAGAAGCTGGTCCTGAGTCTGCTACTCTTACAGCCAGCTGGAAATAACCTCAGTCTGGCAGCTTCCGTCAGGGATTCCTCAAAGGAGGGTCTTCAACCGTTAACAAATCCAGAGGCCTCGGAGGCATCGCGGCATATTTACACATGACTGGCGCATTGACGGATTTACATATCGCACGGCGAGCTGGATCATGCGTGACTCAAGTCGCTGTCGCCTCGACTGGTCTGTCTAGCCTCTGTCTAGGGCTGGAGGATCAGTGTGTTAATCACTGGATGCTGGTTTCCTTCGCAGAACAAAAAGGAACCTTGTCTGCTCATTTATCAGTGTTCAGGGTCTTATGTTTGGGGTCCACTAGAATAGATTTCCAACTTTCCAAACTGTACATCTGGATTCACTCTGTCTGAAATGCTACTTTTAGCCCCGCCTCCTGATGAGCCCAGTGTGCTCTGATTGGTCATCTCGCCCACTCTGCTATGATTGGTCAACTGCCAGAGCAGGCTTCACCGCCACACCACTGTGGCTGGTCTTACAATGCCGGTTCGGCTTTATCAGTTTGATCCAGAGTCCGATCCTGAAAGTCCGGTAGAACAAGCTGGGGGGATCCACCTTCGCCAGACTGTGGTAGGGCATTTCATGGTGGTCTGTTTTAACTGGTAGGCGGGCAATAGAGACTGTCTTACGAGATGACATCAGCAGTCAACAATAAACAATGGCACGCAGGCAATGCTTTGGATGGACCGTAGACTTGGAGTCCAGGCTTGTGGTACTATGGCAACATCATTCATGCTTGTATGATCTGTCATCCACAGGCAGTCACGTGAGTAACACCGGCAAGACACGGTGCCCTTCCGTTGCGTAGTTGTGGTTTGCTAGCTAGCTAGGAAGTGTGTTGATGCCATCAACACTTGGTTTTCACTATGCCCAATGACAAGTGTCAGCTGGAGGGGCATAAAGCCCACCAGCATTGGGCTGTGGAGCAGTGGAACTGGGTTCTCTGCCTTCGTGAGATATGCTAATGATTCGAGTTTCACGCTTGGCCGTGCATTTGACGTAAGCAAGGACGGGGCTTATCTCTGGACCTGACTGACCCAACAGCCACGATTGGGTACACTCGGCATGCGGTGATGCCCTTCATGAGTCCTGGATGACATAGGACTAGGTGGGACCCTTACAACGACTGTCCTTAACACCTAGTCACCGTCACCAAAGACTGCAGTGAATGCCAGACCTTCATGGAGTGACTCAGAATGGCAGCGGGTGGAGTGTCCTGCTTTTGTCTTGGTGGAGACGGCCAACGAATGCATGTGTGGAGGCCCTGTGGTCAGCTGGAGGGACATTAAGCCTAACAGCGTTGGCCTGTGGACCAGTGCAACTGGTTCATCTGGAGTAATGGAGGTTCCTCAGTATCTTTGGGACGAGCTGGAGTGATCCAGAGCTTATCCACCAACCTGACGTCACCATTGCTTATGTGGCTGGATGCAATCAAAGCCTCACAGCACTGTCTCATTAACTAGCGTAAAGCCTTTCTAGAAGAGTGGCGGTACTCACGGCGGCAAACGGGGGACGTATCTCATATTACAGTCCCCTCGATTTCAGACGGAACGTCGGATGAGCTCCTGTCTACAGACTGCATGCCGGTCACATCCCCACATATACGACCGTAAGAAAGCCCAGGAAACAGAAATGCACTCCCTGAGAGCCTGAGATTGTTTTTCCCTTTCTACTTACCGCCTAACCATCTCCCTCTCCACAAAGCTGGCCTCATTGACCTCTCTTGGCTTCGGGCCTGCTGAGTCTTATCGTGCCTTTCTGCTGCAATAACATTAGTATTAAAAACAGGCTCGGGCAAAAACGCTCCAACTCAGACAATCATGTCGGGGAAAAAACTAAGGCTGAGGTTGGCAACCTCAACCGGCACACACGGACCAGACTTATGCATTTTTACTGCCATCTGCTCGTCTGTGTCAACATGGCAGAAATTGCAGTTGGTCTCAGACTCCTAAACATAACGTTGAGTTATTTCCTGAGAGAGACCTGACGTGAATGCGATGAGATCTGGCTCTGTGGACTTGGAGAGCAGCCTAGCGGAGTGTGGAATCGAGTTCTCGTGCCAGCACTTACTAAGTTCATGTGCAGATGCAAAGACAATCAGGTATACACAATCGGAAAACCAGAACCAACCCACAGCAGTGAAACTTGGTGGGTGGGTTTGACATTGGGACACATGCTGACCCAACAGCCACCATCCAGCGAGCAGTGGTGTCCTCCATGAGTCGTCCTGTTAGTGCAGCACCATTGGCGGACGGCTGCACCACGCAGGACTACGTGCACACAGACCGTTACCACGACTGTCCTTAACACCACGTCACCATCACCAAAGACTGCAGTGGTGTCGTACCAGACTGTCATGGAGTGACTCAGAATGGCAGCGGGTCATCTTCAGTGACGAGTCCCACTTTAGTCTTGGTGGAGACGCCCAACGAATCCGTGTGTGGAGGCACCGTGGTCAGCACCGAGATGAACGGTTTGTCGTCACACGTCCAGAAGGCCTGGTGTCACTCCACCTCCACCCCTACCGCACCATCTGCAGGAACTGTGTGAGGATGTTCAAGCTGCATGGGATGGATTATCACAGGACACCATTAGGAACCTCTACAGCTCCATACCGATTTGCCAGTCTCTAGCTACTTCATCACTGGTCAGTTTCTGACCACAGGATGAGCTGAGGCTGGCCGTTGCATGTAGTGGGCATGGATGGTAGTGGTCTAGGTATGGATAGGTATACATTATATGTGTTCCTTTGAAGGCCTTTGATGTTCCCCATAAAGTCCTCATTGACTTCCAGGCTCTTTGTTTATACTCCTGAAGAACCAAACGTCTCATCGTCCAGCCTCTGGGATTTGCTAACCCACCACGCCAGACGTCTCGGTATGGAGCTGTAGAGGTTCCTAATGGAGTCCTGTGATAATCCATCCCATGCAACTTGAACATCCTCACGCAGTTCCTGCAGATGGTGCGGTAGGGGTGAAGTGACACCAGGTCTTCTGGACGTGTGACGACAAACCGTTCATCTTGGTGCTGACCACGGTACCTCCACACACGGATTCGTTGGGCGTCTCCACCAAGACTAAAGCGGGACTCGTCACTGAAGATGACCCGCTGCCGTTCTGAGTCGCTCCATGACAGTCTGGTACGACACCACTGCAGTCTTTGGTGACGGTGACGTGGTGTTAAGGACAGTCGTGGTAACGGTCTGTGTGCATGTAGTCCTGCGTGGTGTAGCAACAGGGTGAGTCATGGAGGACACCACGTGGCTGTT
>JAMWET010004530.1:100000-165000 GCA_024036415.1 Prochilodus magdalenae
GGGAGAACCACTGAGAGGAACCGAGACTCTAAAGGAGAGTGAGAGCATTAGGGAGAACCACTGAGAGGAACCGAGACTCTGAAGGAGAGTGAGAGCGTTAGGAAGAACCGCTGGGTCTACTTTTTCTTAGTTGGGTGTCTATACTGTTTGGTTCCTAAATAAAACCAGCCAGCTGTCCTGAACCTCACACACGGCCACAAGCGACAACCCAAGCTACCTCAAACACCCACGACGTGTCACCGGCTGGTGTGAACACGCGGTACGTGTTCAGTATACAGCTGGAGAAGACTTTCCGCCGCTGCTGAGAGTTCGGATCGTGTGAGATTGCTAAGGGAGTGTCAAATCATTCCGAACTCCCTGATAAACGGTGCTGAAGGAACGATATCCAGCACTGGACGAGGTTCATGCTCTGGACGCAGCACAAAGGAAGGTAGTCCCGGACAGGACGTTGCCTCTCCACGATGCACCAGAGCTTTCATTTTTGACAGTACGGAAAGTCGGGTTGGCAGCGGTCCCGCTCTTGTCAATCATAAAGAGAGCAGCGCTCACCTCAGGCCTCTGTATGGATTGATCTGTCTCCAGGCCATGTCTGCGTTTCCACGGCATCTCATTCCCAAGGTCACAGCTACTCCGCGAGCCTCTCCGACACGCCGACCCACCAGATGGTCTCTGGAGCAGGCTGAAAACACGGCAACGAGCGCTCGACATTCGACACCCGCATCATAACGGTCCCCTGCTGTTCCATATTAATGATCTGGTACGGCTGGGAAATATATTTTTGTTACTATTAACAGCTGTTAAGGCTGCGCGGGCTCGGCCGGAGAGCAGCCAGCGCGGTGTTCGCGGCGCACCTGTGAGGTATTTATTCATATCTAAGAAGTGTCACGGAGAGAGCTGGAAAATTGATGTCATGAATTATGATTTGTTTTCCGGGGCTTTTTCGGAGGCACCGAAGCGTCCCTCAGCGGCAAGCCTCGCTCAAAGCAACCCAGGCTTTCCATATCAGCCGGCTGCAAGCAACACGCTCGGTGGGATTTGCGCCATTCCCATTTCGCCGGCTCACACAGAGAATCCGCGAGGTAGGCAAGATACGGCTGACGGCCTTGGTGGACACGGAGAGGCCGGAGGGACGGGATGGACGGACGGACGGCACTAGCTAATTTAGAACGTGGACACGTGTTCGTAGGGTACGTGGACTAGCCGCACCGGCCTTGTCAAGGAAGACCGATCGTCCTCCTGTTGCCGGGGTGTCCATGAGCTCACTCCTGCCTTTGACAGGCACCGCTTGCCCGCTCCAGACCCGCTCTCCTGAACCACCGTCAAGCTTCAGTGTCGAATTTAAATAACAAAGGTCACCGATGGCCCTAAAGGGGGCGCCGGAGGAGGGCTGGCACGGTCATGTGGCGCTCTCCCGGTGCCACCTGGAGAGATGTCATGAAAGGAGAAGGCTGTCGAGTCGGAACAAGAGGGAGGGAAAAAAGACAGAGGAGGTGTCAGAGAATGAGTCCCCTTGGCTGGCTTCGGCCCACGGATCTCCGGGTACGCAGTGCTATCACAGCTGCCGGGTCCGTACGGGGACACGGGCCTTTAGCCTCGCCTGTCACTCCTCGGATCAGGCAGCCTCGGCTCTGCCGCCGCTCCCTGAACCTTCGCCCCGGCCCCAGACGCGAAATGCCGGCCGGAAGTTTCGTGCCGCCTTCAAGGTGAGTGGTGAACGGTGACCTCTGCTTGCTGGGTGATCGTACAAGAGGACTGATATACGGCTACCGTCCGGCCTGTTAGCCGAAACGTATTCCGAAACGGGAATATAGGGAACGGCTCGAGGCCTTTGTGAACTCCCATGGGGAGTTCCGGACCTCGGCGATCACAGGAAACGTGTTTTTTGAAGAAATCCGTCCGTGCCTCCTCTTTCATCTGTAGCTTTGCCTCATTCAGGTTTCCCAGTTAGGACGGACTTCCTAACGAGGGCGCCCCAGCGTCCGTCGTTCCTATATAGACCGCTGGCGCGAAATTAATTCGGAACGACGGCACAGGCAAGTAAACAGCACAAACGAAAAGGATTTCAATCACAGAAGCCTTCCCAAATTGAACTCCGTGGGTGTTCATTTAACGCGTCCGATTTTCCCGTATAATGGACCGGAAAATCCGGGGCTGATGACAGCCGTGCATGGTACACAGTCTATCGATGCCGATTCCAGGCTTTGTTTTTTTATGCGCAGCCAAAGGAGCAGCGAGGAGGCGCTCGGACCAAGGAAGCTCTGCTAGGGCAATAATGAGCACTGGGAATAGAGGTATCGGAACGCGGGGGCTCACGGAGAGAGAACCGTATTACAGTAATGAGTCAGGAGGGAAGAGTATGCCATGCCGAGGAACAGGGAAGGGAGGGAAGGTGTGGAAAAGAGAAAGAGAGAGAGGAGAAAGAAAAACAGTGCTATAGAGAGGAGTAAGACATGGCTGTCGTCAGGGGAAGCGCTCTGTTGGTGGAGTGGGAATATGAGGAAAAGGTCAGGTGGGAGATTGGGATCAGAAAGGTCAACTCTGCCATTATTAGACCTCACGGGTTAGCAACCATGGCTCCATGCGCCGAATACACTTGATATTAGGTCTGGCCGCACATCCCAAGCGCACCACCTCCTCCCCGCCACCACCTAGTGTTGACTTTTGCATTCCCGAGATATTGCTCATCCATATTTAACAGATGTTTGGGTCTAAAACTCCACATTTTCCGAGTTTCTACATGACCTGCTGAAGCGGCGGGTGCCGGTCGCGAGGCCAAGCAGACGTCTTCATGCGTTTACGCATACGGCAGTGCGGTCAAGATGGAACAGCACTTCCAGATGATTCCGGTTAGAACGCGGTACCTTGCATGACAAGTACTGTTACCTGTCCAGGTGAGCTGGGATGTCCTGATCCCACCCGGATACGTTACAACGGCTCAGGCCTTGGCTGATAGAGGTAACGGTCTACCACAGGCCTTCTGGCTTCGTATGGCTTCACATGTTACCGGTTAACACCGTAACACCCACGCCACACTGCGGCTGGTTCACCAGTAGAAACTCAGCACTGCACACAAACACAGCCGGTCAAACTGAACCTGATGCAGCCTGAACGCTGGACTCAACGTTGGGCTGGCATGGTCGTGGTTTACCGTTGGGCTGCCACAACGGGCACAGCTGTAATTCTATTTATTGAAACTCTAACCGATTGTGCTTCCGGCTTCTCCGGACTCAACTTCCCAGAGGGCATCGCTCGATGACGTAACACCCACATGTCCCCACTCTTCCAATCAGCTCCGCTCTAGGTATCCTGAGCCCAGCTGAATCCGATTTAGCTCCGGCATGTATGCTTCCCACCCACACTTCCTCTTTGCCAAGTTTGGCCGAACCCAGTTTCTCCTCTGTGACTCTGACTCTGGCTGTCGAATCTCTTGCCCAGTCCTACCCTAGTTGTACTCTGGTTACCTTACTGCCTGACCACCCTGGTTCTGACTCAGCAGGTGTGCACTAGGGGGCAGGCTCCCTCACGTCACTCACAAGACCACACGAGCAGGGACGCCAGGATGCCTTAGACACTGTGCTACAGGGTGTAACGGCCTGGGGGCACTGCCCAGATGACCCCCGACTGGACGGCCTTTCCCATAAGCACGCTCTACAGGCGACTCAACCGACGCAGACCCAGTGTTTAGCTGACGAGGAGAGAAAACAAAGAGAGAGAGCTGAGAGCTGGAAGCCCCTTGTTTTGTCTCCGGGTGTCCCACTTTGCTAGACTAACTGTCCCACTTTAGGAGGTTTAGGAGTCCCTGTGCTTGAAGGGAGCACCTGCACCCTATTTCTATTTAAGTGGTCAAACACCATCTCGGTCTGCACATTAAAGAGTGAAATGGAGTGGGCCAACACGGTGCGGAGGGTCATTTGTCTCTGAGATTTCCACGGCAACTGGCAGATGAGGAACTTTATTATTAAACCCGTCCCACAGACCCATCTCGTCCCGTAGCACACCTCTGGGGTCTCGCCTGATGACTGTGTGCTCTGTATAAACGAATGATGGCTTCGGCTCGCCCCGAATGTACCGCAATATCACACAAGTGTGCGGAACGAATGAACAGAGCATGCATCATTTATCATAAATAGAGTCGGAACTACTGGGCGTCACTCCAGTGATCAGGCACCCTCAGGTGGGCTTGCCTTGCCCACTCGTATCTGACTTCCATTGGTTGCCAGTTCTCCTGACGTGTACAGCTCTAAACGGGCTCGCTCCTCTGTACCTCACTGGACCCATCTCGCATTAGGAACCGTCACGTGACCTCAGGTCTCAAGGTGCGGGCTCTCTATTAGTGCCTAGAACTAACAAAGTAACATCAGGGGGCGGAGCGTTCTCATACAACGCCCCCCAGCTTTGGAATAACCGACCAGTCAGCGTTCAGGACTCAGACTCAGCCTCAGTCTTTAAGTCCAGGCTTAAACCCTACCTGTTCAGTGGAGTGTGTGGTAGTGAGTGTTTCTGCTAGGTAAGGGGTGCAGATCTAGGGGTCCACTGACAGAGAGTGCAGGGTAACCCTACCTGTTCAGTGGAGTGTGTGGTAGTGAGTGTTTCTGCTAGGTAAGGGGTGCAGATCTAGGGGTCCACTGACAGAGAGTGTTGGGTAACCCTACCTGTTCAGTGGAGTGTGTGGTAGTGAGTGTTTCTGCTAGGTAAGAGGTGCAGATCTAGGGGTCCACTGACTGAGTGTTGGGTAACCCTACCTGTTCAGTGGAGTGTGTGGTAGTGAGTGTTTCTGCTAGGTAAGAGGTGCAGATCTGGGGGTCCACTGACAGAGAGTGTTGGGTAAGCCTACCTGTTCAGTGGAGTGTGTGGTAGAGAGTGTTTCTGCTAGGTAAGAGGTGCAGTTCTGGGGCACCACTGACAGAGAGTGTTGGGTAACCCCACCTGTTCAGTGGAGTGTGTGGTAGTGAGTGTTTTTGCTAGGTAAGGGGTGCAGATCTAGGGGTCCACTGACAGAGAGTGTTGGGTAACCCTACCTGTTCAGTGGAGTGTGTGGTAGTGAGTGTTTCTGCTAGGTAAGGGGTGCAGATCCAAGAGTGTTGGGTAAGCCTACCTGTTCAGTGGAGTGTGTGGTAGTGAGTGTTTCTGCTAGGTAAGGGGTGCAGATCTAGGGGTCCACTGACAGAGAGTGGTGGGTAACCCTACCTGTTCAGTGGAGTGTGTGGTAGTGAGTGTTTCTGCTAGGTAAGAGGTGCAGATCTGGGGACCCTGTTAGTGCAGCACCATTGGCAGACGGCTGCACCACGCAGGACTACATGCACACAGACCGTTACCACGACTGTCCTTAACACCACGTCACCGTCACCAAAGACTGCAGTGGTGTCGTACCAGACTGTCATGGAGTGACTCAGAATGGCAGCGGGTCATCTTCAGTGACGAGTCCCACTTTAGTCTTGGTGGAGACGCCCAACGAATCCGTGTGTGGAGGCACCGTGGTCAGCACCAAGATGAACGGTTTGTCGTCACACGTCCAGAAGACCTGGTGTCCCTCCACCTCCACCCCTACCGCACCATCTGCAGGAACTGTGTGAGGATGTTCAAGCTGCATGGGATGGATTATCACAGGACTCCATTAGGAACCTCTACAGCTCCATACCGAGACGTCTGGCGTAGTCAGCACCAAGATGCACGGTTTGTTGTCACACGTCCAGAAGGCCTGGTTTCTGGTGTCGGGGTTCTTCTACTGCACCTTGGTTCCATTTAAGAGCAGCATAGTAGCATACTGGTATCCCGTGTAAGGGCTTAGGGGGGTGATGTATCCCCATCTGTTACTCCTAGTGACTCTGGCAGCTGCATTACGAATCAACTGAAGCTGTTGGAGCTGTCCTTTTAGGAAGTCCAGTTAGGAGACCATTACAGTGGTCAATCCTGGTCAAAGGGAAAGGTGTGGAGGACTTTCTTCGGGTCTGGTTTAGAAGGTCAGAAGATCTCTGGTCTTGTAGATGATCTAGTGATGACATATCCCATGACATTCTTTAAACTCACCCTGGTTCTCCGAATAGCATCAAGGTTCGATGAAGCCTGAACGGAAGCAGTTCAAGCAGCAGGGTCCCTTTGGCTGAAAAGGGTTACCAGTGGTACTGATGGGAACCCGACCCCTGAGGACATTCAGTGCCTCTAGGATTTTACACCTGAACCATTCTATTCCGAAGTAATTCCGCACCACAGTGGAATCCCAGCTCTTAAGGAGATTAAGGGCACCGGTATCGGTTGCGCCGGTATGGGTTCCACCGGTTTAGGTTGCAAGAACCATGTCAACACGAAAAGCTGAACATTCTCCGGGATTAGCAAAGGCGCATTGTATTGTAGATCAGAGAAAGCGAATGCATGAATAATTTTGGGACAGGGGAACAAGATTTGCTGACAGACCGGAAAATCGAGCTCCACACGGAGTGATCAAAATGAAATGCTTACATTTAGGGAACAGCTCGGTGGGCCGCATTTAATCAAGTTGATTTGGTTTGTTCGGAATTGCTGACGTAGAGTTCTGAGGCTGAGACCTTGGATAAGGACGGATGAGATCGTGGACCACAGTCAGGTAAGTCCACTTCTTGTTTGTCTGCAGTCAAGTTTGCAGTACGCCCATTGTTTCCGAAACTTCGCTATAGGGTCTCGGTACGGTGGCCGAGAAAGCCCAACGCACTGCAAGTCAAAAACGCGCTGCAAAGTCTCAAAACACCAGCCTCAAAATGACACGACTTACACAACGTTACCCGAACACGCTGCAAGATCTGAAAACACAAGCAGCTTCCAAAACACAACGGAAGTGTTTCCGAGGGACACTGAAAGTGGACGGACCCATTCAGGTCAACGCCGCCTGCTCTCAAATGGGTCCGTCCACTTTCAGTGTCCCTCGGAAACACTTCCGTTGAGCTTTGAGGCTTTCTGCATGTGGTTTGGAAGCTGCATGTGTACCAAGGCCATATAGCGAAGTTCCGGAAACAATGGGCGTACAGCAAACCTAACTGCAGACAAACAAGAAGGGGAGTTACCTAACTGTGGTTGGGCTTTCTCGGCCACTGTACCTCGGCTTCCAGCACCCGTATCGGGTTTGAAAGGATCGGAACAAAAACTCGGACACGGCGGTATGACTTAGGATTCGTGACAAGCACTCGGATCCCCAGTTGTTTCTTATCACCGGCCTTCAAAGCCAGCAAAGGACAAGAAGGACTAGAGTTGACTTTACCTGTATTGGGAATCTGCTGCTGGTAAATCCGTACATGAAGTCCAAAGAGCCTTACTGCCGATGAAGCAAGATGTCAACAGGCTAAAACTCAAAACAAGCCCATCAGAGAAGATGGCCAGAACATCAGATGTGCCCCAATCAATCATCAATGCTCAGAAGCTCGGAAACACCAGGAATTCCAGGAAAACCACTATGGTGCCTGACGGACGACATTTGACAACAGTAGGACAGATTGATAACACCATCCTGGAGGTCAGTGTATCACTGTCAAAGTCAACTATCAAGAAAAGGACCAGACCGGAGCAAACACAGAGAGAATACTGGAATGTTCTGGAATGATGTCCTGGAATAACGTCCTACGGAAGGATAAGACAACTAGTGTTGGAATGATGGGAAGGGAATAGTGTGGAGAAGGGAAGCACCTGTGTGAAGCATGGTGGAGGTAGTGTTGAAGCTGCCAGTGGAACCAGCTGTCCTGTGTTTATTGATGAAGTGATTGGCGAACCAGTGCACGGGGCTTTGTGTCCTGCTCAGACTCAAGAGAGATCAGATCAAGTCACACAGTGGCATAGAAGCCGCATCGCCACCTAGTGCTTTGGTGGTGCAATTGCAGAGCGATACAGAGTCTTCACACAGGCTGGGGCGAAGACTCTGCTTTGGATCGACCCAGGAGCATAAACCAGCCTCATTACACCCTGTATGCTACGGTCTGTCTGGTAGAGATAAACAAATGATCTGATTAACCCCACCCCCTACACACACACCCCCACCCCACCACCACATCCTCTCTCTTCAACAGAGCAGAGCAAACATGAACCGAAGCATTCTGCACAAGCAACCCAAGACTTTTTCGCAGATGGAGGGCAAAACTGAAGGCAAAGCCCCCCGGGGACAGCTGCAGGAAGTGTCCGGCGGAGCTTCGCCGGGGGAAGACGGATAGCGTCTTGTGATGTCTATGGGTTCAGGACTTCAGGCAGTCCTTAACTACAAAGGAATCACAGCCGAGTGTTACAAACGACATGGTAATGTTAGTGACCTGTTAGTTACCACAGACCGCTACAACGACTGTCCTTAACACCACATCACCGTCACCAAAGACTGCAGTGGTGTCGTACCAGACTGTCATGGAGTGACTCAGAATGGCAGCGGGTCATCTTCAGTGACGAGTCCCGCTTTAGTCTTGGTGGAGACGCCCAACGAATCCGTGTGTGGAGGCACCGTGTTCAGCACCAAGATGAACGGTGTGTGGTCACACGTCCAGAAGGCCTGGTGTCCCTCCACCTCAACCCCTACCGCACCATCTGCAGGAACTGTGTGAGGATGTTCAAGCTGCATGGGATGGATTATCACAGGACACCATTAGGAACCTCTACAGCTCCATACCGAGACGTCTGGCGTGTTGGGTTAGCGAACACGGCGGCCCGACTCCACCATACTGAGAGACAGACTTCTGTATGTGTAGCTCAATAAATATTGATCATATCAGTCTAAATTTATCATCAGTTATTGATCCTGGTCACCTTTATCTTCCTTCCCAACACCACCGCACTACCACACCTCCTTCTGGGTGCAGCTGCTCTTTTGATGATGAGTGTATGAAGGAAGTTTCGTTGTTTTTCTGTTCTCTCCAAGCCAAGCTCATTTGCGAGTTCGTGTTTGCATGCACATGTCGGCTGCTCTCGGTTAATTGCCATGAACAAAAAAAATTTTTATTCGTTCTGTTCTTCAATCCATCCACCAACGAACGACACTCCTTTACAAGCCCTGATTAAGGACCGCACCGCCGCCTGCAGCGCTCGCCATCAAAAGGCCCAGAAGTGCCATTATCGTACAGACCGTGAGTCATCGAGGCCGACCGGTGTCAGCCGGAAAGCTCTTCATTTCCAGAGCGAAGACTCCGGTCTCGGGCCACGTGTTCATTCCTGTGCAGTTTTTGCGAGGGAGGTGGGGGGAAGCGGAACAGGCCTTGAGTGGGAACAGATAAAAGCCCGGGTAAACGAGACGAGACCGTTGTTGCAGACGTCTGCCGTTCTGGAATCGCACCTCAGACGACTCCTTCTCCGACACGTCTCCTATTCCTGCCTCGGCTTTTATCTGCGCGCTTTCCCGAAGATTTGAAAGACCAAACAAAGTGGGTGCTTTGAAAGAGCATTACGATATCTTCAGGGGATGAAAAACACAGCGCAGGAACAGAACGCGCCGCTCGGCTAACGCCGGCGATTCCGCCCCTTATCCGAAGAGGCAGCCTCATCAGCGGGAATCCGTTCCGATTCCGCTCTCCGCATAGCGCCTTCTCTCGCGAGGCCTGTGTGTTGAAGATGCAGACCTTGAAAGTGCATGCAGACGTTCCCAACGATGCCGGCGTTGTTGGGGAAAGTCGAGCTCGTTGCAATTTCCGGTTCGGGATGGGCCTCGCCTTTGTCGGATCGCTCAGGTGCCGTGGATCATTCTGAGCAACTTCTTGAAAGCAGGGAGGAAAAAGTTCCTCCAGTTATTCCCAGCTCAGCACTTTCTAAAGCAAGCCGTCGTCTTCCGTGTGCACTCTTTCATCAGTCATTCTTCCGCGGAAGACCCCTCGGAAAGAGTTAGAGGAAAGTGGAAAGAGGGAAAAAGAACTCAACTCCCACGTGACCAAAGACTTTCAACATCCTACTTCTGCTGAGGTCTTTCTGAGTGGGAGTTCAGATTCACTGCGAACGTGTTTCACGGAAGTCAGAGATCCGGACGAATCCGATGGCAAGCATCATTGCCGGGCTGACGTCAGCAGAAATTCCGAACCAGAGATCGGGGAGAGGTAACTAACGAATCCGGATCAATCCTGCCGCTGCGATTGGATTTGAACTAGAGGAGTTTCTGGATGTAGGCCACGTCAAAGTCCCAACACTCTTGCGCCAAGGAATTGGGCCAGATTCCATGGATGCCTTCCCGGGCATTGTGCTCGTCGTTCCAGGTAGTCCCACAGAATGTCAAGAGGATTCATATCTGGGAATTATGTGGGCCAGTCCAGATGTGTGAATGCTCCTGAATGGTCAGCATGGCAGTCAGTCACATTTGCAGCCCTGTGATCTTGGAATACCGGGATGGGAATGTTATGTAAGATGATGAGCAAAAGGGAAAACCTGGTTGGTCCAGCAGCTCAGTGTAGGCACTGTGGTTCACGTATACTGTCCCCTCAACCAAAGAACCCATGTAACACCCCCCAACATCACAGAAGGGGCTCAGTGTTTGTGCGGGGAGTGTGTGAGGCTTTCAGGGAGGTTCCAATATGACCACATTTTGGGATCACTATTCCAGGACTTAATCAAAGGGGAGGGATGGTGGGGTTGGACGCCTGGGGGGCAGTGTAGTATGTCCAGCTCGACTGGCTGCATGTCTCTGGACTGGATGATGCTGCTGTGCCAGTGAGGCAGTGTTCAGGTCTGATTCTGAGTGTTCAGTAGGTTTTGATTTGTGATGAATCAGCAGTGTTTTTATGTAGATTGTCTAATTTGCATATCATTTGCATACAGATATAAATGCTTTGACTAAGTCTGTGCTGGGAGGAGGTTGGGGGTTGGGGGCTGCAACACCTGCACATGTTATTAGCCCCACCACTCTCTCGCTCTAACCGTCACTCTCTCTCATTCACATTCTCTCTCTCTCCCTCTTTCATTCACATTCTCCCTCTCTCTCTCTCTCTCTCTCTCTCTCTCTCTCTCTCTCTCTTGTTCACATCCCCCCCCTCTCTCTCTCTCATTCACATTCTCTCTCTCTCTCTCTCCCTCTCTTTCTCTCTCTCTCTCTCTCACACACCCTTTCTCTCTCTCTCTCTCTCTCTCGTTCACATTCTCTCTCTCTGTCTCTCTCTCTCTCTCGTTCACATTCTCTCTAACCCTCCCTCCCTCTTGTTCATGCGCTCTCTCACTGTCTCGCTCTCTAACCCTCTTGCCTGCTCTCACTCTCTCTCTCTCCCTCCCTCTCTCTCTCTCTCTCTACCCTTCTCTCTTTCTCTCTCTCTCTCTCTCTCTCTCTCTCTCTCTCTCTCTAACCCTCCCTCTCTCTTGTTCATGCACTCTCTCACTCTCGCTCTCGCTCTCTAACCCTCCTGCCTGCTCTCTCTCTCTCTCTCTTTCTCTCTAACCCTCCATCTCTCTTGTTTACGCTCTTTCTCTCTCTCAAACCCTCCTCTAACTGTTTCTCTCTTACTCTCTCTTTTCTCTCTCTATCCCTGTCTTACTGTGCTCACTCTCTTTCTCAACCCCCCCCCAACTCTCTCTCTCAACACTGGGTTTAACACTGGGTTCAGCGTTCCACATTGATTCCAACACTGAATTCAACGTTGAGTTAAACACCAAGTTCTATGCTGAGTTTAACACTGGGTCCAACAATGGGTTCCACACTGGGTTCCACACTGGGTCCCACACTGGGTTTAACACTGGGTCCCACACTGGGTTTAACACTGGGTCCCACACTGGGTCCCACACTGGGTCCCACACTGGGTTTAACACTGGGTCCCACACTGGGTTTAACACTGGGTCCCACACTGGGATCAACATCCAACACTGAGTTCAACACTGGATCCAATACTGAGTTCCACATTGAGTTCAGTGCTGGGTTCAACACTGGGTCCAATACTGGGATCAACATCCAACACTGAGCTCAACACTGAGCTCAACACTGGATCCAATACTGAGTTCCACATTGAGTTCAATGCTGGGTCCCACACTGGGTCCAATACTGGGATCAACATCCAACACTGAGCTCAGCACTGAGCTCAACACTGGATCCAATACTGAGTTCCACATTGAGTTCAATACTGGGTCCCACACTGGGTCCAATATTCAACGTCCAACACTGAGCTCAACACTGAGCTCAACACTGGATCCAATAATGAGTTCCACGTTGAGTTCAATGCTGGGTTCAACACTTGGTCCAATACTGGATTCAACGTCCAACACTGAGTTCAACACTGGGTTCAAACCAGTTCTAAGCTGAGTTACATGTCCTGAATATACCGTAACTACGAACTTACTAAATTAACTCATCCTACATTCCAACTATCAGCTCACTAAATTTAATAATCATAAAGTCAAAGCATTCCTTTAAGATCAGTACTCCAGAGTTAAACTCTAAGCTCACCAAAGAACCCGACTCTGGATGAAATATGAAAGAGCGATTCCAGTGCGGTTTATTGTGAGGAATGAATTCTAAATTTCCTGCATAATTAGAAGCTATCAATTTATTTATTATTTATTTAGATGAATGTAAAGCAGTAATGAAAAAAAATCAATCAGCGGATGGACTGATATCTAATTACTGGGACTCATACTCTTACTCTAACTGGGACTTGTTGTGTTGGTTCTTTATAGAAGACAACACACTCATCAGTTCATTGATCAGATACTTATGCCTAACGAACAGTTAACGTATTAATAACAATATGTATTAATATTTATTTATTAACCAATAATTATTTATTATTTTGTGACCCCGATATAAAGAATTACCGGCATTACAATATCCCCCTACACTGGATTGTATCTAAAGTATCAGGTTTCAGTAATTGCCAATATTCTAAGTTTTAATAATATATTTAATAATATTTTAATAATATTTTCCATCTGCAGTAGAAAAGAGCCATCTCCAGTCATCAAAACAACTGACTTGTTGCATGGATAGTTATGAAAATGACAGTCTGCGAGACGTCCCACATTTCCCATGTGGCTCCTGATGAATATTTCATGAACACCACTGAACACGCCGGATTATCTTGACGCTAAATGATGAACATGTTTACTACAGAATGTGCAGAGACTAATGGAAGACATTTGGTCTCCCAACATTTGGTGTGTGATGGTCCGTAGCTCGTCTGGCACAGCCATGATAATTACGGCGGCGAGAGGATACACAGCGTATATCGTGATTTACTGCTAAACAAATAATGATTGGATTAATAAAGGAATAACCGCATCTGTAAAGAATAAAAACACTCACTTTTAATAGGAACCTTATGTTGCCCCGAGAATAGGCTTCTTGTTACTTAGCTGCTGGTGCAAAAAAAAAAAAAGCCTCAGTGACACAGTTCATTGTTCCTGCCCTGATGCAATGAAGTTACAAGCAGCAAGTTACAGGCCCATTAAAGCAGGAAGCGCGGGGAGCCTAATTAAGGCTGAGGCCATTTGGATGCAAAATAATGAGAAGTGGAACCGGGGATGTGAAGTTCTGTGTTTTTGCTGTTATCGCCTCGGTCTGGGCTCCTCTGAACACTGTACCATTTACAAACAACCTTCAATATGACAAGTTTACCACTGCAGCAGGATTCACGGCCGTCTCTGAAGCATTTCCAGCCACATTCAATTGCACTAAGTTCCAAAAACTTTCAATAATACCAAGGTACCATTTACAACAACATTCAATAACACCATCGTACCATTTACAACAACCTGCATTAACACCATCATACCATTTACAACAACATTCAATAACACCATCGTACCATTTACAGCACCCTTCAATAACACCATCATACCATTTACAACACCCTTCAATAACACCATCATACCATTTACAACACCCTTCAATAACACCATCATACCATTTACAGCACCCTTCAATAGCACCATCGTACCATTTACAACCTCCAATAACACCATCATACCATTTACGACAACCTTCAATAACACCATCATACCATTTACAACCTCCAATAACACCATCATACCATTTACAACAACCTTCAATAACACCATCATACCATTTACAACACCCTTCAATAACACCATCATACCATTTACAGCACCCTTCATTAACACCATCATACCATTTACAACACCCTTCATTAACACCATCATACCATTTACAACACCCTTCATTAACACCATCATACCATTTACAACACCCTTCAATAACACCATCATACCATTTACAACACCCTTCAATAACACCATCATACCATTTACAACACCCTTCAATAACACCATCATACCATTTACAACACCCTTCAATAACACCATCATACCATTTACAGCACCCTTCAATAACACCATCATACCATTTACAACATTCAATAACACCATCATACCATTTACAGCACCCTTCAATAACACCATCATACCATTTACAGCACCCTTCAATAGCACCATCATACCATTTACAACACCCTTCAATAACACCATCATACCATTTACAGCACCCTTCAATAGCACCATCATACCATTTACAACAGCCTTCAATAACACCATCATACCATTTACAGCACCCTTCATTAACACCATCATACCATTTACAACACCCTTCAATAACACCATCATACCATTTACAGCACCCTTCAATAACACCATCATACCATTTACAACACCCTTCATTAACACCATCATACTATTTAAAGCACCCTTCATTAACACCATCATACCATTTACAGCACCCTTCATTAACACCATCATACCATTTACAGCACCCTTCATTAACACCATCATACCATTTACAACACCCTTCAATAACACCATCATACCGTTTACAACACCCTTCAGTAACACCATCATACTGTTTACAACACCCTTCAGTAACACCATCATACCGTTTACAACACCCTTCAATAACACCATCATACCATTTACAACACCCTTCATTAACACCATCGTACCATTTACAAAACCCTTCAATAACACCATCATTCCATTTACAACACCCTTCAATAACACCATCATACCATTTACAGCACCCTTCATTAACACCATCATACCATTTACAACACCCTTCATTAACACCATCATACCATTTACAACACCCTTCATTAACACCATCATACCATTTACAACACCCTTCAATAACACCATCATACCATTTACAACACCCTTCAATAACACCATCACACCATTTACAACACCCTTCAATAGCACCATCATACCATTTACAACAGCCTTCAATAACACCATCATACCATTTACAGCACCCTTCATTAACACCATCATACCATTTACAACACCCTTCAATAACACCATCATACCGTTTACAACACCCTTCAGTAACACCATCATACCGTTTACAACACCCTTCAATAACACCATCATACCATTTACAACACCCTTCAATAACACCATCATACCATTTACAACACCCTTCAATAGCACCATCATACCATTTACAACAGCCTTCAATAACACCATCATACCATTTACAGCACCCTTCATTAACACCATCATACCATTTACAACACCCTTCAATAACACCATCATACCGTTTACAACACCCTTCAGTAACACCATCATACCGTTTACAACACCCTTCAATAACACCATCATACCATTTACAACACCCTTCAATAACACCATCATACCATTTACAACACCCTTCAATAACACCATCATACCATTTACAGCACCCTTCATTAACACCATCATACCATTTACAGCACCCTTCATTAACACCATCATACCATTTACAGCACCCTTCATTAACACCATCATACCATTTACAACACCCTTCAATAACACCATCATACCATTTACAACACCCTTCAATAACACCATCGTACCATTTACTACACCTTCAATAACACCATCATACCATTTACAGCACCCTTCAATAACACCATCATACCGTTTACAACACCCTTCAGTAACACCATCATACCGTTTACAACACCCTTCAAGAACACCATCATACCATTTACAACACCCTTCAATAACACCATCATACCATTTACAACACCCTTCAATAACACCATCATACCATTTACAACACCCTTCAATAACACCATCATACCATTTACAACACCCTTCAATAACACCATCATACCATTTACAAC
Source organism: Prochilodus magdalenae (assembly GCA_024036415.1). Classification (NCBI taxonomy): domain Eukaryota; kingdom Metazoa; phylum Chordata; class Actinopteri; order Characiformes; family Prochilodontidae; genus Prochilodus; species Prochilodus magdalenae. The sequence goes on from JAMWET010004530.1 coordinate 116,014, forward strand.
ACCCTTCAATAACACCATCATACCATTTACAGCACCCTTCAATAACACCATCATACCATTTACAACAACATTCAATAACACCATCATACCATTTACAGCACCCTTCAATAACACCATCATACCATTTACAGCACCCTTCAATAGCACCATCATACCATTTACAACACCCTTCAATAACACCATCATACCATTTACAACACCCTTCAATAACACCATCATACCATTTACAACACCCTTCAATAACACCATCATACCATTTACAGCACCCTTCAATAACACCATCATACCATTTACAACACCCTTCAATAACACCATCATACCATTTACAGCACCCTTCAATAACACCATCATACCATTTACAGCACCCTTCAATAACACCATCATACCATTTACAACACCCTTCAATAACACCATCATACTATTCACAACACCCTTCAAGAACACCATCATACCATTTACAGCACCCTTCAATAACACCATCATACCATTTACAACACCCTTCAATAACACCATCATACCATTTACAACACCCTTCTATTGTACCACTGCACCTTTTGCAATATTCTCCAACCACGCCACTGTACCACATCCGACTGTACCATCTATACTGTAACCCTTCATGACGTACCGGTGTACGTACTGCAGTTGTAGATGGTGCTGTGACACTGTTGTTTTAGTTTTTAATGATACTGTATGGATCATAACACACAGGAGTAAACCAGACCTGCCCCTCCGTAGCCTCTTTAATCAGCCTTTCCCTCAGATTCAGCATCAAGTGATGATTACATCCTACAGACACACCGGCGTTTCCCCCGGGAGTGTGCGAGAAGGTATCGCCGAGCGCTGCCACACTGCGCAATCGAAGTGTGTTAATTAGAGTTTAAAAAAAGAGGAAGGGGTGGAGAACCGCTTCCGTGAGCTGCAGGGGGAATGCTGGCGTGGATCTATTTTCCAAGGTCGCGCTTTTTGAAGTTTCGCCCGCGTTTTTGGGGGCTGGCCCGGAGAGTAGCTTCAAAGTTCGGGAGCGCAAATAAGAGTGTGATGAGAAGCAGCAGCCAAAATGGAGCTCATTAGCGAACACACCCTGCACCCCGGGGTTCGGAGATAACAATCAGCCTGCCACCTGACTCCTGCCCGCCGGCAGCCTAGAGCAGAGAAGGCACTGGTTTTGAAATGCAGGGCTATAAACGGATATAAAGGGAGGTCGGACAGATGTGGCCCTCGGGTGAACTCCATCCGACCTGTGCATGAAGCGGTTTCCTATGATGAGATGTTCTAATTAGCTACTATGGAAAACAGCGAGGATCGGATTCGAGACGATGGGTCTGGATATCGTGTATGGTGCCACTTGAGGCTATAGCTGATGGTCCCTGTCCGTGGTGCTGAACAAACTACGGCTTTTGCTGTTTATTCAGTTTCCCTGCCGACACATCCCCATGCCGACGGGTTGCAGAAGATAGTCACGCTTGGTCAGTGAGGTGTGAGGAATGCTGCCGGATAACTCACTGTAGCTTCTACATTCCCAATGAGTTGGAAGACGAACTTCATCTACTGAACACTGGAGGCCATTACTTCACAGACTGGGCTCTTGTCCAACCAAGTCCTGTTTCTTTTAATGGTGCCAGTTTCGACGCTACAGTTCCAAAAGTATTCAGACACCCTGTTTAGTTTTCGTGGCAAGTCCTGGCAGGACAACTCCAACGCTACATCAATCCTACATTCCTGTTTTGACGTTCTACTCTCTCCTTTCCCAGACCACAAGTTTGGTCCTGGAGGAGTCTCCAGCCCTGCTGTCCATATCCAGGACGATCTGCAATGGTCTGAGCGCTTCAAGACCTGGGCCTAGGATGACGAAGCAGAATTCACCCACCGTAAGGTGCACCCGTTGGCTAAGGTCGCGAGGGCCAATGCCAAGAGCGGTATAGAGGGGTATAGCCCCATAGTACTGGGCCGTGGACCTGTGGCCCTGCATTCTCTGGAGCTCCATCTAGTACCTTTGGGATGAGTTGAGGTGGTCCAGAATTGACCATCCAACATCAGCAAAGCTTTCCCAGAAGAGTAGAGACTTCTACTAAAGCAAAGATCCAATGTGTCCCTATATGTTCCTATTAATGCCATTTTTCTGAACGTTGGCTGAGAAAGTGTCTACAAACTTTTGGACATTCAAGTCTGGATTTTAAGGAGGCACAGAACCAAAACTGGACTAGCTAAAAGAGCTGGACCATCTTCAAATCTAGGCCTTTTCCCTGATATCGTATAGCTGATTGACCACCGACCAGAGACCATGAAATGACTAGAAACTGGATTCCAGGTCTAGACCTGAGGACCGTTGATCCAGACGAACCAACGTTCCATTTTCCAGGAATTCAAGTCGTCCATGAAGCTCAAGGCAACCCGGAGAACTTCTGTCCTTGTTGAAGACCTATATTATTATGGGCCAGGTTGTCGTTAAATGCGAGGCTGCTCATCTGTAGCTCCCAAATTGCCGTTCCTTCTCCTTTCATGATTATTCTCTCTATCGCATAGATAAAAGAAAATGCCTTCATCATTAACGCTCTGTCGTGCCTTTCTTGCGGCTGTAACACGCTTCTGTGCTAATTGCCACATTATCACAGATTAGGTTTCAAATTTCATGAGTTCATTAGCGACAGGGCTTTGTTGGTATGCAGACACCACACAGTGGCTCCAGAATAGGGCCACTCGTTCAGCTAATGAGCGAGTGGATGCGCTGAATAAATGACCTGGCGTCTGAATACCCATTAGATTGTATACGGAGTAAACCAAGTAGCATCCTTACCTACAGTGCTGTGCAAAACTCTCATATATTAAAGTTGGTCATCTTCTGGAGATGTTTCTGAGGAGGCCAGAGAAAAGATAATGTACTTGCAACGACCAAAAGTTGCAAAAGTGGAGGTGGGACCACCGGGAGGACTTCCTGGACCACCAACACTTTTCCTATCCATCAGATAAAGACCCAACCCTTTGAGAGAGAAACCTCAACCTGTTCCACTCCTGCTTCACATCGGAGGACATCCACAGGTGTTTCTGTCCATCCTTCCATGGTGAGAAGCCCACGCCTCAATGCTTCGGAGGTCTGAAAGGATGTGTAGGTGTTCAAGAAGCTCCTCATTGAGAAAAGGAAAGAGACACATCAAACATCTAATACTTCTCCGTCTGATAGTCAACAGTGAGGTGATTTATTCAGCTGTACCCAAGTCCTACGAAGAGTTCCAGTGCCAGTTATTCATTTTGGCTCAAGGTTATTTGTCTGAGGACATCAGCTATATGATAACCCAAACCTGGACAGAGACAGCACGGCTCCTAACAACCACCTGGAAGACCTGGTGGACCACCAAACATGTCCCCATCACATAAACAGCACTTAAAGCTTTCAGGAGAACATCAAGCTCCACGTATGCTTCAGATCTACAGTCTTCTGAAGAGTTCCAGTGCAGGTTATTCATTTTGTAGGGTTGTGGTTTCTGTCTGACTAAATCAGAACTACAATAGCAACCACCTGGAAGACATAGTAGCCTACCATAATTGTCCCCATCAGATATAGAGCTATAAGCTTTCATCTCTGAGAGAGAGGAGAACATCAACTTGTTCCACTCCTGCTTTAGATCTGGGAACATCCACAGGTGTGGATGGAACTCCTAGCAACTACCTGGACAACTTGATGGACGCCAAAACTGTCCGCATCAGATAAACACCGCCACTCTTCCTGTTTCAGATCTGAGAACATCCACAGGTGTGCCCGTTCATCCTTCCACTGTGAGAAGACACCTCAACATTACGGAGGTCTGAAAGGAGGTGTAGCTGTTCAAGAAGCTCCTCACTGAGACAAGGAGACACACCCATCCAACGGTGAAGCTGCTGGTGTTCTCAGAACAATGGACTGTCCACCCCAGAGTCCACTCTGATCGATTCAACAATTAAGGCACTGCATCTCAGGGATATTAAGGAGTGATGGTCAACATTTCTGAAGTCATCTGAAAAGTTCAAGTGCACATTTTTCATTTTCTAGGGTTTTGGTTTTTGTCTGACTAAATCAGAACTACAATAGCAACCACCTGGAAGACATAGCAGGCTACCATAATTGCCCCCATCAGATAAAGAGCTATAAGCTTTCATCTCTGAGAGAGAGGAGAACATCAACTAGTTCCACTCCTGCTTCAGATCTGGGAACATCCACAGGTATGGATGGGACTCCTAGCAACTACCTGGACAACTTGATGGACGCCAAAACTGTCCGCATCAGATAAACACCGCCACTCTTCCTGTTTTCAGTGCGTCTCCTTGTCTCAGTGAGGAGCTTCTTGAACAGCTACACCTCCTTTCAGACCTCCATAGTGTTGAGGTGTCTTCTTCTCACAGTCTAAGGATGGACGGACACACCTGTGGATGTTCCCAGGTCTGAAACAGGAAGAGTGGCGGTGTTTATCTGAGGGGACAGTTTTGTTGGTCCACCAAGTTTCCCAGGTAGTTGTTAGGTTTCTCAGAACAATGGACTGTCCACCCCAGAGTCCACTCTGATCGATACACCGCAGTACACTCGTGCCTCCTTTCCTATCGCTCCTCCTGATGAAGAATACGCCCCACTAAATGCTTAATGATTCATATCTCTAGGCGCCGATCCAACTCAGCTCTACGATGCACGAATTGTTTTCCGGCGCTGGCCCGAAAGAAAGATCTGTTGTCCTAAAAAGAACGTTAATATCCGCAAAGTACAAAACCAACGCCATAAATAACCAACGGAAGTTTGGGATCCGATATACACTTCCAGAAGGTCTCCCAGCGGCTGAATTCTCATTAGCTGTGCGGGTCAATAGGCAGGAAATGAAGTGTGGACGACACATGAAGCGTTCCCTTGTGCTGAGGAATGCCGTGAGCGGAAGCCCGCGTTCGGAGGGGAATCGTTTCCAAGAATCACGATGCTGATGACAACGATGATGGATCAATCGCCATCGACTAGCGCGGCGTGAAAAGATGTCTGAGGCCAGTGTTACATAATACAGTCGTCCACGTGAGCCGTTTTCATTTACAGTGATTACTTTTTCCTATAGAGCCAGTGTGTGTATTGATCCCAGGCCTGGTTGCCGTGGCAATAGCATCGAACAGCACTGTTAAAGCTGTAGCTGCTGATCCCTGGATATAGATAGATCTCCCGCCTACTGTATGAACCGCACCAAGACAGTGGGGCTCCGTCACCAACGCAGCTCTGTAGTCGGTCTAGTCCTACTGCATCTGGACCAGCGCTGGTCTAGTCCCCGGTCTAGGAGAGATGGCGTAGACCGTGCGGTGAAAAGTTAATCCAGTGCTGTTTCATTACACAGCAAGATCGATCCATAAGCGGTTACTGGCCGGATTTGGGGGGCGGATCCGAGTTATGAAATATGGATTGTTTGGCTTATCTTCACACAGATTCCGAGATCTGATTAAGGCTCTCTCGCGGAGCATCGATATGAAGCAAGTCTCGGACATGAATATTTGATGGGTATTTTGACAGGTTGCTTTTGGCTCTCGTTATTAATTTGTCGGATACTGGGTTGCAGAATTGCGGTCGGCGCGTGACAGAGACCAAATACTTTGGAGAGCATCACTACTGACACGCCACCCACCCTTCTGGGGTACCGGGGGGTACTTACTTACGCTCGCCGGTTATCTTCATTATACGTCCGGCACAGACACTATCTCTTCACATCTCTATCTATCTATCTATCTCTATATCTATCTATCTATCTATCTATCTCTATATCTATCTATCTATCTATCTATCTCTATATCTATCTATCTATCTCTTCACATATTTATTTATCTATCTATCTCTATATCTATCTATCTATCTATCTATCTATCTATCTATCTCTTCACATATCTATTTATCTATCTATCTATCTATCTATCTATCTATCTACTTATCTATCTCTTCACATATCTATCTATCTATCTCTTCACATATCTATCTATCTATCTATCTATCTATCTATCTATCTATCTATCTATCTATCTCTTCACATATCTATCTATCTATCTATCTATCTATCTATCTATCTATCTATCTATCTATCTATCTATCTATCTATCTCTTCACATATCTATCTATCTATCTATCTATCTATCTATCTATCTATCTATCTATTTATCTATCTATCATCTATCTATCTATCTATCTATCTCTATATCTATCTATCTATCTATCTATCTCTTCACATATCTATTTATCTATCTATCTATCTATCTATCTATCTATCTATCTATCTATCTATCTATCTATCTATCTATCTATCTACTTATCTATCTCTTCACATATCTATCTATCTATCTATCTATCTATCTCTTCACATATCTATCTATCTATCTATCTATCTATCTATCTATCTATCTATCTATCTATCTATCTCTTCACATATCTATCTATCTATCTATCTATCTATCTATCTATCTATCTATCTATCTATCTCTTCACATATCTATCTATCTATCTCTTCACATATCTATCTATCTATCTATCTATCTCTTCACATATCTATCTATCTATCTATCTATCTATCTATCTATCTATCTATCTATCTATCTATCTATCTATCTATCTATCTATCTATCTATCCCCCCCCGTGGTAGTAACTTCAGGCTCCTGCAGATGGCGCTGTAGAGGATGAGGGAGCTATAAATCCCTGAGGGGTGTGGGTGATGGGATCCATAGTGCAGGGAATGTCTGCAGATGTTAATGATTGGCTAAAAGGAGGGACTGCATGTGGGCGTGGCCAAAGACCATAGTGTGAAGGAAGTAGCTGAATCTGCAGGTGTATGGAAGCGTACGGTCATACAGGTCTACCAGCAGTGGCTACAATCCCAGTCTACAGGGAATTCTCCTCGGAATTGTGCCAGGGAAGGCATCCACCACATCTGGCCCAGCTGACCGATTCTTTGATGGAGCAAGAGTGTCTGAACACTGATGTGGCTACATCCAGGAACTTGTCCAGTCCATGCCATATTGAACACCAGCAGCTTCTTCTTGTCTCCTTGTCTCACTGAGGAGCTTCTTGAACAGCTACACCTCCTTTCAGACCTCCGAAGTGTTGAGGTGTCTTCTGCTCACAGTGGAAGGATGGACAGCTACACCTGTGGATGTTCTCAGATCTGAAACAGGAAGAGTGGTGTTGTTTATCTGATGGGGACAGTTTTGGTGGTCCACCAAGGTTTCCAGGTAGTTGTTAGGAGTCCTACTTTCTCTGTCCAGCTTTGGGGTACTGTAGATCTGATCTCCTCAGAGAAAGTCCATGTTGACCATCACACCTCGATATGCAGTACATTATATTTTGTGGTGTATCGATCAGACTGGACTCTACGGTGGTCGATCCATTGCTCTGAAAGCACCAGCAGCTTCTTTGTTGGATGTGTGTGTCTTCCTGGACAGCTACACCTCCTTCCAGACCTCCACAGCAGTGAGGTGTCTTCTCTTAGTGGACGGGAACATCCATGAATGTTCTCAGATCTGAAGCAAGAGTGGCGCTTGATGTTCTCCGCCCTCTGAAAGACGAAAGCTGTAGGTGCTGTTGATTTGACAGGGGAAAAAGTGTAGACCGCCTACCAGGTCTTCCAGGTGGTTGTTAGGAGCCCTGTTGTCAGCTTTATGGTTTTTGTTTTTCTGAGCTCACCTAAACAGAGCACCTCGCTGTTGACCAGCCCTCCTCCCTGTGCCTTCTATTATTGGGAGCGCTCTGTTTACACGTCCGCTAAGTCAGTATTAATATGACAGTGCCGGGGAAGGCCGAGGCCCCTGAGGACGAGGCAGGATGTAGAGCTAATAACCTGCTTGTTTGATCTGTGATCTCTCGACATGCTCCCATCCCCCTCACACTCGTTTGAAGGAGCGCAATTCTTAACGATTCATCTTTGCACCCCACACACCCCCCCAACACATCTCAAACAAGCGAGGGATGGGGCATGGGCAGTAGACGAGGAAGGAAGCTCATTCCATGAACATATACATGCGGGTTTCTATTAAGAGAGGGAAAAGAGTTAGAAATGAAAAACGGATTCTCAGAAAAGATGGCGAAGAACGTTTCTGGCGTTAGAACTGCCTCGCCTTCTGTCAGTTACTAACCCTCCATCACTGACTAAGCCTCCATCACTGCCTCGCCTTCTGTCAGTTACTAACCCTCCATCACTGACTAAGCCTCCATCACTGCCTCGCCTTCTGTCAGTTACTAACCCTCCATCACTGACTAAGCCTCCATCACTGCCTCGCCTTCTGTCAGTTACTAACCCTCCATCACTGACTAAGCCTCCATCACTGCCTCGCCTTCTGTCAGTTACTAACCCTTCATCACTCACTAAGCCTCCATCACTGCCTCGCCTTCTGTCAGTTACTAACCCTCCATCACTGACTAAGCCTCCATCACTGCCTCGCCTTCTGTCAGTTACTAACCCTCCATCACTGACTAAGCCTCCATCACTGCCTCGCCTTCTGTCAGTTACTAACCCTCCATCACTGACTAAGCCTCCATCACTGCCTCGCCTTCTGTCACTGACTAACCTTTCATCACTGCCTCATCCTCTGTCGCTGACTAACCCTTCATCACTGACTCGCCCTCTGTCACTGACTCGCCCTCTTCCCCCTCCATCACTGACTCGCCCTCTTCCCCCTCCATCACTGACTAACCCTTCATCACTGATGGACCCCCTTCATCACTGCCTCACCCTCTGTCACTGACTAACCCTCCATCACTGCCTCACCCTCTGTCACTGACTAACCCTCCATCACTGACTAAGCCTCCATCACTGCCTCGCCTTCTGTCACTGACTAACCCTCCATCACTGACTAAGCCTCCATCACTGCCTCGCCTTCTGTCACTTACTAACCCTCCATCACTGACTAACCCTCCATCACTGCCTTGCCCTCTGTCACTGACACGCCCTCTATTACTGACTCGCCTTCTTTCCCCTCCATCACTGACTTGCCCTCGGTCACTGACTAACCCTCCATCACTGACTCGCCCTCTATCACTGACTCTCCCTCCATCACTGACTTTATCCTCTTCCCCCTCTATCACTGACTTACCCCTAATCACTGATTCAGCCAGTTCCCCAAATATCACTGACTCCCCCTCCATCACTGACTCCCCCTCTATCCTCTCCATCACTGACTCGCCCTCTCCCCCCTCCATTACTGACTCACCCTATATCCCCTCCATCACTGACTCGCCCTATACCCCCCCATCACTGACTAACCCTCCATCACTGACTAACCCTCCATCACTGCCTTGCCCTCTGTCACTGACTAACCCTACATCACTGACACGCCCTCCATCACTGCCTCACCCTCTGCCACTGACTAACCCTTCATCACTGACTCGCCCTCTGTCACTGACTAACCCTTCATCACTGACTCGCCCTCTGTCACTGACTAAACCTTCATCACTGACTCCCCCTCCATCACTGACTCCCCCTCTATCCCTTCCATCACTGACTCGCCCTCTCCCCCCTCCATTACTGACTCACCCTATATCCCCTCCATCACTGACTCGCCCTATAACCTCCCATCACTAACTAACTCTCCATCACTGACTAACCCTCCATCACTGCTTTGCCCTCGGTCACTGACTAACTCCTCATCACTGACTCGCCCTCCATCACTGCCTCGTCCTCTGCCACTGACTAACCCTTCATCACTGACTCGCCCTCTGTCACTGACTAAACCTCCATCACTGACTAAACCTCCATCACTGCCTCATCCTCTGTTGCTGACTAACCCTTCATCACTGACTCGCCCTCTGTCACAGACTCGCCCTCTTCCCCCTCCATCACTGACTCGCCCTCTTCCCCCTCTATCACTGACTAACCCTTCATCACTGACGGACCCCCTCCATCACTGACTCGCCCTCTGTCACTGACTCGCCCTGTCACTGGCTAACCCTCCATCACTGACACGCCCTCTATCACTGACTCGCCTTCTTTCCCCTCCATCACTGACTTGCCCTTGGTCACTGACTAACCCTCCATCACTGACTCGCCCTCTATCACTGACTCTCCCTCCATCACTGACTTTATCCTCTTCCCCCATCACTGACTTACCGTAATCACTGATTCAGCCAGTTCCCCAAATATCACTGACTCCCCCTCCATCACTAACTCCCTCTCTATCCCCTCCATCACTGACTCGCCCTCTCCCCCCAATCACTGACTCGCCCTCTACCCCCTCCAACACTGACTCGCCCTATACCGCCCCATCACTGACTCGCCCTCTACCCCCTCCATCCCAGACTCGGTAGCAAAATCAACAGCGGATCACATCTCACTTCCATGGCTCACTTCACAAGCCCTTTTGTTTATGTTACTATGGCAACACAAATATCCTTTTTTCTAGCTTCGCTTGTTTACTGCAGTTTAGGATTGATCCAGTCACAGATCTTCAGCATTACTGAACATCACGACATCAAGGGTCCAGGGGCTTAAACACAGAGGCCGCCAACACAGCCCCAAACCTGATTCAGCCAGTTCCCCAAACATCACTGACTTGCCCTCTACCCCTCCATCACTGACTCCCCCTCCATCACTGACTCCCCCTCTATCCCCTTCATCACTGACATGCCCTCTACCACCTCCATCACTGACTCACCCTCTACCCCTTTATCACTGACTCACCCTCTAACCCCTCCATCACTGATCGCCTTCTATCCCTTCCATCACTGACTCGCCCTCTCCCCCCTCCATTGCTGACTCACCCTATATCCCCTCCCCCTATATCCCCTCCAAACCGAAACACCCTGAGCTCAACAGACAGGGCAACATGTGCTGACTTTACTGTGAACCTGACACAGTAAGGTAGAGCAGGGAGGAGGAGGAGCTGCGGTGGTCATCCACTGGAAGACCGCTTCCTGGTCCAATCAAACATGGCTAAGGAACCTGTGGGCCTTTCACCATCTCTTTCTTCTTTACTGAGGCACCAGTGAGGATCCAACAGGCCATAAGTTCTTTAAGCTCCAGTCCTCTTGTTAAGACGTCCAGGTCCGAGCTTCTACTCTTTCCCCCACCTTTGTTTTTATGGTGGTCTCTGGCCTAACAGCTTAATTAACAATCTGTCTCCAAATCGTGTCCACAACACAGACGAGTAAACCAGTTTGCACAACGATGTGGAATTCAGGCTCTGTGTAAATACAGGCTGACTCTGTACAGATCTACCAGCAATCATATTCCACCCCTGCCTCCACCGTGTTGCCCCAGGCTCTCGTCTTCTCAGCATCCCACAGTGCTGTGCTGCTCGTTGTTTGAATAGATCTGATAGATCTAAAATCTGCCCAATTATCGCCCTACTGCTTCCCCGTGATGGCACAGAGCGGAGGCAACAGCTGAAGGTTGTAAGGTTAAGCTACAGTTCCGTAATGAAGGTGTGGGGCCAGTGGGTTTTACAGTAGCTGGCCAGCTAACAAAGCTAACAGTAATGCTAATGTGGCCACCCACTGGTAAAAGCCAAACAGGCGCTGGAACACTTTGTGGACCCTGACTCGCCCTCTACCCCCTCCATCACTGACTCGCCCTCTACCACCACCTCACTGACTCATTCTAATTCACTGATTAACCCTATACCCCCTTCATCACTGACTCGGCCTATACCCCTCCATTACTGACGCACCCTCTACCCCCTCCATCACTGACGCACCCTCTACCCCCTCCATCACTGACTCACCCTCTACCCCCTCCATCACTGACTCGCCCTCTACCCCCTCACTGACTCATTCTCCTTCACTGATTAACCCTATACCCCCTTCATCACTGACTCGCCCTCTACCCCCTCCATCACTGACTCGCCCTCTACCACCACCTCACTGACTCATTCTAATTCACTGATTAACCCTATACCCCCTTCATCACTGGCTCTGCCTATACCCCTCCATTACTGACGCACCCTCTACCACCTCTACCACTGACTCACCCTCTACCCCCTTCATCACTGACTTACCCTCTACCCCCTCCATCACTGACTTACCCTCTACCCCCTCCATCACTGACTCGCCCTCTATTACCACCACCACCTCACTGACTCATTCTCCTTCAATGATTAACCCTATACCCCCTCCATCACTGATTCACCCTCTACCCCCTTATCACTGACCCGCCCACTACCCCCTCCATCTCTGACTCGCCCTCTACTCCCTCCATCTCTGACTCACCCTCCATCCCCTCATCACTGACTCGCCCTCTACCTCCTTCATCTCTGACTTGCCCTCTACTCCCTCCATCTCTGACTCACTCTCTACCCCCTCCATCACTGACTCGTCCTCTAACCCCTCCATCACTGACTCGTCCTTTAACCCCTCCATCACTGACTCGTCCTTTGTCTGTAGCTAACTATCTTCACCTTAGTTAGCTATAGCTCCACCGTCTCCTGTCTGACCAACCAACCAAACAACCTGACCAGAACGTGAAGGTTGATAAGTCTCAACGAGCAAAGGGAAAGAGCAAAATGGCCTCAGGGAGTAGCTATAATGCCCAAACCAGCTAGAGACGAAGTCATACTAACTCACTTACTGAATCAAACCAGGAGAGAAGCAGCACAAACAACCCTGAGCTCGTGTACAAGGAACACCAAGAACTGGCTAAGGCCAGCTAGACACAGCTAGATAACCAGAGATCCCCCTGCTACAGCCAATCAGAGGTCTCCAGGCTCCCGCCCTACTAAAAGAATAGGTGGAACCAGAAAAAGGAGAACAAGAAAGCAAAACAACAGAAAAAGGGCAAATACAACCAAAAGGTCATACCGGAGGAAAGATTTGAGGATGCCAGTGCCCCAGCCGTACATGTACAAGCTTACCAGTGAGGTTACAGGAAACCATGCCAGATAGCTTCAGAGAAGTGGCAGAGGTTCAGGTTCAGCTCAGGCCTTCGGGCTAGGGGTTTTAGCATGACCGCTAACATTACGAGAAAAGCTGTTCTTAGAGAAACGTGCTCTACGTCATGTTGTAGATGACGTCCATGATGTGCAACTGCATATCCAGTTTAATGTAAAAGTAGGGAAAGTTTTATCCAGTGCTGGTCCACCGCCATTTACTACTGGATGAGCATCCAGGGAATGCCCACAGGAATGCTGGGATAGCTGGGTGAAGTTAGCTGGTGCTCATTAGGTTGCTCAGACTCAAGAGGATAGGGCGAGACATGTCGGCTTTGGGATTGGTCAAGGGAATGCTTATGGAAGCATTACCCATTATTAGGACCTCAAGGTTCACATGGAGAGGAGGAAATATGGTGAAGTACAGCAGACAGTTTGTGAAGTTACCATAAAGCATACCTTGTACACGCACACTCATCGTCAAAGCTGCACCCAGAAGGAATCAAGCGACAGGAATGAAACTTGAGAAATGCAAACGATTCAGGTTCCAAGGATGGGCCTGTACCTGACTGACCCAACAGCCACGACTGCAGACAGTCAGCGAGCAGTGGTGTCCTCCATGAGTCCTCCTGTTAGTGCAGCACCATCGGCAGACGGCTGCACCCACGCAGGACTACATGCACACAGACCGTTACCACGACTGTCCTTAACACCACGTCACCGTCACCAAAGACTGCAGTGGTGTCCTACCAGACTGTCATGGAGGGACTCCGAATGGCAGCGGGTCATCTTCAGTGACGAGTCCCGCTTTAGTCTTGGTGGAGACGCCCAACGAATCCGTGTGTGGAGGCTCTAGTTTCAGAGGCATGTGTCTAGAAACATGTCCAGAAGGCCTGGTGTCCCTCCACCTCCACGCCTACCGCACCATCTGCAGGAACTGTGTGAGGATGTTCAAGCCGCATGGGATGGATTATCACAGGACTCCATTAGGAACCTCTACAGCTCCATACCGAGACGTCTGGCGTGTTGGGTTAGCAAACACGGCGGCCCGACGCCATACTGAGAGACAGACTTCTGTATGTGTAGCTCAATAAATATTGATCATATCAGTCTAAATTTATCATCAGTTATTGATCCTGCTCACCTTTATCTTCCTTCCCAACACCACCGCACTCCCACACCTCCTTCTGGGTGTAGAATTTTTCTGTCCAGTATCAGTTCCTAGCCACTCTACAAAATCTCGTGGAAAAAAAGATATCCAAGAAGAGTGGAGCCTGCGACATCCCAGAACGGTCGAGAGGGGGACCTGTTAAGGCCCCTAATGAAGTTTTGAAATGGGGCCCAGCATGCAGGTGTAAGGGAGCAGGTGTCCACATACTTTTGGCCATGTAGTAGTTTCAGATGAGGACTCTGACCTGGCCACTCTATAATGTCTGTGTGCGTGTGTGTGTGTAGGTGTGTGTGTGTGTGAGAGTGTATGTGTGTGTGTGTGTGCATGTGTGTGTGTGTGTGTGTATGTGTGTGTGTGTGTGTATGTATGTGTGTGTGTATGTATGAGTGTGTGTGTGTGTGTGTGTGTGTGTGTATGTGTGTGTGTGTGTGTGTGTAGGTGTGTGTGTGTAAATGTGTGTGTGTAGGTGTGTGTTTGTGTGTGTGTATGTGTGTGAATGTGTAAATGTGTGTGTGTATGTTTGAGTGTGTGTGTGTGTGTGTGTGTGTGTGTGTGTGTGTGTGTGTGTGTGTGTGTGTGTGTAGGTGTGTGTGTGTGTGTGTGTGTGCGTGCGCGTGTGTGAGTCTCTGTGTGTGTTTGTGTGTGTGTGTGCGCACGTGTGTGTGTGAGTATCTGTGTGTGTGTGTGTGTGTGTGTGTGTGTGTGTATATGTGTATATGTGTGTGTGTGTGTGTGTATGTGTGTGTATGTGTATATGTGTGTGTGTGTGTGTGTGTGTGTGTGTATGTGTGTGTATGTGTATATGTGTGTGTGTGTGTGTGTGTGTGTGTGTGTGTGTGTGTGTGTATGTTTGTGTGTGTGTGTGTGTGTGTGCGTAAGTGTGTGTGTGTGTGTGCGAGTTTGAGCCTCCTTGCTGTGATGACTCACCTCTTTCAGATATCTGCAGGTCCTGGTGGCAGCAGTGTTTTGGTCGGAGCGCGGTGCTTTCCTCCGTGGACACCGCTGTTGTTCAGTGAGTCGTTTTTGTCAATGGCTGACTCATGAACACAGATATTATCCAGAGCAAGAGATGCCCGCAGATCACCCCAGGGTTCTTTGTCGACTGTTTGAGGATCGTACAGCGAGCCTTCACGCTGATCTTTGCAGGACGCCCACTCCTAAAGAGCACCAGCGGAGCAAACGTCCCTCCTGTTCGATTGGGAACTGATGGAGGCCAAAGTCTTTAGAAATCCCTTCCTTGCCCTTTCCGGTTTAATGAGCCTCAAGGACTTTTCTTTTGAGGTCCTCTGAAGTCTCTTCCGATTGGATTCCAGAGGACTTTGAACAGAACTACCTTTGAAGCCTATTCTGTTACAAGAGCATGGGCTTCTTATGGGGCCAAACAGGTAAACTTGACTTTACCTGTCTTTACTTTGTATGTGTATTTGCCACATTGGTCCAATTGGTCTTAATGTGGGCATATGTTTTAACTGGGGATCCAGTTCCAAGTATCTGTAACTCATAACAACAACCTTGAACGATGACTTTACACACTGTTCCCTGTCCACACTGTTCATTGGAAACAGTGTCGGTTGTTATGCGGGGTGGAAACTGAAGGTGGAAAGAATGTGGCGTACTATAGGATAATGATCCTAAACACACCTCAAAATCCACAGTGGAGGTGCAAGCTGAAGGGTTTGCTGTGGCCCTTGCAGTTTGTCCCTCCTTATCCCCCAGTCTCCCGATCTAAACACCACTAAGATCTGGTTATAGGCCTCAGTGCAGTGAGAAGTATGTGCAAGATGGCCCAAGAACTTCTAAACTAGAGGGACAAATAGGAAAATCCATCGAACAAGAACTAGAACTCACTTAGCTGCAGCAACAAGTGTCTACAAGCTGGCAAGTATCTCCAAAATGGTAACTTTACAGGAGAGGGCAAAAACCTGATATATTTATAATGGAAGTCAATGGAACCAGACGTCTTTCCAAGCCAGTTTGGGCCATTTCTGTTGGTCCATTAACCATCAAATTTCCACACACTGTAAACGGCAGCTCATGTGATCAAATGAGGCTTATAAGTAAAAAATGGAGATCCATGATTTTCTTTGGACAGCGACGACTTGCTAAAGGTAGCTTCTACTATCCATGCAGGGTGCCCAAAATCTTGCCCCAGGCTGGCTTCCTGTTTTGTAATTTCTTGGAACTGTAAAAAGTTGGAAATGAAAAAGTTACCTGGCATAAAGTACCAACGACATCTTTCATCTTTATGCATCCACTATTCACGGTCCAAAAAATTCAGACCGGGGTGCCCAGACTTTTGCATGCCACTGTATATGTAAATATGCATGATGTCTATTGAAAACCTCCGATTCTTAAATGACCAGAGCCTCACCAAATCAGGCTCTGCAGAGCCACTGCATGTTTTAGCATCTTTGCTAATTGCTAATCTAACGCTAATTCTAACAGTTCCAACAAAAAGTCTTACTTAGCGCTGCACTAATTAGCAGCCACCACCTGATGAGGCTTAATACGAGCATTAGGGGGGCATTATAATGACCCCCCCATCCCACGCTGAAGTTTATCTAGCTGCTTTGAAAAGCGACGCTAGCCCACTGTGCTTGCGTTCCTTTGCTTTCTGCTCCACCAAGTGCTAAATAATGAACTCGGAACATGTGTTCCATCTTCAGACGGCTTTTGTTACTTCAGCAACGCTCCATTCTTTCTCTCCACACATGACTAATTTATCTCAGCCACTCGGCTTCGAGAGCGCACCACGCCTGCCGCTGCTCCTTGTTTCTCGGGGGTCCCTGTGGGTTTGTAGGCCCGCTCAGCGCCTGGCTGCCTCGCTGCTCCCTGCCCGTTACGTGACCTGCTCTCTGAATGAGCATGTCCGCAGCCGGTGTTGTGACGGGGCTTGATCGATCCGCGTTAGCCAGGCCGAGCCTGGTGCCGATAGGGGAAGCGGAAGAGGGATGCGTCGTTACCTGGCTCGCGCTATGATAATAATTGCCTGGCCGAAGTATCGATTAGCTGATCCGGTGGGGGCTCGCTGTGCCCGGGGGGAAATGGGCCATGATGCATCTGGCCTGACGAGTTTTATTGTCATGATCTGGTTTTGGTTGCGTGTTAATGCTGCTCGCGCTGGAGGAGCGAGCCCGGGGAGTCATAGGTAACGGTCTCATTAAACGGAGCTGATGCGTTTCACAGAGGCTCCCGTCTAATGAGGCGCTCACTGTGCTCGCAGTGCCGGCAAATGGTGGGGTATCCACTTTGCGGCCTTGCTCACTCACTCGGCCTTGCTCTGGCGTCGGCAGGTAATGGCTGTTTAAGTGAACAAGAGAAGAACAGAAGCTGTGACGATGATTCATATTCACATTACGGTTCTCTATAGAACAGCTTAGAGGAAGGAGAGCCTGTTACAGGGTTAGGGAGCTAACACCTCCTGCTTCGTCTCTGGGGAATGGAAGCACTCAGCAAGCGCTCCTTGGCAGTACCTTGAAATTTGGTGGCAGCGAAAACGGGCAGGCCTGCTGCCATTAGGGGAACTGGCACAAAGGGAAAATAAACCAGAAGGTAATAAACTGGAGGAGCGCCAAAGCTTTGCTTTGAAGGTCAGTTTTAAGAAATGGATGCTGGACTTGACTGGTCCCAACCACCATGTGCTTCAATCTGAGACCACCTCCTTTCCATGACTGGTCCTAATCACCGTACTGTTCAATCTGAGACCACCCCCTGATTTTGATTGGTCCTAATTGCCATGCCCTTCAATGTGAGACCACCTTGACTGTGATTGGTCCTAATCACCATGCCGTTCAATCTGAGGCCACTCCCTGACCATGACTGGTCCCAACCACCATGTCCTTCAACCTGAGGCCACTCCCTGACCATGACTGGTCCTAATCGCCATGCTCTTTAATCCGAGACCACCTCGACTGGGATTGGTCCTAATCGCCATGTTGTTCAATCTGAGACCACTCCCTGACCATGACTGGTCCTAATCGCCATGCCGTTCAGTCTGAGACCACCACCTTTCCATGACTGGTCCTAATCACCGTACTGTTAAATCTGAGACCACCCCTTGATTTTGATTGGTCCTAGTCGCCATGCTGTTCAATCTGAGACCACCTCCTTTCCATGACTGGTCCTAATCACCGTACTGTTCAATCTGAGACCACCCCCTGATTTTGATTGGTCCTAATTGCCATGCCATTCAATCTGAGACCATCTCGACTGGGATTGGTCCTAATCGCCATGCTGTTCAATCTGAGACCACCTCCTGACTCTAAATGGTCCTAATCTCCATGCCGTTCAATCTGAGACCACCACCTTTCCATGACTGGTCCTAATCACCGTACTGTTCAATCTGAGACCACTCCCTGACCATGACGGGTCCTAATCTCCATGCCGTTCAATCTGAGACCACCTCCTTTCCATGACTGGTCCTAATCACCATACTGTTCAATCTGAGAACACTCCCTGACCATGACTGGTCCTAATCGCCATGACGTTCAATCTGAGACCACTCCCTGACCATGACTGGTCCTAATCGCCATGCTGTTCAATCTGAGACCACCCCCTGATTTTGATTGGTCCTAATTGCCATGCCATTCAATCTGAGACCATCTCGACTGGGATTGGTCCTAATCGCCATGCTGTTCAATCTGAGACCACCTCCTGACTCTAAATGGTCCTAATCTCCATGCCGTTCAATCTGAGACCACCACCTTTCCATGACTGGTCCTAATCACCGTACTGTTAAATCTGAGACCACCCCCTGATTTTGATTGGTCCTAATTGCCATGCCCTTCAATCTGAGACCACCTCCTTTCCATGACTGGTCCTAATCACCGTACTGTTCAATCTGAGACCACCCCCTGATTTTGATTGGTCCTAATTGCCATGCCCTTCAATGTGAGACCACCTTGACTGTGATTAGTCCTAATCTCCATGCCGTTCAATCTGAGACCACCACCTGACCTTGATTAGTTCTAATTGACATGTTGTTCAATCTGAGACCACCCCATGAATGTGATTGGTCCTGATCGCCATGCCGTTCAATCTGAGACCACCTCCTGACTTTGATTGATCCTAATCTCCAAGCCTTTCATTCCAAGACCCTGTGATTGAACAGCATGCAATTAGGAACAATCTGAGACCACCTCCTGACTCTAAGTGGTCCTAATCTCCATGCCGTTCAATCTGAGACCACCACCTGACTTTAATTCGTTCTAATTGACATGTTGTTCAGTCTGAGACCACCCCATGAGTGTGACTGGTCCTAATCGCCATGCCATTCAAACTGAGAACACCCTCTGACTTTGATTCATTATAATCGCCATGCCAATTAATCTGAGACCACCCCCTGACTGTGATTAGTCCTAATCACCATGTAATTTATTCAGAGACCTTCCCACTGACTGTGACCGGTTCTAATCTACATGTCAATCATTCTGTGACGTCCCCCCAACTCTGGTTACTCAGCCTGGTTGCTTTGAAACCTCCTCTGACTGTGATTGGTCCTAATCACCATGCCATTCATTATTAGCCCCCCTGATGACTGCAACTGGTCTTAATTACCAAGTCATTCGTTTGGCCACCTTCCCTTGATGTTTATTGGCTCGAATCTCCACAGTGTTCTGTGACCTCCCTTTAACTTTGATTGGTCCTAATCATCACAACACGTTGTTCGCTCTGAGACCCCGCCCCCTGGCTGTGATAGATCCACTCCATGAAGTAAGCTTGAGATGCTGAGATGTACACCACAATGCTGCCAACTGTATACCAACCGAGACCCCGTCTGCATTTCAAGCACCACTGCCATCAAAGCCTGAAGGACAGGTTTTAGCTCGAAGGGCAGTTTGGATTTAACAAATAGCAATAAAAAAAAAAAATAGAAACTGGATCATTTTAATTGGGTAGAAATGAAAAATGCGATCGGGGCAAGACGATGGTTGGGTTGCTTTTCTCGCCTCACAAATTTGGAACATTAAGGTGCGCCAATTCCTAAAAGACACAAGGAGGAAGAAACGCTGTCCCAGTCCTGCCGATACTAAATGAGTCACTGTCTTAAATACAGCACACCAGCTCTTTTTTCACAAACCTGGGGGTACCGGGAGCACTTAAACAAATTACACCAACATCAAGCAGATGTCTGAGTTGGAGGTGGAGCACTCTGGGAACAATAAAACAATTTAAGAGCTCGGATTGCTACGCATCATTAGCATTTAAGGAATGGATGTACAAATGTGCGGATGCGGTTCAGGAATCTTTTGGCCAAGAACTGTCAGTGACCCCTGTGGCCCTGGCCTCAGCAATCGCGAAAGAACGAGGCGGGCCAATATTTCAACACCGAAGGCAGCAATAAGGCACCACTGTCCTCCCATCAACCACTTAATCATGGACGGCTACCGCTGCTGGATCCCATCGAAAAATGAAGACTCCACCCAGTCATCTATTTACTTCATTTCCAGTCAGAACAGCCATTAAGGACCAGTAATTTATTCCTCAGGAGACGCTTTAGAGGAGATTAGATATAGGACAATCCACTTGCAAACTTTTTGTTGGGAAAACAACCGGAAAAAATAGAACACTGAGGGCCCAGAAGTTGAAGAAGTGACTGATAGATACATGGGACTCCTGACAACCACCTGGAACACCACCAACACAGTCCCCAACAGCACAGAGAACATCAAGCTCCACTCTTGCTTCAGATCCGAGATCTACGTCCGACCTTCCACTGTGAGAAGACACCTCAACACTACGGAGGTCTGAAAGGATGTCTAGGTGTTCAAGAAGCTCCTCACTGACAAAAGGAAACAGGCCTGGACAGGTTCCCAAACCTCTCTGGACAATATGGAGCAGCTCCACTCAGTGTTTGACCCTGTAGAGACTGAGGAAAGGATTAGCTCCACCTTTGTTAGCAACACAACCCCAACAGCAGCCTGTAAGTAGCAGCTAAGTTGTGTGATTGTATCCGTGTTGGCCGGTTGAAGCAGACCATCTTAAACTGAGACTTCCATAGTGAGGACCACCTTTAATCTACTGGGTGTTAATATCAAGATGGAGAGCGAGTAGCTAGTATAGCCAATGTTAGCTACTAGCAAGCTAACTAGCCTAGCTAACTACATAGTATCAGGGCTGAGCTTGTTTACACAGAGGCTTGTTTTATTTAGCCCATGTCCACATGTTGTGTCTGTGGGGTCTTTGTGGCGTCTCGCTGTAAAACAGCCAATCAGAGCAGAGCTAAGATTATTCATGAGCTCACCAAGAAAGGGAAAACGGCTCGTTTCATTCTAGCACCGAATCATAGGGTGTAAAAGGGGACAGTAGAACGTCAGAGAGCCCTTCTACGGTACCTTCAGGGGCTGTTTAAATAATCCAGTGAAGTCAAAGACCACACCAAGCACAGCTTAGATCCTAAACCTAGCGCCTGAACCTGGAACTGGGGTGTTACACTGAGGTCCTGGAGGGCTACAGCCCTGTATAGATTCGAGCCCCCTCTCTTCTACCACTAAGGCTTTGCTAATTAGCAGATGAATTAAATCAGAGTGATGAATGAGGTACAGTGCTGAACTCTCACGCCAGCCCTGGAGTCTCAGACCCTATAGGGAGTCCCCAGGCCACCAGCTTGTCCTTTTACTCCATACACGAAGAGCTTACTGTATCAGATGGTTTCAGTTATACTCTATCAGGAAAAAGATTTCAGTTCGTTACATATGGCAAGGTCCTAGATAAGTTTAAAGGTTCTTTCTAGAACATGTGCATCATCGTGTACACCGATAGTCCTATTCGACCAAAAGAACTCTGGTTGGGTTGGGTTGCCATTGTTGACTTCTCTTTCCTTAACAACTGACACGCCCATGGAGGTCATCACGGTTGTGCTTAAGAACCTACTATTCCTTGGTTCCATTTGGGAAAAGGCCTATGATAGCCCTATTCGACCTAAAGAACCCTGGTTCTAGAACTGCTTCCTTTCAGGCTTTGTTGAACCTTGGTGCTATCCAGGAAACCAGTCTGCAGTTGCAGCAGTTTCTATTGGAAACAAGGAACATCAATGGATATGCTGTCAACAGGGGGCGCTACACAGTGGTAGTAAACAGAGGCGTAAGCTCCAAGATGGTGGAGCGTGTAGATTAGCCACGAGCATTTGAGCTGTTATTCCAGATGTTTGTTTATATCCGGAAATCAAGCACAGATCAACCACTGGAGATAAGAAGACATAGAGGATGTTCTCCAACAGACCACTGGGGGGTGCCATTGTTGCCATTTCTTTCCTCAACAACAGACATGGCCTGTTGTGTTAAGCAGTTTTGGGTGAAGTAGCACTGTATCCCTCAGCCTTATCAGTTTGGTATAACTTTATGTGGTGTATTATAATGTTCTAGATAGTTCTTGGCCTTTAGCACTAGCTAACACTAACAGCTGAGGTAATATATTAACAGAGATGTAATATTCTAGATAGTTCTTCCTGTTTAGCACTAGCTAATGCTTAAAGCTAAAGTAATGTTCTAGATAGTTCTAGGCTTTTAGCATGCTAACAGTTCAGGTAATACAATATATTAATGAAGGTAACAGCTGAGGCAATGCATGAACAGAGATTAAAAGTTTCAGATAATTGTTGCTGTTTAGCGCTAGCTAATGCTAAGAACAGACGTAATGTATAATAAAGATGTAATGTTCTAGATAGTTATTTTCGATTAGCAGCAGCTAACGCTAACAGCTGAGGTAACATATTAACCTAGATGTAATGTTCTAGAAGGTTCTTGGTGTTTAGTCCTAGCTAACACTAACAGCTGAGGTAAAACATTGTCATAAATGTAGTATTCTAGATAGTTCTTGGTGTTTAGCCCTAGCTAACACTATTAGCCGAGGTAATAAATTGCTTGAAATGTAATATTCTAGATAGTTCTTGGTGTTTAGCACTAAGTAATGCTAACAGCTGAGGTAACATATTAACCCAGGTGTAATGTTCTAGAAAGTTCTTGGTGTTTAGCCCTAGCTAACACTAACAGCTGAGGTAATACATTGTCGGAAATGTAATATTCTAGAAGGTTCTTGGTGTTTAGCCCTAGCTAACACCAACAGCTGAGGTAATACATTGTCGGAAATGTAATATTCTAGATAGTTCTTGGTGTTTAGCCCTAGCTAACACTAACACCTGAGGTAATACATTGTCAGAAATGTACGTAGTATTCTAGATAGTCCTTGGTTTTTAACCCTAGCTAACACTAACAGCTGAGATAATACATTGTCGGAAATGTAATATTCTAGATAGTTCTTGGTGTTTAGCTCTAACTAATGCTAACAGCTGAAGTAACATATTAACCCAGATGTAATATTCTAGAAAGTTCTTGCTGTTTAGCTCTAGCTAATGCTAACATGATAATACATTGATACATCGATAATACAATGATAATACATTACTGGATATGTAATGTTCTAGATAGCTAGCTACAATAACATTAACACGTTTGTTAGCTGAATGTCTGTAAATTGGGAGAATGTGTACTGGTGTCAGGACACGCCCCTGTGGAAGAGGAGGCGGAGTCAGCAGTGGCTCATTATCATTTAAAGGAACAGGTACCCGTTTATAACAGAACTGTTCAGACAGGTGGGAAGGAGTTGTGCTGATTCATCCATGTGGTATTCTGACCAAAGAATGCCGGACATTCCACCAAGACCCCAGAGAGACTGCGTCCGCCCGTGGAAACGGGCAGAACATGTCATCTTAGGTTCCCTGTAGAGGATGATGTGTGATTTGACTGGGGGGTTCAAGCGTTTGCACACGAAGGCAGGATGACATCAGCCCGCCTAGCAGTAATGACGGCTGTGCGGCTTTGTTCTGCATTCCGCAGCTAACGAAGGAAGAAGAGGCCAACACAAAGCCTCCCACATCCCGGAGAACATCAGAAGGAGGTTCTATACAGGAGAAACCTCGGTACGGAGGCTGCGGCACTGCTGTAGGATGTGTGTGGGCGTGTTTACTACAGATGTAGTGAATGTTAGGTTTGTCATTTGTGCCCTTTAAATAAAGCACAGACTTGCTGCACTGTCGCAGCCCATCTGGAGAGGCCTCCGTAACAGGGGGTTAGGTTTGGTTTCCGTCGGTGAACAGCGTAGCGGGATAGGACCCGTTTTCCACACTCGGGAAACAGAAGCCCATCTGCCTCTCCCCGGCTCTGTGAAGTGGATTCAGCGAGGACAGGAAGCACTCAGATGAAACTGATCTCCACATCATCTCCTGCGTCCACTTTGAAGCCGTGTCATCCCCTCCCTCTCGGCAGCCCCCGCAGTGAAAGGCACTGGAGTGGAGAGAATAGCCGTCACATTTTGAAGCCCGCCATTTCATCTCTCTCCAAAAAGGTGTGAAACACGGAGGGATTTCAATCTGCCCAGATGACCCGTCAATGACCAGTCGATCGGAGATGACACTGCTTTGACAGATGGACGTTTTGGGCATCAGTGTCTCTGGGGGTGGGGGCGGTGGCTGGGGGGCGGAGGGCTACTTTTGTGGGGCAGTGGACCGTCAAGAATGATGAGGCAGCAGCGCAAGACTGAGCTGGTTCTGTCCTTGACCGGGTCTGTGGATGAGCAGCTCACACGTCAGTGCCACGGTACATGTGTTGCTAGGCGGTTGCTATGGTATTCCAGCTCATTGTTAAGGCATTGCTATGCTGTTTCTGTGGTATCCCAGGTGATTGCTAAGGTGCTTGCTATAGTATTCCAGATGGTTGTTAAGGTGTTGTGAGGCGGTTGCTGTGAGTATTTCAGGTGGTTGCTATGATATCCCAGGTGTTTGGTATAGTGTTTATGGGTCATTGCTAAAGTATCCCAGGTGTTTGGTAAGATGTTGTGAGGTTGTTGCTGCACCATTGGTATAGCAACACTGGTGGTAGCTAGGGTGTTGATAAGTGGTTGTTACAGTGTTCCAGTTGTTTGCTAAGATGTGGTGAAGTCATTGCTGTGCCATTGCTATAGGAACGCTTGTGGGTGCTAGGGTGCTGATAGGTGGTTATTATAGTTTTCCAGGTGGTTGGTAGGGTGTTGCCATGTGGTTGCTATGGAATCCTAGGTGGTTGCTAGAGTGATGCTTAGTGGTTGCTTTGGTGTACCAGGTGGTTATTAGAGTATCCCAGGTGGTTGCAAGAGGTTTGCTAAGAAAAAGGAGTTTTCATTTGGATCTCTGGTGGTTGCTACAGTGTTCCAGGTGGTATCCCAAGTGGTTGTAAAGGTGTTGCTATGGTAACTGCGTCATATTCACATAGGAGGCATGTTTTTTTTTGTCCAGATAAGTACAGTACAAGCACCATCTTTGAGTTTAGACTGACTGACCCAACAGCCACCATTACAGACATCCAGCGAGCAGTGCAAGGTGTCCTCCATGAGTCATCCTGGTAGTGCAGCACCATTGGCAGACGGCTGCACTACGCAGGACTACATGCACACAGACCGTTACCACGACTGTCCTTAACACCACGTCACCGTCACCAAAGACTGCAGTGGTGTCGTACCAGACTGTCATGGAGTGACTCAGAATGGCAGCGGGTCATCTTCAGTGACGAGTCCCGCTTTAGTCTTGGTGGAGACGCCCAACGAACCCGTGTGTGGAGGCACCGTGGTCAGCACTGAGATGAACGGTTCGTCGTCACACGTCCAGAAGGCCTGGTGTCACTCCACCTCCACCCCTACCGCACCATCTGCAGGAACTGTGTGAGGATGTTCAAGCTGCATGGGATGGATTATCACAGGACACCATTAGGAACCTCTACAGCTCCATACCGAGACGTCTGGCGTGTTGGGTTAGCAAACATGGCGGCTCGACTCCACCATACTGAGAGACAGACTTCTGTATGTGTAGCTCAATAAATATTGATCATATCAGTCTAAATTTATCATCAGTTATTGATCCTGGTCTCCTTTATCTTCCTTCCCAACAGCACCGCACTCCCACACCTCCTGTTCTTTTGATGATGAGTGTATCGTCGGTGCCTGGCCTTTTGCAAGCTGACGGAGGCTCTTTGATCGTGTGTACGAGCAGCGTGAACGCATGGAGCGTCAGAAACTCGGAAAAACAATCTGTGGGAGCATCTAATCAGCGTAACATGAAACAACTGATGCACACCGATCTCCGTGCCAAGGAAGGGAGAGTCCCGACCTCATCTGACTAGACCAGACTCCGGTGCCCTTCAGGAGCAACTCTGCAGGCTTTACGGTTTATTCCTAAAGAGTCTACTTCGAGAAGTTTAAGATCCATCTCATGCTTTACAAACAGCCTCAGCCACTCCGGATTCAGATGAGTAGAAGGGGTACATGGAGAACAGTGACGGGCCTGTAACGGTCATGTTTACGTAATTGCCTATTTCGTTACTGAACAGGACTAGTGGGTTCCCCTTGTACAGATGATTGTACCGAGCGATGAGAACACGGGAGTAATGAGCAGTGAGATTACTATTCCCAGGAATTACTACCCCTGCATGCTCCCCTTGAGAAAAGTGAACACTGAATATTAATAATCAAGTCCCCGGCATCCCGTAATAGGTTCCGATCCACTGTACGCCCAAAGGAATATTAAGAAAACACACAATGCAGATTTGTGTTTGTTTGCACCAGCCTCATTAGAAGAAGAAATGGTCCATGACCAATTCCAAACGTGTTTCCTCCACAAACAGAGCTCTGTCTTTTTTCCAGCCGAGTGCTCGTCTTGTAATTCCGCTCCCAAAAGAGAAAACGCTGGCGGGCCCCGAACAGCGCCGCACGAGCTTGTCAACTAATGGATACGGCCTAATCAAATTTTAATTGCGTGGTGTATATACAGGAGGGTGCGGGCATACGGGACTGTGCGGATGACCGCCCTTGGATTTACTCCGTTTACATTGACCAGCAAGTGCAAGCTGTTCCTTTCTTCATAGGGAAGGAGAAAAATGGACTTCTGGGATGGAGTACCTTCAAAGGGCTTTTTTATTTTCCCTACTGAGTTTTATGTACCACACATCATAAAGAACTGCCGCACCCAGAAGGAGGTGTGGGAGTGCGGTGGTGTTGGGAAGGAAGATTAAGGTGACCAGGATCAATAACTGATGATAAATTTAGACTGATATGATCAATATTTATTGAGCTACACATACAGAAGTCTGTCTCTCAGTATGGTGGAGTCGGGCCGCCGTGTTTGCTAACCCAACACGCCAGACGTCTCGGTATGGAGCTGTAGAGGCTCCTGATGGTGTCCTGTGATAATCCATCCCATGCAGCTTGAACATCCTCACACAGTTCCTGCAGATGGTGCGGTAGGGGTGGAGGTGGAGGGACACCAGGTCTTCCGGACGTGTGACAACAAACCGTCCATCTTGGTGCTGACCACGGTGCCTCCACACACGGATTCGTTGGGCGTCTCCACCAAGACTAAAGCGGGACTCGTCACTGAAGATGACCCGCTGCCATTCTGAGTCACTCCATGACAGTCTGGTACGACACCACTGCAGTCTTTGGTGACGGTGACGTGGTGTTAAGGACAGTCGTGGTAACGGTCTGTGTACGGTCTGCGTGGTGCAGCCGTCTGCCAATGGTGCTGCACTAACAGGATGACTCATGGAGGACACCACTGCTCACTGGACGTCTGCAGTCATGACTGTTGGGTCAGTCAGGTACAGAGATAAGACACGTCCTTGCTTACACCACATGCGCAGCCGAGCCTAAGTCTTGAATCATTAGCATGTCCCATGATGCAGCTATATGGGCAACTATTCGTTTGATGATGAGAGCATGTAGCTCAAGCTTGTAACCAAGGCCATGAAATCATTCATCTGAATTATTCATATGACAAGTAATCATCAGCCATCATCAGCAAAACATCAAGCCCATGACAGCCAGTGCTTGGACCCCTTGCAACCAGTTCCTAAGACTGAACTTTGGAGGTGTGGCTGCAGATTAATTGAGAAACTGAGAGGGTAATGGTGAAGCATGGACGTCAAACACTGACACATCTGATATCATATTCAGTCATTCATTCACCTGCTGAATATATGCTTCATACCTACCTGGACTTGAAAGAAATGAAGGTTGAGCTGGAGAGGCCATTCACTCGGAGTGGTAAAGGCAGCTGAGCACTACAAAGAACCTATTCCGGCACGTATCCCTCATTAACGTGCCAAAGGGTCAAAGCAGACACTCAGGCCCATTATGAGCCGGACGGAAAAGGACAGCCACGGTCCTCTTCCTTTTCAGGGCTTTCTATACGAGCCGCCCAACTAGCAACTCCATTTGCGCTAAAGTGCTTTTCAATTCCAGCGGCCCTGGACAAAGCGGGATGGAAAGCTCTTTTAGCCAGAAAATGCGCATTGATCAAGGAGACTTGGCATGCGAATTCCGATCCGCATGGGTGCGTGGCCTGACCCAGGGGCCTCTCGGCTGGAGGAATCCATCACTATTGGCACCTGCGTCTGATTACCGCCGGGACGTGGACGTTTCATAGACCTGCGATGGAGAAAACTGTCTCGACCTCTTTGCTGGCACATCACTCAGAGTGGCGGGACACCGCTCAGGCGGTGGTATGGAGTCACCTTAGCTTAGGCTGTCGCGAGAGAGTGCTAGCCTCCAGGGCCAAACGACGCTCGAGCAGACAGTGTTTTTAAAGGAGGGCTTCACTTAAAAATGCTAATGCTGTCGTGGGTGCTGAACAAGAGCCTAGGACAGCCTGGCATTATGCTAATATGTAAATTGCCCCAGGGTGGGATGGTAGTGTAGAGGGTAACGCTGTTGCCTCACAGCCAGAAGGGGCTAGGCCTCGATTCCCCTCTGGGGTCTCCTCTGTATAGAGTTTGTAGAGGGTAATACTGTTGCCTCACAGCCAGAGGAGCCTGGGTTTGATTCCCATCTGGGGTCCTCTCTGTATGGAGCTTGTAGTGGGTAATGCTGTTGCCTCACAGCCTGAAGGGCCTGGGTTCGATCCCCGCCTGGGGTCCCGTCTGTATGGAGTCTGAAATGGGTAACGCTGTTGCCTCACAGCCAGAAGGCCTGGGTTCTTTACTACCAGTGGGCTATCTGTACTGTCCCCTCCCTGTCCTTACTACCAGTGGGCTATCTGTACTGTCCCCTCCCTGTCCTTACTACCAGTGGGCTATCTGTACTGTCCCCTCCCTGTCCTTACTACCAGTGGGCTATCTGCACTGTCCCCTCCCTGTCTTTACTACCAGTGGGCTATCTGCACTGCCCCCTCCCTGTCTTTACTACCAGTGGGCTATCTGCACTGTCCCCTCCCTGTCTTTACTACCAGTGGGCTATCTGTACTGTCCCCTCCCTGTCTGTACTACCAGTGGGCTATCTGCACTGCCCCCTCCCTGTCTTTACTACCAGTGGGCTATCTGCACTGTCCCCCACCCTGCACTGTCCCCTCCCTGTCTTTACTACCAGTGGGCTATCTGCACTGTCCCCTCCCTGTCTTTACTACCAGTGGGCTATCTGCACTGTCCCCTCCCTGTCTTTACTACCAGTGGGCTATCTGCACTGTCCCCTCCCTGTCTTTACTACCAGTGGGCTATCTGCACTGTCCCCTCCCTGTCTTTACTACCAGTGGGCTATCTGTACTGTCCCCCTCCCTGTCTTTACTACCAGTGGGCTATCTGCACTGTCCCCTCCCTGTCTTTACTACCAGTGGGCTATCTGCACTGTCCCCTCCCTGTCTTTACTACCAGTGGGCTATCTGCACTGTCTCCTCCCTGTCTTTACTACCAGTGGGCTATCTGCACTGTCCCCTCCCTGTCTTTACTACCAGTGGGCTATCTGCACTGTCCCCTCCCTGTCTTTACTACCCAGTGGGCTATCTGCACTGTCCCCTCCCTGTCTTTACTACCAGTGGGCTATCTGCACTGTCCCCTCCCTGTCTTTACTACCAGTGGGCTATCTGCACTGTCCCCTCCCTGTCTTTACTACCAGTGGGCTATCTGCACTGTCCCCTCCCTGTCTTTACTACCAGTGGGCTATCTGCACTGTCCCCCTCCCTGTCTTTACTACCAGTGGGCTATCTGCACTGTCCCCTCCCTGTCTTTACTACCAGTGGGCTATCTGCACTGTCCCCTCCCTGTCTTTACTACTAGTGGGCTATCTGTACTGTCCCCTCCCTGTCTTTACTACCAGTGGGCTATCTGTACTGTCCCCTCCCTGTCTTTACTACCAGTGGGCTATCTGTACTGTCCCCCTCCCTGTCTTACTACCAGTGGGCTATCTGCACTGTCCCCTCCCTGTCTTTACTACCAGTGGGCTATCTGCACTGTCCCCTCCCTGTCTTTACTACCAGTGGGCTATCTGCACTGTCCCCTCCCTGTCTTTACTACCAGTGGGCTATCTGCACTGTCCCCTCCCTGTCTTTACTACCAGTGGGCTATCTGCACTGTCCCCTCCCTGTCTTTACTACCAGTGGGCTATCTGTACTGTCCCCTCCCTGTCTTTACTACCAGTGGGCTATCTGCACTGTCCCCTCCCTGTCTTTACTACCAGTGGGCTATCTGCACTGTCCCCTCCCTGTCTTTACTACCAGTGGGCTACCTGCACTGTCCCCTCCCTGTCTTTACTACCAGTGGGCTATCTGCACTGTCCCCTCCCTGTCTTTACTACCAGTGGGCTATCTGCACTGTCCCCTCCCTGTCTTTACTACCAGGGGGTTTGTAGGTTGGCTGCTGGGTTTGGATGGTGGTTTCTCTAGGACGGCATGTACGGATTCGTCACTCGTTCGTCATTCGTCAGATATGTAAGACGTTCTGCTGATTCAGCGACTTCTTGGTGAACACGCCAGCCGAGAGCTGGGCTTACAGGTCCGCCATTGTCAAGCTTCATGTGCAGCATGCACGTCTGACATGTAGGCCTCCGTAGGCCTCAATCTATCACCATTGTCAGGAATTCAAAACGCAACTTCGCCCAACTTTAATCAGAATGCGCTGCCATCAATCAAAGTAGGCAGCGTGTGATGGATGGCTTGACGGGGAGTTGACTGATGCCTTAAAAAGAGAGTCATGAACATTCTTTGTGAGCATGAGACAATCCAGGCTGCTAATAAAAGCAGGGGGAGCGGTGGTGGTGCCGGGGGGCGTTGGGGGGGGGTGTGGTTTGAAGTAATGCCTTAATTTAATTGCCCTAAAAAAATAAAAAATAGCACTCGAGACTCAATCACTTGCCTAACAGCCTCTGGGCTTCAGAAGCGCATATACAGCAATTACGGCTAAACAACCTCAATGTGTCTTTAACACTGGTGATAACAGTCTCTCCAAACCCTTAATGGCGAGTCCACTTGTGTAACCCCTATGTGTAAACAGAGGGAGGCAGCCTTGAGGCCTTCTTGTGCTGCTGCCTCCAATGCAACACTGTCTAAACCGAGCTGTTATTACTGTTAACCAGTGACGCTGATGAGCACGAGGAGGAACATTCGCTTCAGGCTACCACATCCTGGGACCTTCTGGCCAATCCAGATGCTGCATAACTGGGATCCATCCTTAGGTTGCATTTGGAGTCAACTTGTCAACCGGAGCTGGCCTGGAGCATCAAGTTTTAGCCCCTCCAGCGCACCAGTGCTTGATGGTACATAAGCTTTAGCTGACTGGGTCCACTGGAAAGCACTGGCTGCCCAATGAGTCAAACAAGGAAGACTAAGTGTCGAGCCCATAAGACCCTGGAAGCAAGGTAAATGGGGGGACATGCTCCCATTTGACAACAGAGGGACATGGACAGTCATGAGAGGCATGAGGACGGTGCCTGTGTCCTGAGCCTCCCCGACTGGGCCACATCCATAGCAAGACCACCATACTATCCCCGAACCTCGATCCCTGTGGCCGAGGCTCTGGAGGAGTACTGGTGACAGAGGATGCAGATCGGCAAGCTCTCTTTCCCTCTCGGCTCGGGTGCTGCCATACTGAGAGCCAGCTAATAGTGATGTGTCTTTGGGAGCAAGGGCACCGTCAAAGGGAGCAGAGAAGGAGATGAGAGTGTAGAGGAGGACAAGCAGCAGCAGCGAGAATCGCTCCGAAGAGAGCATGAACAGTGGCCAGTCTTTGGTTTTGTTTGGCTTGTCTGCGTTTGTGTGTTAGATAAGAGACTCCAGCCTCCAGCCTCCTTCCTCTTTCCAGGCGTAGCACATAGTGTGCTCTACACAGTGTTATTTTTGGCATGGTAGTTTGCGAAAGGACGCTTATCACTGTGTGTGTATTTCAGATATAGGGCGTATTTAGATATAGTGTAGATTTCAGATATAGGGCGTATTTAGATATAGTGTAGATTTCAGATATAGGGCGTATTTAGATATAGTGTAGATTTCAGGTATAGGGCATATTTGAATATTGTGTAGATTTCAGTATTTAGATATAGTGTAGATTTCAGATATACGGCATATTTAGATATAATGTAGATTTCAGATATAGGGCGTATTTAGATATAGTGTAGCTATCAGGTATAGGGCGTATTTAGATATAGTGTAGATTTCAGGTATAGGGCGTATTTGAATATAGTGTAGATTTCAGTATTTAGATATAGTGTAGATTTCAGATATAGGGCATATTTAGATATAGTGTAGATTTCAGATATAGGGCGTATTTAGATATAGTGTGTATTTTAGATATAGGGCATATTTAGATATAGTGTAGATTTCAGCTATAGGGCGTATTTAGATATAGTGTAGATTTCAGATATAGGGCATATTTCAATATAGTGTAGATTTCAGTATTTAGATATAGTGTAGATTTCAGATATAGGGCGTATTTAGATATAGTGTAGATTTCAGATATAGAGCGTATTTAGATATATTGTGTATTTCAGATATAGGGCGTATTTAGATATAGTGTGTATTTCAGATATAGGGCGTATTTAGATATAGTGTAGATTTCAGATATAAGGCGTATTTAGATATAGTGTAGATTTCAGATATAGGGCATATTTAGATATAG
This sequence comes from Prochilodus magdalenae, assembly GCA_024036415.1. Classification (NCBI taxonomy): domain Eukaryota; kingdom Metazoa; phylum Chordata; class Actinopteri; order Characiformes; family Prochilodontidae; genus Prochilodus; species Prochilodus magdalenae. The sequence goes on from JAMWET010004530.1 coordinate 148,916, forward strand.
AGTAGATTTCAGATATAGGGCGTAATTAGATGTAGTGTAGATTTCAGTATTTAGATATAGTGTAGATTTCAGATATAGAGCGTATTTAGATATAGTGTGTATTTCAGATATAGGGCGTATTTAGATATAGTGTAGATTTCAGATATAGGGCGTATTTAGATATAGTGTAGATTTCATATATAGGGCGTATTTAGATATAGTGTGTATTTCAGATATAGGGCGTATTTAAATATAGTGTAGATTTCAGTATTTAGATATAGTGTAGATTTCAGATATAGGGCGTATTTAGATATAGTGTAGATTTCAGTATTTAGATATAGTGTGTATTTCAGATATAGGGCATATTTAGATATAGTGTAGATTTTAGATATAGGGCGTATTTAGATATAGTGTAGATTTCAGATATAGGGCGTATTTAGATATAGTGTGTATTTCAGATATAGGGCGTATTTAAATATAGTGTAGATTTCAGTATTTAGATATAGTGTAGATTTCAGATATAGGGCGTATTTAGATATAGTGTAGATTTCAGATATAGGGCGTATTTAGATATAGTGTAGATTTCAGATATAGAGCGTATTTAGATATAGTGTAGATTTCAGATATAGGGCGTATTTAGATATAGTGTAGATTTCAGATATAGGGCGTATTTAGATATAGTGTAGATTTCAGATATAGGGCGTATTTAGATATAGTGTAGATTTTAGATATAGGGCGTAGTTAGATATAGTGTAGATTTCAGATACAGGGCGTATTTAGATATAGTGTAGATTTCAGATATGGGCGTATTTAGATATAGTGTAGATTTCAGATACAGGGCGTATTTAGATATAGTGTAGATTTCAGATATAGGGCGTATTTAAATATAGAGTAGATTTCAGATATAGGGTGTATTTAAATATAGAGTAGATTCAGATATAGGGCGCATTTATATATAGTGTAGATTTCAGATATAGGGCGTATTTACATATAGTGTAGATTTCAGATATAGGGCGTATTTATATATAGTGTAGATTTTAGATATAGGGCGTATTTAGATATCAGATAAAGAATATATTTCATTTTTCAGATATAGGGTATATTTTAGAAATTGGATTTATTACAGATTTCAGATAAAAGGTATACTTCAGATTTTGCATCTAGGGTATATTTCAGATCAAGTATGTATGTCAGATTTCAGTTATAAAGTAAATTTCAGATGTAGGGTAAATGTCAGATTTCAGATACAAGATCAGTTTCAGATAGATATATATTAGATATAGCATATATTTCACATTTCAAATATAGGGTATATTTCAGATTTCAGTTTGAGTAAATTTCAGATTAAAGATATAGAATATGTTTCAGATATAGGGTACATTTCAGATTTCAGTTATAAGGTAATTTTCAGATATAGCGTACATTTTAGATTAAAGATCTAAAATATATTTCAGATATAGAATATATTCAGATTTCAGAAATTATATTTTACATTTTAGATATGGGGTAAAATTCAGATTTCAGATATAGTATTTATTTCACATTTTAGATAAAGTATAGATTTCAGATAAAGGGTATATATCAGGAAATATATTTAGGGTAGGTTTCAGATGTAAGATATTTGGTGTATTTCAGATTTCAGAAGTAAGATAAATTTCAGATTTCAGATATAGAATAGATTGCAGATTTCAGATATATGGTATATTTAAGATCAAAAGATATAGTATATATTTTAGACAAAGTATATATTTCAGATATATTATATATTTCACAATTCAGATATAGTATTTATTTCAAATTTTAGATATATAGTATATTTCAGATATATGGTACATTTTGAGATTTCTGCTATAGGGCATATGTCGAATTTCAGTTATAGGGTATTTTAGATATAGAATATATTTTAAAATTTTAGATTCATGGTAACTTTCAGATTAAATATATAGAATAGATTTCAGATATAGGGTTTATTTTAGGAAATATATTTAGATTAGGGTAGGTTTCAGATTTTTAGATATACGGTGTATTTCAGACTTCTGAAGTAAGATAAATTTTAGATTTCAGATATAAGGTGTATTTCAGTTTTCAGTTATAGAGTAAATTTCAAATTTCAGATATAGAATAGGTTGCAGATTTCAGATATAGAATAAATTGCAGATTTCAGATATAGAATACATTTCAGATTTCAGATATATGGTATATTTCAGATTTCAGATATAAAATATATTTTAGATTTGGGATATATTTCAGATTTCAGATATATGGTACATTTTGAGATTTCTTATATAGGGTATGTGTTGGATTTCAGTTATAGGGTATTTCAGATATAGAACATATTTCAAATTTCAGATTTATGGTATATAGAATTAAAATAAATTAAATATAGATTAAATATATAGAATAGATTTCAGATATAGGGTTCAGATATAGGGTTTATTTCAGATTTCAGATATAGAATATATTTTAGTTTTAGCATAGATTTCAGATTTCAGATTTAGGGCATGTTTCTAAGAACCTTATTTCTGGTGGGTGTGCTGTGGTGGGTAACACCTTTGCCTCCCACACTGTAGGCTAGGGTTCAACCTCCTACCTGAGAAAGCACCCTACACCGTACCCATAACACTACCTTTGCCTACCTGTAAGAAATGATCTGAAGAGCATCTGTCAAATACCGTAAATCTATCCATCCATCCATCCATCCATCCATTTATCTATTTATTTTTTATTTTTTTATTTAGTCCCTGTTTGATAAACTTTACTGTCTGATTGATTGATGTATCAGCTTTGGTTTCCGTGGGAACGCTTTGTTCCTTGGTTGATTCATGCGTTCAGTGCTTTTCCTCCCAGAAACAAATCTGAGCCGAGCCAAAGTCGGCGTTACTCGAAGGAATTTCACCTAAACCCACAGCAAACATGCCAAGGGGTCTGCACCCTAAGCAGAACCTGGTTCCTCATTTGCGGTCAGACTCCAGAAGTGTGCAGAAGCCGTCGTCAAGGAAGTGACATCACCTGAAGTGAACTTTCTCAGGCTTTGGTGTTGTGCAGATGGCTGGCTGTCGCTATACACACGGTACGCATGGGAAACGAAAAAGACTTTACAGGAAGCCTCTCGCTTTCTTGTAAGCGCCAGAGAGTGCGGGAGATCCCAGTCACAGTAACCGCACGCCATCACTGAGCAGATAGGCATCTTTGTATCGTATGAGAAATAAGCCGGTGAAAAGAAATGGGCGATATCTTCGTGTGATCTCGCCCCTGACTGCGAACATGCGTACGAAAAGGGAAGTGTAAGGGGCATTAACAGGGGTAAACTGATGGTGGGGTTGGGTGGGTGGTACGTTTTTTCACACTTGTGTTTACTTCCTCTGTGACTCATCAGAAAACTGCTGGAGGTGAGTTCAGCTGTTAGCATAGCGGACGTGCTTTAGGCCAAACTGCAGCTTAATAACCGCCGCATTTACTTTCTCTGTATGAACCGTTACAGTTTCCATGCAGAAGTTTGAAGGTCCTACGTTCGTACATGATCATAAGCTCACCAGACCAAACACTGAACCCTACCCAACACTGTGTAGTACCTCCATAGGCACCCATAACAGCTGGGACTGGATTGGGCATGTACTGGACAAGTTTCTGGGTGTAGGCCACATCAATGTTCAGACACTCTCGCTCCATCAAAGAACTGGTGAGTCATTACAGATTTGGTGGAGGCCTTCCCTGGCACAATTCCGAGGAGAATTCCCTGTAGACTGGGATTTTATCCACTGCTGGTAGACCCGTATGACCGTACGCTGCTTCCATACACCTGCAGATTCAGCCACTTCCTTCACACTATGGTCTTTGGCCACGCCCACATGCAGTCCCTCATTTTAGCCAATCATTAACATCTCTTTGGAGACGTTTTCCACACATGGAACGAGACATTCCCTGCATCGCAGCACCTCCTCCCAATCTATGGATCCCGTCACTCGCACCCCGCAGGTGTTTATAGCTCCATCATCCTCCTGTGGCGCCATCTGCAGGAGCCTGATGTGACGACCACCTTAAATATGCAACAAGCAAGCATAGGTTTTTTTTGGAAGTTTTAGTTTATGGGAGCTGGGAAATCTGTGCCCCCCAGGACCCTCACTTCCCACAGCTTTGGTGGTTTGCATTTTATAAAGTCCGCTACAACTTTCATAACCTCAGCAACAGCACACCAGTATTAAGCAACATGGAGCCAGTGCAGGCCTTGGTACTGAGAACCAATGATGGGCTTTCAGGGTTGTTTTTAACAGCGTCCTCCAATTATACAATAACTGTTTATGGTGTTAATATGGAGCTTGGGCATTTAAGCATATAACCTGCTAAAGTTTTCATCAGATTTTAGCCTTGGAGGAAGAATGCCTTAGAGGTACAATGTTCCCATAGAACTTCCTGAATGCCGTTCCTGGATTCAACCCAAAGTTTGAGATAACCATTAGCCCTAAGGTCAATTCATCAAGGCCGCCCAAAGATTTCTCCATAATGCATAACGGCACCATGTATTTAGACCTCCTATCATTCTCGATGCTTAAGCTGGGGGCAGTCGTGAGATTAGGGAACCGTCCTTGTAACCGGGAGGCCGCTGGCTCGATCCCCTGAACCAACAGGACGTGATTGAAGTGCATTTCAGCAAGCCACCTAACCCTGGCATAGATAGGATCGCACAAATACCTCTGTTCGCCCTCTTCAACTAATAGAACCCTGGATCTGGAGTTAGTTATGTCCAGGCTTTGTAGAACCTTGGTGCTATTCAGGGAACCGGTCTGCATTTGTACCATGGTTCTGCACAGTGGTAGTAAACAGTAGTACCAAGATGGCGGAGCGTATAGAGTGTTTGGGCTGTTATTCCAGATGTTTGTTTATATCCAGAAAGCAAGCAGGGATCAACCACTGGAGATAACAACACGTAGAAGAGGGTCTTTAGCAGACCACTGGGTGGCGCTATTTTGCTTTCTTGACCCTCAACAACCGTAACACTCCCAGATGTTGGCACAGTTCATGCTAAGGAACCTAGGTTTCATAGGTTCTAGCTTGGAACGAACGTTTCACGTCACGTTTTTTTATGTTGGTGAAACTCCAAGTGGTTTGGCAGTCATGGGCTGGAGGTTAGGGAACCAGCCTTGTGACCGGAGGGTTGCCGGTTCGATTCCCTGAACTGACAGTAACGACTGAGGTGCCCTTGAGCAAGGCACCCAACCCCCAACTGCTCCCCGGGTGCCCTGGATAGGGCTGCCCACTGCTCTGGGTAATTGTGCTCACTGCCCCCTAGTGTGGGATCAACAAGGGACTAAAATCTAAATCTAAATTAGGGGCAGGAACCGGAAACGGAACCCGTTCCATGTTGGTAGAAAATTCCTATGTGTGGTCAAAGGTTCCAAATTCTAAAGGTCAGCCATCTTTGTCTGTGGCCTAAACATGACCCAGTGAACTTTAACCCAGTTAAGTTGAAATTAGAACTGGAAGGAGGACTGGCACTAACAGGATGATGTTTGAAGGGCATCGCTGCCCGCTTGCAGGGTACCATTTGCAGGGAAGGGAATTTCAGGTAGGGGGAACCATAAGGTCTATGGACCATTCAATGCTTCTGCAACTCCACGTAGGAGCTTCTCGCCCACCGGGAGGCTTCTGAGCCTCCCGAACAACGCATGGTACGGCATTCCCACACATGATCTCAGAACGGCATCAGTCAGCATGTACACCCAGCCCTCGGAGAGGGAACATCTCGCGCCGCGGATGATGAAAAAGCAGCTACGGGTGGAGAGGCGCGATAGGAGGCCTAATTGCATGCCACCATGGCGTTGGTGAAAAGATGAGAGCAGGCAGGCTCCTGCTCAGCATGAGGCGCTTCTCCCTGAGACGCCACTCGTTTTGGGGGAAGGTGCTCTTCTTCTAACGAATGGGCCCTCTGACAACGGCAAGCGAGTTCTGAGCCCGTTCTCAGACGGATGGCGCGCTGGTGAACGGGAAGACGCTCTGACGGGTAGAGGGTCTGAAGCATTAACGGGGCCGTCATATACGAAAACGGAGGCAGCGGAGGATCCAAGACAGGTCTGTGGCTCTGCTTTAACGAGCCTTCCAGAAAGGAAGTAGCTCCTCACGTCAGCACATTTCAGTTTCAATTTCTGTCCGTCTCGCATTTCCTCTTTTTTTTCGCTTTCTCTGCCCGGGCCTCGTTTATAAGAACACGTCTGACAGCGTTAACAAATGGATCACGGTCGGCTGAAGCTTTGATGTACACCGGTAATGAACAAGGTCTCTGGAGGAGAGCGTCTGAATAACTTCAGGTCTCAATCTCTGGCTAGACGATTGCCGCACAACAAACCTATAATTAATAGCGCCGCACACATCACAGCCTCGCTTTCGAATGGGGAACTGGCCCTGAGTCGCACCTTCATGCAAAGAAAACTACAGAATGGAGTAAGACAGCTGCTCCCCGTGCCGGCTCTCGCTCCTCCTGTTATCCTATCCCGATCAGCATGGTGTAACTCATTTTCAGTACAGCCAACTACCTTCATTTACTATCGGTGATAGCATCCTGTACACAAGAGTATGTGCACCCGTCATCAGAACAACAGCTACACCCAGAAGGAGGTGTGGGAGTGCGGTGCTGTTGGGAGGGAAGATAAAGGTGACCAGGATCAATAACTGGTGATAAATTTAGACTGATATGATCAATATTTATTGAGCTACACATACAGAAGTCTGTCTCTCAGTATGGTGGAGTCGGGCCGTCGTGTTTGCTAACCCAACACGCCAGACGTCTCGGTATGGAGCTGTGGAGGTTCCTAATGGTGTCCTGTGATAATCCATCCCATGCAGCTTGAACATCCTCACACAGTTCCTGCAGATGGTGCGGTAGGGGTGGAGGTGGAGGGACACCAGGCCTTCTGGACGTGCGGCAACAAGCGGTTCATCTCGGTGCTGACCACGGTGCCTCCACACACGGATTCGTTGGGCGTCTCCACCAAGACTAAAGCGGGACTCGTCACTGAAGATGACCCGCTGCCATTCTGAGTCACTCCATGACAGTCTGGTATGACACCACTGCAGTCTTTGGTGACGGTGACGTGGTGTTAAGGACAGTCGTGGTAACGGTCTGTGTGCATGTAGTCCTGCGTGGGTGCAGCCGTCTGCCAATGGTGCTGCACTACCAGAGGACGCCACTGCTCACTGGATGCCTGCAATCCTGGGCGTTGGGTATAGCGACAAGACCCGTCCCTGCTTACATCACAAGCCGCATGCCTGAGTGTGAAACTTGAATCATTAGCATGTCAGGCATGCCTCACAATGTCAAACCAACCCACCAAGTGTCATTCCTGTGGGTTGATTCCTTCTGGGTGCAGCCATTACTGCACCTAGTCTTCTGATGATCAGTTGGCACCACCATCTGAGGCTACAAGAGCTTCCACTCTACTGGGAAACCTTTCCACAAGACTTTGGAGTGCCTGAGATGTCCCTCTTCATCCCAGAGGTGTCCAACACGGACGTGGTGTCAACGTTCGCCCTGCTTGTCTGGTGTTCAGTGCACATTCACCACCAGTGCCTAAGCATGCATGCAAACTACCGGGCCTATCAATCTTATGATCTAGCCAATGGCCGCCCCGCACTGCAGCGTTTCCTCTTCGCCTGAGGCACTGTTGTTTAGATGGAGGCGCGGTGCTTGTCTCTGTTTGAGGATGTGTCTGTTCCCCGTTGTCGCTTGCGCCGTCGAAAGCGATTTGACTCTGATTATAACGCAGCTGCTCCGCCAACGGCCGAGAAAGGGAATTCCAGACGTGTCACTCTCTCTTCACCATTGCTTGACCCCTGCATGTTCTAGCAGGGGACTGTGGCGGTGGATGGAGAGCTCAGAAGTTCTGGAGCCTTAAGTTGCCCTCCCAGTTTTCTTCCAGATGAAGCCGAGTTAGCTGTGCCGTGATTAAGTTCCTCTGAGTAATGGGATGTGTAGCTAAGCATCGCTGCATGAAATGAAGGACGAGAGGAGTCGAAACGGCAAAGAGAAGTCATCAAAGGCTTTCTGCTGGTGATTTGTGAGCTGGGAAGTTACTGGGAGTTACACTCTCCCAGGGAATTACACTCTCCCAGGGAATTACACTCTCCCAGGGAATTACACTCTCCCAGGGAATTACATCGATGAGCTTCTGGATATCCAATATGAACTAACTGAGCACTTCTATCTACGCTAACCACTGACCACACAGGACACTCTGTAGTTCTACAGTACCAGGCTGTAGTCCATCTGTTTCTCTGTATACTGTATTACCCTGGTCTTCAATGGTCAGGACCCCCACAGGACCACCACAGAGCAGGTATGATGTGGGTGGTGGATCATTCTTAGCACTGCAGTGACACTGACGTGGTGGTGGTGTGTTAGTGTGTGTGGTGCTGGTGTGAGTGGATCAGACACAGCAGTGCTGCTGGAGTGTTTAGACACTGTGTCCACTCACTGTCCACTCTCTTAGACACTCCTACCTTGCTGGTCCACCTTGTAGATGGACAGTCAGAGACGATAGCTCATCTGCTGCTGCACAGTGCAGCGTTGGTCATCCTCTAGTCCTTCAGCAGTGGACACAGGACACGGGCCCACAGGACACTGCCCACAGGACGTAGCCCCACAGGACAGTTTTGGTGGGTAGACCTGTTTACTATTTAGATGCCAGTATATATACCAGTCCAGTCAGTTGGACCTTGTTGAGGTCCTGCCAACTTCTTGTTGCCTACTGAGGGGTTGCGGTGGTGTTGGGAAGGAGGATAATAGTGCCCAGGATCAATAACTGATGATAAATCTAGACTGATATGATCAATATTTATTGAGCTACACATACAGAAGTCTGTCTCTCAGTATGGCGTCGGGCCGCTCACTGTAAATAAAACCAGCCAGACGTCTCGGTATGGAGCTGTAGAGGTTCCTAATGGTCTCCTGTGATAATCCATCCCATGCAGCTTGAACATCCTCACACAGTTCCTCAGATGGTGCGGTAGGGGTGGAGGTGGAGGGACACCAGGTCTTCTGGACGTGTGACAACAAAGCGTTCATCTTGGTGCTGACCACGGTGCCTCCACCCACGGATTCGTTGGTCGTCTCCACCAAGACTAAAGCGGGACTCGTCACTGAAGATGCTTTTTCAATACTGTACCTTAAACAGCCAATAAAGCTATACTGATTGATTGATTGATTGATTGATGTATTGGAGTGAAGAGATGGCAGTATTTGCATTTACAAGTCGTTTCCTTCTTCTTTGGAGGCGTGCACTGCAGTGGCATGTGGCGAGCCAGCTTATCAGTACTGCTGATCCTCACACGAAATTAGACTAGCACAGATAAAGTTGTGGCCAGAATCAGTTTAAATGGCATGCACCGAGTGCACAGAACCAAGAGAGAAAAGTCTACGGGTCTAGGAGACTCGTAACGAGTGCTTTACCAGCATGTGTTATTTACTGTTCCTGGAAATGGAACTTCTATCTACTGGGGCAGGATTGATTATGGATGGGGTGGTGGGGTAATGTAGTTTTACTGCATGGCTTCTAGAACTTAGGAATGGCTGGTCGATTTACGGAATGCCCACCGTCACCTCCTTCAAAAACCCCAAACCAGTCCACCCTCTAAACTCTCCAGGTAAAGCAGAGAACGATAAGCACCGTATAGCCCACTACAGCTATACACTCATCGTCAAAAGAAGAGTTCGGAACCAACCCACAGGAATGAAACTTGGCCAGGGTCAGTTTTTGAGCACCGAAGCACAGGTGTCCTCCATGAGTCATCCTGACCAATGCAGGTCTACATGCTCACACGACGTACTTTACCACGACATGTGTCCTTAACTGTTCCTGGAAATCACCGTCACCAAAGACTGCAGTGGTGTCGTACCAGATTGTCATGGAGTGTCTTGGTGGATGTCCTCCATAATGGTGATATGAAAGTGGCCAGGACCAAGGACGGGTCTTATCGCTGTACCTGACTGACCCAACAGCCTCCATTACAGACCTCCAGCGAGCAGTGGTGTCCTCCATGACTCATCCTGTTAGTGCAGCACCATTGGCAGACAGCTGCACCTCGCAGGACTACACCCACACAGACCGTTACCACGACTGTCCTCAACACCACGTCACCATCACCAAAGACTGCAGTGGTGTCGTACCAGACTGTCATGGAGCGACTCAGAATGGCAGCGGGTCATCTTCAGTGACGAGTCCCGCTTTAGTCTTGGTGGATGGTTTTGACAGTTTGGGGACGGGCACATGGGCCAGTTCTGTCAGCGAATGCTATTGGCTAATGGCCCACGGTATCATGACCAACTGCCCACTACGAACCGCCTTCTCCAGAACAACAAAGATGGCGGATGAAGAGTGAGCGCCGGCGGCTAACTCGCTAGCATGGTAGCTAATTACAAAATTAGAGGCTTTGAAGTGACCCAAAAGGGATCAAGCAGACCACAACATCATACATCATGGTTATTATAACGGGTTCCAGCTTTCTCTTGAGCAGGTGGGAAATGAACTAGGGTTAGAACCAGAACCATAGGTTGGTCAGCGGCGAAACCAGCATATACTGTGTTTGGGATGCCGGTATACTGGTCAAGCAGCAGGACCATGTTGGGTGACCAACTACAACTAGTGGTTGGCGTGGCTTAGCGCATAATGCTGCTAACCAGCCGGGAATTACCAACCCCTGTGGGAAACGGGGGTCCAATTCCTGGTCTGGGTAACTATGCAGTGCTACACCAGTAGGAGACCTTGGGCCAAACTCTACCAGACCACCAGTTATTTATTCAACAGCTTTGTTGGTTAGCCTGGCGTATCACCAGCAGTACCAGCGTATGTTGTGTTCTGGATGCTTGTGTGCTCATCACCAGCAAAACCAGCCTATATTAGATTTGAGTTATGGTCATGCTGGTTGGCCAGCACCAGACCAGACTGTAGTTTAGAACGGAAGCTATGAGGCTAACGTTGCTAACAAACACTCCAACTCAATAGTCACCCAGACGCCTCAATCAGTTCTCTTAAAATGCAACCCCAAAAGTTTGCATGAAGGTTTTACAGACTGGGTAATGTGGTCTACAGCACACTATGGCTTTGTCCATACGTCAGTGGTGTTGCATAAAGCAACGTAGGACCATTTAGTTGCGTTCGTGAGCCGTTGATGCCACGATACCACTGTTATACCTCAAACCACAGGCGTTATCATCATCACGAAACTCAAATTGGTCTTCGAGCTACAATTCAGGAGGAGGATTTCTGACTGCAGAACCACATGACCCTGTCTGAGCTACATTATGACCCACTTTTTAAACAGTGAAATTACTAGCCTAGATTTTTCACAGTGTACCGGCACACTTCCGAGCAACTTCGGCACTGAAATACCGGGGGCCTGTAGGTCATCGCCATTTCAAACATCAACACATGTGACTACTCTAACAGAGACGAGCTCCACTAGCCACAAAGAGCCTGCAGTCTACCATACACATTCTTAGACACTGGGCCAAATGTATGTACGCCATCCGGCTCAATGCAACACGTGCTTTGGTGCAACCAAAATATGTGACCATGTCTGAAACGAAAGGGGATTTTGTCAGCACCCTCTGCATAATTAAACGATTAAGGTGTAAGCACAGCTATTCAGAGGGGTCTGGGTGTGAAATGAGTCAGAGTTGTTCACGGTGTTGTTGATGGGAACCATGCGTCTCAAGCGTCACTGTCTCTGAGAGCTTCCTCACAGAAGGGTACTTTGTGAAATGGTTTTTAAATACTCTGCCTGATGTTTGAGACATTGCACAATAGTGATCTGTGCTTTTGTCATTTTGTCTGGGGGGATTTAGATGTGTGTTTACACAGGAAAAAAAACTCATGTCCAGTCAAAGGTCAAAAAAAAAGTATTTTCATTTATAATTTCTCATAACATACCATTGCAGTGGCCCGGAAAACACTTAGTCAGACACCTGGGATTCCACCGCAATGGCCCAACAACACTTTAGCATCCAGCTGGGAAACCATAGTAATGGTCCAGCAACACTTCGGGAGACAACTGGGATTCCACCACAATGGCCCAACAACACTTTAGCATCCAGCTGGGAAACCATAGTAATGGCCCAACAACACTTTAGCATCCAGCTGGGAAACCATAGTTATGGTCCAGCAACACTTCGGGAGACAACTGGGATTCCACCACAATGGCCCAACAACACTTTAGCATCCAGCTGGGAAACCATAGTAATGGCCCAACAACACTTTAGCATCCAGCTGGGAAACCATAGTAATGGCCCAACAACACTTTAGCATCCAGCTGGGAAACCATAGTAATGGCCCAACAACACTTTAGCATCCAGCTGGGAAACCATAGTAATGGCCCAGCAACACTTCAGCAATCAGCTGGGAAACCATAGTTGTGGTCCAGCAACACTTCGGGAGACAACTGGGATTCCACCACAATGGCCCAACAACACTTTAGCATCCAGCTGGGAAACCACATTAATGGCCCAACAACACTTTAGCATCCAGCTGGGAAACCATAGTAATGGCCCAACAACACTTTACCAGCCACCTAGGATTTCATAGTAATGGCCCAGCAACATTTTAGCACCACCTGGAATACTAAAGCAATGGCTCAACAACACTTCAGCACTCACCTGGGATTCCACCACAATGGCCCAACAACACTTTAGCATCCACCTGGGAAACCATAGTAATGGCCCAGCAACACTTCAGCAGTCACCTGGGGTTTAATAGCCCTGGCTGTATAGCAGCAACACATGAACAGCCACCTGCACTTCCATAGTAATGGCCCAGCAACATCTAAGCAGTCACCTGGGATTGCATAGCAGAGGCTCGGCAACATATTAGCAGCCACCTGGGATAAAATAGCAATGGCCCAATAACACTTTAGCAGCCACCTGGGAAACCATAGTAATGACTAAGCCACACTTTAGAAGTCACCTGGGATACCATAGCAATGGCCCAACAACAGTTCAACAGGCACCTAGGATAGCACAGCAATGGACTAGCAATACTTTAGCAGCTACCTGGGATACAATAGCAATGGCCTAGCAACACATCAGCAGTTTCCTGGGGTACAATAGCACTGGCGGTATAGCAGCAACACATGAACAGCCACCTGCACTTCCATAGCAATGGCACAGCAATATTTTAGTAGCCACCTGGGATACCATAGCAATGGCCCTGCAACACCTTAGCAGCCACCTTGGATACCATAGCCATGGCCCAACAACACTTCAGCAGACAACTGGGATACCATAGCAATGGCCCAACAACACTTCAGCAGGCACCTGGGATACCTTAGCAATGGCCCAACAACACTTCAGCAGGCACCTGGGATACCTTAGCAATGGCCCAACAACACTTCAGCAGGCACCTGGGATGGCATAGCAATGGCCTAGCCACACATTAGCAGCCACCTATCTGAATGGCTATGTGATATGGTGTGTAGAGAACCAGGGTGTTTCTTTCTTTGCACTACCTAACTCTATGGAGAACAAATTTCATCCATCTCAGCCTGTTTAATTCCTGCTGCCATCTATAGTTGGGGCTTCTGTCAGTGCCTCAGTGAGCTGCTCAGAGGTTAGTCACCTTATGCAAACCTGTTGTGACCTGCTGTCCAACATGACTCATGCAGCAGTTCAATTCTTTACTCATGGCTGCGCCAGCTAATAACACAACTATGATAACCATACATCAGCAGCTCTGGCCGTGATACTGTTGGCTTGACTAGAGTAATAGATGTTCTGCTTTCATTTGCCGTCTCCAGCAGCGTATAGAACTAGAAGGCTGCTATAAAGAAACTTACTTTTATTGAGGAACATGTAAAATAGTTCTGGCTCACAGAAACCATGCTTCTCTTTTAAAGCTTATTTTTTTAACAAAGGGAACAGTAATGGCTCAACCACCCGAGATTCCATAGCAATGGCCCAGCAACATTTTAGCAACCACCTGGAATACTACAGCAATGGCCCAACAACACTTTAGCACTCAACTGGGATTCCATAGCAATGGCCCAGAAACAATTTACCAGCCACCTGGGATTCAATAGCAATGGCCCAGCAACATTTTGGCAACCACCTGGAATACTACAGCAATGGCCCAACAACACTTCAGCACTCACCTGGGATTCCATGGCAATGGCCTAGAAACACTTTACCAGCCACCTGGGATTTTAGCAACCACCTGGAATACCATTTTAGCACCCACCTAGGATTCTATAGCAATGCCCCAACAACACTTCAGTACCCACCTGGGATTCCATAGCAATGGCCCAGCAACCTTTTAGCAGCCACCTGGAATACTATAGCAATGGCCCAACAACACTTCCGCACTCATCTGGGATTCAATGGCAATGGCCCAGAAACACTTTACCAGCCGCCTGGGATTTAGCAACCACCTGGAATACCATTTTAGCACCCACCTAGGATTCTATAGCAATGGCCCAACAACACTTCAGTACCCACCTGGGATTCCATGGCAATGGGCCAGAAACATTTTAGCAACCACCTGGAATACTAAAGCAATGGCCCAACAACACTTCCACACTCACTTGGCATTCCATGGCAATGGCCCATAAATATTTTACCAGCCACCTGGGATTTTAGCGACCACCTGGAATACTATAGCAGTGCTTCAACAACACTTCAGGACCCTCCTGGGATTCCATAGCAATGGCCCAGCAACCTTTTAGCAGCCACCTGGAATACTATAGCAATGGCCCAACAACACTTCCGCACTCATCTGGGATTCCATGGCAATGGCCCAGAAACACTTTACCAGCCACCTGGGATTTTAGCAACCACCTGGAATACCATTTTAGCACCCACCTAGGATTCTATAGCAATGGCCCAACAACACTTCAGTACCCACCTGGGATTCCATGGCAATGGGCCAGAAACATTTTAGCAACCACCTGGAATACTAAAGCAATGGCCCAACAACACTTCCACACTCACTTGGCATTCCATGGCAATGGCCCATAAATATTTTACCAGCCACCTGGGATTTTAGCGACCACCTGGAATACTATAGCAGTGCTTCAACAACACTTCAGGACCCGCCTGGGATTCCATAGCAATGGCCCAGCAACACTTTACCAGCCACCTGGGATTTTAGCAACCACATGGAATACTATAGCAGTGCTTCAACAACACTTCAGGACCCTCCTGGGATTTCATAGCAATGGCCCAGCAACATTTTAGCAACCACTTGGGATACAATGGTAATAGCCCAGCAACACTTTTTCAACCACTTGGGGTACAATGGTAATAGCCCGGCAACACTGTAGCAGGAATCTAGGATTCCATATGGCCCAGAAACACTTTAGCATCCACCTGGGATTCCATGGCAATGGCCCAAAAACACTTTACCAGCCACCTGGGATTTTAGCAACCACCTGGAACACCATTTTAGCAACCACCTAGGATTCTATAGCAATGGCCCAACAACACTTCAGCACTTCGGCCCAGAAACACTTGACCAGCCACCTAGGATTTCATTGCAATGGCCCAGCAACCTTTTAGCAACTACCTGGAATACTATAGCAATGGCCCAACAACACTTCCGCACTCATCTGGGATTCCATGGCAATGTCCCAGAAACACTTTAACAGTTACCTGGGATTTTAGCAACCACCTAGGATTCTATAGCAATGGCCCAGCAACACTTTTTCAACCACTTGGGATACAATGGTAATAGCCCAGCAACATGTTAGCAGCCACCTGGGTTACGACAGCACTGGCCTTTAAACAGACTTTAATTCGGCCTTTCGAGTTTCCTCATTTCCACTTCTGCGTCCACAAAACTTGACCCACTTGGTCGTCTGTCCTCATGAAGAGGGAACTAAGTTTTCACTACACCGTCTACAGCCCCGCACGGCCACCAGCGATCCTTTATTAACCCTTGCTGGCTTAGTTAGCAACAATGCTTAGGAGTTTCCTCAGCCCGTCATCGACTATCCATCCACCTTCACACGTAGCCGGCTCAGTGTTCACTAGGCTGGAAACTCTACCTCAGCTGTGTTACGGTAAACCGGGGGCAGCGAGTTCCCCTCACCAGGAAGCCACTGTTAGCAGGTATGGGAAATGACCTCTTAAC
>JAMWET010004530.1:170000-215000 GCA_024036415.1 Prochilodus magdalenae
ATGGCTGGCTCACTCCAGACCAGGGGTGGAAATGGCCTGGTTAGAGCTTACCAAATGCCCACCAAACCCAAACGGGCCAAGCTGTACATATCATGGACGGTCAGGCATATATGTCCAGATATATGTACAAACATATGACCATGCATAAATACATGTCAACTATGGACATATAGGACAATATACATGTAATAGATATACCTCAGTCCTGATTGGTGAAATATCATGTATGAATTACATATAATCTCAGATACGCAAGTGTTATGTGTTTGCTCATGTGGAGTATATTCAATATATATAGTCATTTCAGAATATTATGATATGACTTTGTATATGTGTGTGTATTTATATGAAGAATACATATGTATATATATATATATATATATATATATATATATATATATATATATATATATATATATACACACACGTTTTCACCCAACAACTGGCAACTATACCGTACATAATGAACATATATTATGCTGTATGTACAATATTTGACATGCATTTATGCATTTACCTGGCAAATATGTACATATATCTTGAAATATATGCCTGACCTTATGATATGTTTACCATTTGGCCTGATTTCCGTTTTGGTTTGGTGAGCAGATGATGAGCCGTTTTAGTGATAGATAGATAGATTGAACTCTTCAACCGCATGCACAGCTTAGTGACTGAACTCTTCAACAACAAACACAGCTCAGTGACTGAACTCTTCAACAGCAAGCACAGCTCAGTGACTGAACTCTTCTACAGCAAGCACAGCTCAGTGACTGAACTCTTCAACCGCATGCACAGCTTAGTGACTGAACTCTTCAACAACAAACACAGCTCAGTGACTGAACTCTTCAACAGCAAGCACAGCTCAGTGACTGAACTCTTCAACAGCAAGCACAGCTCAGTGACTGAACTCTTTAACAGCAAACACAGCTCAGTGACTGAAGAGTTCAGCTCAATGATAAACACAGCTCAGTGACTGAACCCTTCTACAGCAAGCACAGCTCAGTGACTGAACTCTTCAACAGCAAGCACAGCTCAGTGACTGAACTCTTTAACAGCAAACACAGCATAGTGACTGAACAACAAACACAACTACAATCTCAGCAAACAATGTGACCTGAACTGAACAAACTCTTCAAAACAGCAAAAAGCAAGCCGAACAGCTCAGTGACTGTGAAGAGTTCAGACTGCAACTCTTCAAACAGCAAACACAGCTCAGTGACTGAACTCTTCCCAACTACAATCACAGCCTCAGAAATGACTGAACTCTTTCTACAGCAAACACAGAGCTCAGTTGTACTGACTGAAGAGCCTTCAGCTCAGTTGGCAACCTACATTCAAACAGCAAACACAGCTCAGTGACTGAACTCTTCAACAACAAGCACAGCTCAGTGACTGAACTCTTCAACAGCAAACACAGCTCAGTGACTGAACTCTTCAACAGCAAACACAGCTCAGTGACTGAACTCTTCAACAGCAAACACAGCTCAGTGACTGAAGAGTTCAGCCAGGTGACAAACACAGCTCAGTGACTGAACTCTTCAACAGCAAACACAGCTCAGTGACTGAACTCTTCAACAACAAACACAGCTCAGTGACTGAACTCTTCAACAGCAAACACAGCTCAGTGACTGAACTCTTCAACAACAAACACAGCTCAGTGACTGAACTCTTCAACAACAAACACAGCTCAGTGACTGAACTCTTCAACAGAAAGCACAGCTCAGTGACTGAACTCTTCAACTACAATCACAGCTCAGTGACTGAACTCTTCAACAACAAACAGCTCAGTGATTGAACTCTTCAACAACAAGCACAGCTCGGTGACTAAACTCTTCAACAGCAAGCACAGCTGATGAAGAGTACAGTCACTGAGCTCATTTCACAAAGTAATGATCAAGTTAGCTAACATGCTAGCAGGCTAGGTTTGATCCTTTTTTTGATGGAGCACCATTCATGCCAAACGCTAATGTGCAACCGTCCTGCTACTTGTAGACGGAGTGGAGGCCTTCACCCAGTTCCTGCGCACAGAGTTCAGCGAGGAGAACATCGAATTCTGGCTGGCGTGCGAGGACTACAAGAGCACCGAGTCAGCCACCAAACTGCAGTCCATGGCCAAGCAGATGTACGCAGTGTTTATTGACAGAGAGGCTCCCAAAGAGGTACGCAGACAGCCTCGTTCACATTCATTAGTGCCATATCACAGTTATTCAGAGCATGCTCGTCTTGACCTTCAGCGAAGCGTCCATCATTAAGCTCGATCTACAGGCAACAGCTGCCTCATATTCCACAGCGACCGTCTAATCAGTGCACTTACTGACACATGGACCTCCTTAAAAATGAAAGGGCTCCTTGGAGGGATATCATCACTGAAGAAGCACCTTGGATGCCGATCAGTGGATGCTTGTGGTGGTGTTATTCCAGTCTAGTGTATATTCACCACATTAGTGATGCCTAGGGTGGCCACACGTCCGGTTTTAGGCCGGACAGTCCGGTTTTCCAGCTCCCAGTCCTCCCAGCAGCGCAGGGCCAAAAATCTGGGCCTTACATTTCATTGGTTTACCAAGGTAATGTGACATCGTGACTCACCCACCAGCTAACTGCAGGTCCGTCTTCTAAATGCTAGTCAGTCAGTAAGCTCCCATCTGACTCCATTGTCGTCCATTCCACCCAATGAGGTGAGTAAAGGATCATGTTTGGGGTATATAGGTGAGGTCATGATTTTAACACCATGCCTGCACCCCCCAATTTACAATGTCCTCCTTTTGGGGGTGGGATGTCCTCCTTTTTGGGGTTATGAAACGGGCCACCCTAGTGATCCCCAGTCAGTGACACTGTGTGGGTTGGGACAAAGGCCAAAACCCCCAAATGGAAGAAATTAAAAAGTAGTAAATGGCATTTAAAACAGAATTGAATTTTTAATTCTTCAAAAAAATCAAGAATTGAATGTCAAATTGACAAAATACAAATAAAAAATACACATTACAATAAATACACACTCTAATAAACACCAAAATAGCTCTGTTTATCCAAGTATACAGTTTTATATGGCTGTAATATTAAATTAGGAATAGATGCTATGATATATACAGGTGTACATATTCCCGTATATGCAGTTTCGGGAGTCTGAGGTAGATGAAAGAGACGCAGAGTATACACAGGGGATAGAATGGAATATATTTATATAGAATATAGAATATATGTATTTCAGATATACAGTATAGGGATAGAAGGTAAACAGGATATGCTACATGTAAAGTACAGAGTGACCTTGTATTGTGGATGTGGTGTGGATGTGGTGTGGACTGTCTATGGAGATCATCAGTGATGATGATGTAGGTTGAGATGTGTACTGACAGTCCCATTGGCCAGTCCTCCAGCACTACTGGCTGTGCAGATCTTAGAACCGACTTCAGGCTTCTGAACCTCGCTCGGCAGTCGTGAGAACAGACCGTGGCTTGGGTGGGTGGAGTCCTTTAGAATCCTCCTGGTCCTCTTCAGGAAGTGGCTGGTGTCCAGGAGTCCGGGAGGTTTGGGAGCTGAACCCCGGTGATGTACCGAGCTGTCCGTCCCACCCTCTCCAGAGCTTTCAGCTCAATGGCAGTGCAGTTGATAGTCAGAATGAGTTTGCACTCTTACTAGGCTAACTTTCGGGTGGGCTTCGGGGGTCAGCTATGGCCCACTGGCCCACACTTTGGGCAGCCCTGATTGTTCCAAAGACCAGAAAACCGTGTAGCTGTGGATCCGCTGATGAGAAAAGCCACCGGGTGCTGAAGCGACTGCCTAATGGCTTCTATTATGAGCGTTTGGAGTCAATGGGTTTACCGTTCCGTGACTGCGACTGTGTCTACGGGAGGAGGTTGCCTAGGCTCCCTCGCTGCTAAAAGCATGAAAAGGCCCTATGATGAAGACGGTGCACAATGGCTCTTGTCATTTGGGTGATCTTATAATAACAGGGACTCTGAAGGTGTTGAGTTCCTTCATTGTTCGGTGGTGTCCTTTTCCTTCTACCTTTCCATCAAAGCTCTCC
Organism: Prochilodus magdalenae; assembly: GCA_024036415.1. NCBI lineage: Eukaryota > Metazoa > Chordata > Actinopteri > Characiformes > Prochilodontidae > Prochilodus > Prochilodus magdalenae. The sequence continues at coordinate 174,031 of JAMWET010004530.1, forward strand.
TTTCATCACCCATATCAGGGGACACCATGTATACTGTATAACCATGGCAGCATTTACACAGCTGCATTCCAGCATGGGTGGTGTAGCATGGTCACCAGAGCATGCTGGAACTATGTGCCAATGCTAGATCCTTCCCAAACTGCGAGTTGGAGCGGTAGCATCAACGTCACCCTTGGTCGGAACTGACAGGCCTAAGCCATGATGCCCTCACCCCCACCTAGATCATTATCCCGCCTCTACCAAACTTGTTAGCATCATGCTAGCATTCCATGGATTCATCCATGAGACCAGATCCATCATAAGAGAGCACGTTTCCACCGCTCCAGAGTCCAGTGGCGGCTCTTCACACCACTCCAGCCGACACTTGGTACTGCGCATTGCGATCTTAGGCTCGTGTGCAGCAGCGCAGCCGTTGGGAACCCAGAATATGAAGCTCCCGGGGTGAAGCTCTGGTGCTGAGGTTGCTTCCAGATGCAGTTTGCACCTCCGCAGTGAGTGATGCGACCGATAGGCCTTAGTCATGCATTCCAGCCACCTGCATGTGCGATGCAAGTTTGCACCGTCTAGGCCGTTGCTGCTCTTGGACACTTCCACTTCTTACAGCTCTTACAGCTGATGTAGCAGTGCAGAAACCTCACGAAGTGACTATGACAATACCGTGTTTGGAGTCCTGCCGCACCCTATGGCACCTATATAGTCGCACGTATATACACACTGTGCTACGTGCTATCTAAAAAACCCACTACAACTAAAAGCCCCACTGGCCCAGAGGCACAGTTTCATTCGTCTGTCGACTTTAACTTTGACGTCTATAACGGCGCCAGCCCGAAAGAGCAGCCTGTGTAACTGCCTGGGTGACTTGAGCAAGCCGAGCCCTGCGGCTGGCCGCACAGCGTCCGGAGCTCTGCGTGGCCGAGGTGGAGATGTGACCGTGTGGTTTTCCTGCTTGCATGTGTCACAGCTGGGTCTGTGAACCGCCCCCACCCCCGACACTCAGCCACCCACGCACACTCACAGTCTGAGAAACAACACACGAACACGAACGAATAGCGAACTGAGAGAGATAAGCGCAAAAGAAGTCAAAAAAGCGTGACGAGGAGAGATAACGCTGCGCAAGCAGAAGTCTCGAAAACTGCACGGTCCAGGGCTGAGAGCAAACTCTATGGGCTGGATAGCGTCTCGCACGCGTGATGCCCGAACGTGGCAGGCGCTTTCCGGCCGAAGAGCCATGCATGTTCGGTGCTCCTCTTCGGGGCTGAGAGACTCCAGATCTCTTTGTGTGCTGAGCCACTATCTGCCAGCCGATAAGTATGATCCCCCCCCAGCCTGAAACGGTGAAACGGCTGGTAACCCACAAGGCACACAGCTGTAATCCGGCCTTTCAAGATCTGTTCAATATTTGGGCACGGTTGCACCATAGGAACGTTCGGGCCTGTCTCAGCTTGCTCCAGAATGTGATTCGTGGGTTATGAGAGTAGCCAGATGTCCATACCATGGTCATTAGATGAGCACCATGGCGGTTGGTCTACATTGGTGTACAGGGTGGTCTTTAAGTCAAGTTTATTTATATAGCGCCTTTGTCACAAAGCAGCTTTCCAGTGGCTCCAAGCCCCCAGTGAGCAAGCCCAACGAGAAACTCCCTCAGAGCAAGAGGAACCAAGACTCAAAAGGGGAACCCATCCTCCTCCCCGGATAGCAACGGACACAACAAGGATCAGAGTTTGTAAATCTAGGCCATGCTGAATAAGGAGCGTTAGTAACTGGCAGATGGAAGACTGGGATGATAGTCTATTAGGAGAAGTAGTGTTGAGTGGTTTTGAGGCAGAGGAGGAAATGGGCACGCAGGATGCAGGTGAAGCTTCATGGTAGACAGGCTCGACAGCAGGCAGTAGCCCCTAGCTGAGGCAGGTGAAGCAACAGCATCAGAGCGCACAGGATGGGCAGCAGCTCTGCAGCAGACCACACAGTAGCTCAGCTAGTTCTAACAGTCAGCTGAGACTCGACTGAACAAGTAGGTGTGTCCTGAGCCCTAACTGGAGGGTTACCCCAAATCTGGGGGGCCTGGAATGAAAAGGCTCGGCCCCCTGATGTAACTTTGTAAGTCTGATAGCACATTGTAAAGCGCTGCTACTCTGAACCTGTGATGGGAACCAGGGGGCGCCAATTATTTTAATCAACCAGTAAACCCATACCTGTCTTCTGAGTTGATATGTGTCACATTGTCGTCTATTGGGACTATTTAGCCTCACAGCGCCCTGCAGATATACCTCCGCCATCACTGAAGGCTTGAATAGTAGCTTACACTGATTGGTAAACATCATCTCTGGCTCCTCCAGATGGCGCCGCAGGAGAATGATGGGGCTATATATACCTGCGGGTGTGAGTGATGGGATTCGTAGATTGGGAAGAGGTGCTACAGTGCAGGGAATGTCTCGTTCCATGTGTGGGAAGTGGCTCCAGAGCAGATGTTAATGATTGGCTAAAAGGAGGGACTGAGCATGTGGGCGTGGCCAAAGACCATAGTGTGAAGGAAGTAGCTGAATCTGCAGGTGTATGGAAGCAGCGTATGCTCATATGGGTCTACCAGCAGTGGGAAAATCCCAGTCCACAGGGAATTCTCCTCGGAATTGTGCCAGGGACGGCATCCACCAAATCTGGCCCAACTGACCAATTCTGGCTGAGCACTGATGTGGCCTACATCCAGAGACTAGTCCAGTGAATGCCAAATCCAGTCACAGCTGTTATTGGTGCTGGGTAAAGTCTAAAGTACGTTCCAGTCATATGGGATCCTTCTTGAGGTAGTTCCCATCACCACCACCACCAACACCACCACCACCACCACCACCACCACTGTAAACAGCTCTGACTCAGCATCTCGCTCTATAATGGACTTGGCTGCTTTGCCGTTGCTCACACCTCTCGCTTAGCACGGATGCTACGCAGACGCAGCTTCTTGCACGGTTGCAATCAAAATGTGTCACGGTGCAGGGGTGCTATAACGACAGCCAAGCCTTACCCAGCTGTCCCATAATGCAAGCTACAGTAGACAAACGGTTGAGGTTCATGCAATAGCAGGTCACCTACATGAACCTAAGTGACTGGTTCTTCATGGCAGTGGAACACGTAGCGCAGTTCACTGCAAGCTGTGGCTGATAGAGTCCGGTCCTGTATCGCCCCCTGGAGTACCGAGTTTAGCGGTGGGTTTGTGCAGAAGGCCGTGTTCTGGTTCTGGTTAGTGTTCAGCTGGCGTGAGAAAGTTGGGACCCTGCTGACTGTTTGCCACTTCTGGTTGACCCTCAGACCACCCACATTACTGTCCTGCGTACAAGTTCTAGCTAATTTAGAGTGGAACTCTTTAAAAGGGATCATTTTTACAGGAACACCCAATAGATACATCTTTAATCCATGTTAAAAAGCTTGAAGGAACCTCAACATGATGGAAAGGTTCTAAGAAAGAACCCCTAGAGAGGAACCCCACTGAGATTTGATAGTTCTAGATAATGATTAATATAAACAGAGACATTTAGGGTGGTTTGGTGTGAAACGCTTTGTTCTAAAGAAACTTGTCAAGTGAGAGCTGTTCACAGTGTTGGTTAACGGAACCCTTGGACCACCCAGATTGCTGTCCTGAGAACAAGATCTAGCTAATTATGTTTGTTTTTGGGGTGGGGGGGCATTTTTACAGTAACACTTTTATTCTAGCCAATGAATCCACCTTCAAATGATGTTTAAAGAACTTTAAAGAACATCAACATAACGGAAAGGTTCTAAGAAAGAACCCCTAAAGAGGAAGAGGAGCATTCAATAGTTCTAGATAATGGTTAATATGAACAGAGCAATACGAAGTGGTTTGGTGTGAAATGCTCTAAAGTTCTAAAGAAACTTCAAGCCAAATCAGAGATGGTGGTTAAAGGAACCCTCAGATCACGGAGATCATTGTCCTGAGTATAAGATCTAGCTAGTTTTGGGGGGAACTCTTTAAAAGTGAACATTTTTACCGTCACACTTTCATTCTACCCAATAACAATGTTAAAAGAGCATTAAAGAACCTCAACATGACGTAAAGGTTCTAAGAAGGAACCCCAAACGGAGAACTTCACTGGGTTTCCAATAGTTCTAGATAATGGATAATATAAACAGGGTAATGCGAAGTGATTTGGTGTGAAATGCTCTGTTTTAGAGAAACTTGCCAAATCCGAGCTGCTCACAGTGTTGGTGAATGGAACACTTGATAATAGCGAATGGAAAGGTTCTAAGAAAGAACCCCTAGAGAGGAACCCCATTGAGATTTGATAGTTCTAGATAATGTGTAATATAAACAGAGACTTTTAGGGAGCTTTGGTGTGAAACGCTCTGTTCTAAAGAAACTTGCCAAGTGAGAGCTGTTCACAGTGTTGGTTAACGGAACCCTTAGACCACCCAGATTGCTGTCCTGAGAACAAGATCTAGCTAATTATGGGGGTTTTTTTTGGGTGCGGGGGCATTTTTACAGTAACACTTTTATTCTAGCCAATGAATCCACCTTCAAATTATGTTTAAAGAACTTTAAAGAACATCAACATAATGGAAAGGTTCTAAGAAAGAACCACTTCACTGGGTTTTCAATAGTTCTAGATAATGGATAATATAAACAGAGTAATGCGAAGTGGTTTGGTGTGAAATGCTCTGTTTTAGAGAAACTTGCCAAATCCGAGCTGCTTACAGTGTTGGTGAATGGAACACTTGATAATAGCGAATGGAAAGGTTCTAAGAAAGAACCCCTAAAGAGGAACTCCACTGAGTTTTCAGTCGTTCTAGACAATGTTTAAAAACAGAGTCATTTAGAGTGAGTTTGGTGTGAAATGCTCTGTTATAGAGAAACCTATGGTGGTGAATGGAACCAGACGTCAACCTCTAAAGCTCAACCAGCCCCAAGAGTTATTACAGGAAGTGGGTGTGAACACACAGCCTTTCTGGCCCATGGGTTTATTATTTAGACCTTTTCATGACCTGATCATTTTCACGGTAACGCCCAATAGATACATCTTTAAACCATGTTAAAAAAGCTTTAAGGAACCTCAACATGATGGAAAGGTTCTAAGAAAGAACCCCTAGAGAGGAACTCCACTGAGTTTTTGATAGTTCTAGATAATGGTTCAAATAAACAGAGGCTTTTAGGGTGGTTTGGTGTGAAACGCTCTGTTCTAAAGAAACTTGTCAAGTGAGAGCTGTTCACAGTGTTGGTGAACAGCCCTCACTTGACAATGTATCCCTCCCTGTAGTGGAGGGATACATGCAGGGTGCTCTGAGGCTAAGTAGTCCCCAAAGTATGCTTACTATTTTCAAGTTTTCCACTATTTCCATTTTATGGCATTTAACTGATGCTCTTATCCAGAGCGACTTACAAGGTTAATGATTACAGGCGGGCCAGTGTAGTGTTAGGAGTCTTGCCCAAGGACTCTTATTGGTGTAGCTCAGCATAGTCACCCAGACTGGGATTCGAACCCCAGTCTCCCACACGTAGTGGTGTTACCCACTGAGCTACCCCAACCATTGAAAATGTCCCCATTATCAGCATTCCTATATATAATCCCTGGTGGTTTTGATAGTCAATAACCCCTGGTTCCCACCACCTCCACCTCCACCTCCACCTCCACCACCACCACCACCACCACCACCACTGTAAGGCAGTAGTAAGCTTCCCTACAATTATGTATTTCATTTTGCCTATAAACTGGTACAAAATTGATATAAAACCCAATTGGATTTGGTCCTAAGAACCTTATTGGATTTGGCATGGACTGGACAAGTTTCTGGATGTAGAACACATCAATGTTCAGACACTCTTGCCCAAAGAGTTGCCCCAGATTTGGTGGATGCCGTCCCTGGCACAATTCCGAGGAGAATTCCCTGTAGACTGGGATTTTCCCACTGCTGGTAGACCCGTATGACCGTACGCTGCTTCCATACACCTGCAGATTCAGCTACTTCCTTCACACTATGGTCTTTGGCCACACCCACATGCAGTCCCTCCTTTTAGCCAATCATTAACATCTGCTCTGGAGCGTTTTCCACACATGGAACGAGACACTCCCTGCACTGTAGCACCTCTTCCCAATCTATGGATCCCATAACTCACACCCGCAATGATTTATCGCCCCATCATCCTTATGCAGCGCCATCTGCTGGAGCCTGAAGTTACTACCACCTATAGGTTTTGCAGAATGATGTTGATGGCCCCTGGGTGGCACCACAAACGTTCCGTGCCCTCTTAACTGTAAAAAACAAACCTGTTTTTCTTTCATGTTTTACAGATCAATATTGACCACTCAACCAAGCAGGCCATTCAGAAGAACATCGCCCAGCCGACCCAGTCTTGCTTCGATGCAGCGCAGAGCAAGATCTACACCCTGATGAAGAAGGACTGCTACCCACGGTTCCTCACCTCTGACATCTATCTGACCCTGACCAGGAGGAAAGGCCCAGCGGTCATGACAAGGAGGCGGTCGCGATCGTTTGTGTTCAGCGAACGCGGCGAAAGCACAACCCCCTGGTTGTAGCTTCTCAGCAAAGAGTTCTGGGGCCTTGTTTCTCAAACGTGTGTGCACTCATATCATACGAATATCATGTTAATGAACGTAGATGTAAAAATGCATGTAGGTCGAGTTGCTAACCTGGTGCACACTGATTGCACAGTAGCGTCTTTAGAAGTCATTTTTATCCCAAAGCTGCACTGTGTAAGATGTAACGGCGAGTGGGGTCTACGTCTCAGGCTCAAAAAGAAGGTCCGGCTCAATGTTCAGATCTCAAATGATCTCAGAATCAATATTATACCGATAATGAAATGATGCCAATGGTAGATCATTCTTTCACATCTTCAGAAGAGGAAGTCTGAGTTCACCAAGTCTCTTTGAATTCTGTATACTCATTAATACGCTCAGGGAAGGGGTCCGAAACCCCAACAAGTTCAGATCACAGGTCAGAGTTCCTGGCGTCAAAGCATCTTCCAATTCTTGGGGAAGAGGGTTAAAGTACAACCCACACTTGGCATGTAGTTACACACTTCCACCAGAGGGGTCTCCAAATCCCCAAAACATATATCTACACTGAAGCCCTTTGAGCACTTCCACTTCCCCTCACCTGTGACTGTTTGCATCTAAATCGCAAGTCATCAGACCCAGCTGCTTGGGCTGGACAGCTAAAGCGTAATTGACATGTGGCATGCAGTTACACATTTCCACCAGAGGGGCCTCCAAATCCCTAAAATATATATCTTTAATAAAGTCAGTTTATGTAATTATAACATTTTAGATCTTTTTAAATTTTATTTTTAGCATTTAAACAATTCTGAAATCTGATATGGGTGGTCTGAAGCCCCCTGAGCATATTCACATGTGGCATGCATTTCCACATTTCCACCAGAGGGGTCTCCAAATCCCCAAAACATCCATATCTTCATTTGCCATTTCATTCATTTTCCATTTCAGTTCTTCTTCTATTCTATTTTTAAGGAGTTAAACAAGTCTGAAGTGTGGGGGGCACTGAAGCCCCCTGAGCACCTCCGCTGTCCTTCATCCATGATTGTTTGCAATCCCAGATAGTCCTGCAGCTCCCAATCCCAAAGCATCGTCAGGCTTATGCTTAAGGGAGCGCTAAAGCACTATCCACATGTGGCATGCAGTTACAAATTTCCACCAGAGGGGTCTCCAAATCCCCAAATCTCACATAGTGCAGCTTTAGGGACAAATGTAGAATGAAATTACATTTGAAATCAGAGTTTGTATAAATCAGGCCCCTGGTTGGTGTGCTCGTACACGGTCAGTTGGACGTCGTTCATGCTCACTTGACTTGGCAAATGCCTCTCGTGTGTGTGTACATTAATATTCCCTGCATTAGGATGCATATTCGCGTTTGTATACTAACGTCACATAAATTATTTTACCAAAACTCTTTCTCTGTTCTCCCTGCTAAGCTATTACTAACTACACAGTTATAGTCTTTCCTCTGACTTGTAAATTGTACATAAAATGTGTGGATAAATCACTGTATAATAATAAAATGTATTTCAATAAATAAATTATTGAATGACCCTTTCATTGTCGACCATTAACCTGTCCTGTTGTCCTTTGTCCAAGATGTACAGAGTGCTTCTGGTGTTGGTTCATAAAAGTGGGTCACAGCTGCCTATCAACAGACCTCCCACGTTCAGTAAACCCCACCAAATCCCCATGTACTTTCCATGTAGTTCAGTTCAGTGTAGAACTGAAGTGGATCAGCTATATACTGGACCACCCAGCAGGGCTCAACAGAGAGTGCAGTTCTCTTTTGTATCATCTTTGTGGCCTAGTTTAAGTGGTGAAACTGACGTAAACGAGTTAGACCAATCGCCACCAACCAACCACCCGCAATGGGTGACATCACAACCATGACTAACTGGCTGCCTGGCACACATGGTATTAAAACCTTAAGCCAGAAAAAGTGGGTAGGCTGTAGTGGAACCTCAATCAACTGAAGTAATCTGGGATCTGAAGTAATCACATGTGGGCTACTGTCCCCAAAATCTAGTCTTCCATTCCTCTCAGCTTTTCTGCTGGATCTGGTCTAACACAAAAGTCTACATCTCAAAAGTGGGAGATGCTGGATCAACAGAACTCAATGAATTCCAACTTTTGGAATTCCTGAAGCTGGGTACGCTGGTGGTGCAGTTGTGCACAGTAGGAAGGACCTGGGTTCCGTTCCCAGCTCTGGCAAACCAGGCAACATGCAGGGGTGAACTTGAGATACTGAATTGCGCCCCCTAGGTGTGGGTTTAACTTGGGTGAGATGGACGGGCAGCCTGTCCAGGGTGTTTCCTGCCTTCTGCACAGTGAGTGCAGGGATAGGGCCCAGTGCCACCCACGACCCATAAGGATAGGCAGCTTACAAGACGATTGAACAAATGAACCAACCAACCAAAGGAAACCCCCCATGATCTCAGAAAGGCTTTCGTTAGAACTCACATTAGCCCTGTTTACACCACGTCCACTTCAAAGTTGGGAAATGACTGGACAAAAGGTGTTTGGACTGAGATAGTTGACCAATAAGACTATCCAGCACTATCTAGGCAGCCTCCTGTGGACAGTGTCCTCCGGGCAGAGTCCTGTGGACAGTGTCCTCCGGGCAGAGTCCTGTGGACAGTGTCCTCCGGGCAGAGTCCTGTGGACAGTGTCCTCCGGGCAGAGTCCTGTGGACAGTGTCCTCTGGGCAGCCTCCTGTGGACAGTGTCCTCTGGGCAGCCTCCTGTGGACAGTGTCCTCTGGGCAGCCTCCTGTGGACAGTGTCCTCTGGGCAGCCTCCTGTGGACAGTGTCCTCTGGGCAGCCTCCTGTGGACAGTGTCCTCCGGGCAGAGTCCTGTGGACAGTGTCCTCCGGGCAGAGTCCTGTAAACAGTGTCCTCCAGGCAGAGTCCTGTGGACAGTGTCCTCTGGGCAGCCTCCTGTGGACAGTGTCCTCTGGGCAGCCTCCTGTGGACAGTGTCCTCTGGGCAGCCTTCTGTGGACAGTGTCCTCTGGGCAGAGTCCTGTGGACAGTGTCCTTTGGGCAGCCTCCTGTGGACACTGTCCTCTGGGCAGCCTCCTGTGGACAGTGTCCTGTCCCCATTGATGAAGGACTAGAGGATGACCAACCCGGCACTGTGCAGCAGCAGATGAGCTATCGTCTCTGACTGTCCATCTACAAGGTGGAGCAGCAAGGTAGGAGTGTCTAATAGAGTGGACAGTGAGTGGACACAGTGTCTAAACACTCCAGCAGCACTGCTGTGTCTGATCCACTCACACCAGCACCACCCACACTAACACACCACCACCACGTCAGTGTCACTGCAGTGCTGAGAACGATCCACCACCCACATCATACCTGCTCTGTGGTGGTCCTGTGGGGGTCCTGACCATTGAAGACCAGGATAATACAGTATACAGAGAAACAGATGGACTACAGTCTGGATGTGGTAAGCAGAGCTGAGGTGCCCAACCTTTTGCATACAACTGCAACTGCAAATCAGATTCTCAAAGGTCAGGAAATGACATCACGCTTAGTGCGGACTTCTCACTTCCATATTAAGTCGAATGGAACAGTAAACCCAAAACAGGAACTGTGACTCAAGGGTCAACACCCCTATCAACCTGAGGCCCTTTCATTTCATATACTGGCCACTATGAGTGAAGAGGAGTAGCTGCACCTACTCTAACATCATGAGACATGCTAATGATTCAAGTTCCGCACTCAGCCCCACATGTGATGTAAGCAAGGACGGGCCTTATCTCTGCACCTGACTGACCCAACAGCCACCATTACAGACATCCAGACGGCTGCACCACGCAGGACTACATGCACACAGACCGTTAGCACGACTGTCCTTAACACCACGTCACCGTCACCAAAGACTGCAGTGGTGTCGTACCAGACTGTCATGGAGTGACTCAGAATGGCAGCGGGTCATCTTCAGTGACGACTCCCGCTTTAGTCTTGGTGGAGACGCCCAACGAATCTGTGTGTGGAGGCACCGTGGTCAGCACCAAGATGAACGGTTTGTCGTCACACGTCCAGAAGGCCTGGTGTCCCTCCACCTCCACCCCTACCGCACCATCTGCAGGAACTGTGTGAGGATGTTCAAGCCGCATGGGATGGATTATCACAGGACTCCATTAGGAACCTCTACAGCTCCATACCGAGACGTCTGGCGTGTTGGGTTAGCAAACACGGCGGCCCGACTCCACCATACTGAGAGACAGACTTCTGTATGTGTAGCTCAATAAATATTGATCATATCAGCCTAAATTTATCATCAGTTATTGATCCTGGTCACCTTCATCTTCTATCCCAACACCACCGCACTCCCACACCTCCTTCTGTGGTTATGTCTAGCTAATGTTATGACATGGTGACTGTGTTGGTGGTCATCACCTGCTTTACCATCAACTAGAGCTAGCACTGACATGTGCCAGGAAGGGAAAGGATCTGAAATCACCAGCGTCATGTTTTTAGTAGCCGCAAGCTGTGAGCTGCCATCTGAATCCAATCTACTTCCACAAAAAGACAGGTCCTGTTGCACGCTGACATATCTGCACACACACCTGTGCAGGTAATCCATTATTAGACATGCTTCTTACAGCCGAGGCTTTATTATTCAGTACCTAGATGGATCACAGTCCTGGCCGGCTGAGCCGCTGTCAGCTGGTAGAAGTAGTGTGAGCACTAGTACACATCAAGTCCAAGTTCACTGTCTGTGCAGTGACACTCCCACACGTTAGGGGGCAGTGGGCACCCTTGCCTGCAGTGGTGGGCAGCACTCTACAGAGCACCCGGGGGAACAGATGGGGGGTTAGGTGCCTCTGCAGTTATACCATCAAAGCACTAGTTGGCGATAGGGTTTCTATGCCACTGTGTTGACTTCCTTGATGTTCTACAAATGAACACACACACACTAGGGGGCAGTGAGCACACTGTCTGGAGTGGTGGGCAGCCTCACCAGAGTGGTTGAGTGGCAGAGTGGTTGGGGGTTAGGTGCCTCTGCAGTTACACCCCCAAAGCACTAGAGTGGGATGCCACTGTGTTGACTTCCTTGATGTTCTACAAATGAACACACACACACACACACACACTAGGGGGCAGTGAGCACACTGTCTGGAGTGGTGGGCAGCCCTATTCACAGCACTCTAAGGGTGGTTGGGGGTTAAGTGCCTCTGCAGTTACACCCCCAAAGCACTAGTTGGCAATGCCATTGTGTTGGTTGACTTCCTTGATGTTCTACAAATGAACACACACACTAGGGGGCAGTGAGCACACTGTCTGGAGTGGTGGGCAGCCCCACCAAAATGGTTGAGTGGCAGAGTGGTTGGGGGTTGGGTGCCTCTGCAGTTACACCCCCAAAGCACTAGTTGGCGATGCCATTGTGTTGGCAATGCCATTGTGTTGGTTGACTTCCTTGATGTTCTACAAATGAACACACACACTAAGGGGCAGTGAGCACACTGTCTGGACTGGTGGGCAGCCCTATTCACAGCACCCGGAGAGGGGTTGGGGGTTGGGTGCCTCTGCAGTTACACCTCCAAAGCACTAGTTGGCGATGCCATTGTGTTGGTTGACCTCCTTGATGTTCTACAAATGAACACACACACTAAGGGGCAGTGAGCACACTGTCTGGAGTGGTGGGCAGCCCTATTCACAGCACCCGGAGAATGGTTGGGGGTTAGGTGCCTCTGCAGTTACACCCCCAAAGCACTAGTTGGCGATGCAATTGTGTTGGCGATGCCATTGTGTTGGTTGACTTCCTTGATGTTCTACAAATGAACACACACACACTAGGGGGCAGTGAGCACACTGTCTGGAGTGGTGGGCAGCCCCACCAGAGTGGTTGAGTGGCAGAGTGGTTGGGGGTTAGGTGCCTCTGCAGTTACACCCCCAAATCACTAGTTGGCGATGCAATTGTGTTGGCGATGCCATTGTGTTGGTTGACCTCCTTGATGTTCTACAAATGAAAACACACACTAGGGGGCAGTGAGCACACTGTCTGGAGTGGTGGGCAGCCCTATACACAGCACTCTAAGGGTGGTTGGGGGTTAAGTGCCTCTGCAGTTGGGGGTTGGGTGCCTCTGCAGTTACACCCCCAAAGCACTAGTGGGCGATGCCACTGTGTTGACCTCCTTGATGTTCTACAAATGAACACACTCACTAAGGGGCAGTGAGCACACTGTCTGGAGTGGTAGGCAACCCTATTCACAGCTCCCGGAGAGTAGTTGGGGGTTGGGTGCCTCTGCAGTTACACCCCCAAATCACTAGTTGGCGATGCCATTGTGTTGGCATTGCCATTGTGTTGGTTGACTTCCTTGATGTTCTACAAATGAACACACACACTAGGGGGCAGTGAGCACACTGTCTGAAGTGGTGGGCAGCCCCACCAGAGTGGTTGAGTGGCAGAGTAGTTGGGGGTTAGGTGCCTCTGCAGTTACACCCCAAAGCACTAGTTGGCGATGCCATTGTGTTGGTTGACTTCCTTGATGTCCTGTAAATGAACAGCCACACTAAGGGGCAGTGAGCACACTGTCTGGAGTGGTGGGCAGCCCTATTCACAGCACCCGGAGAGGTGTTGGGGGTTGGGTGCCTCTGCAGTTACACCCCCAAAGCACTAGTTGGCGATGCCATTGTGTTGGTTGACTTCCTTGATGTTCTACAAATGAACACACTCACTAAGGGGCAGTGAGCACACTGTCTGGAGTGGTGGGCAGCCCCACCAAAATGGTTGAGTGGCAGAGTGGTTGGGGGTTAGGTGCCTCTGCAGTTACACCCCCGAAGCACTAGTTGGCGATGCCATTGTGTTGGCAATGCCATTGTGTTGGGTGACCTCCTTGATGTTCTACAAATGAACACACACACTAGGGGGCAATGAGCACACTGTCTGGAGTGGTGGGCAGCCCCACCAGAGTGGTTGAGTGGCAGAGTGGTTGGGGGTTAGGTGCCTCTGCAGTAACACCCCCAAAGCACTAGTGGGCGATGCCATTGTGTTGACTTCCTTAATGTTCTACAAATGAACACACACACTAGGGGGCAGTGAGCAGGGACTGGTGGGCAGCCCTATTCACAGCACTCTGAGAGGGGTTGGGGGGGGTTAGGTGCCTCTGCAGTTACACCCCCAAAGCACTAGTTGGCGATGCCATTGTGTTGGTTGACCTCCTTGATGTTCTACAAATGAACACACACACTAGGGGGCAGTGAGCACACTGTCTGGACTGCTGGGCAGCCCTATTCACAGCACCCGGAGAGCGGTTGGGGCTAGGTGCCCCTAAAGCCCTACTAGCCAATGAGGTTTGTATGCCAATGTGCTGACGTCCTTGACTTTCTACAAATAGTGACAGCATAGGTGTGGATATGGATTAGGGTACAACGTGGGTTAGGGCTTGGTGTCTGGCATAGGGTACGTCGTAGAGCCTTGAGTGTACATCCGACTGAAGGCTATAACAATGACCATGACCAGCCTCTCCTCTCTTCAATGCCCTGGCTGATGTAAGGATGCGGGTACACCGAGCGCTAGCCGGACTCCAGATCCATGCTAACCAACTGAGACGTCCTCGGCTAAGGCTGCATTCCCACCTTCCCAATTTCACTCAGATTAGCTTACATAAGCATCAACCATTCTTTCTTACTTCCCCCTCTCTCTCCCTCTGTACTCCTGACTCATTCGTACTTTGTGCCCTAATCTGGATCACCAGGACATGCATCATATCCCCATCCACTACTATTCAATCCGCCCACACCGGACGGCAAACCCTCAATTATGTATGCACATAATGGCTTTTGGAATGCAGGGGATCCGTCTCCGGCTCGCAAGGAACAGGACAGAATTGAGGACGGCATGACAAAGGCGGCATTAGGGGTGGCAAATCCATCGCGTACGGATATTACCGTGCCTCAGAAAGAGACGTTCCCCCACAGAAGAGATCTATATTGCATGAGAGAACCGGTCCGAGTGAAATATTAATGCTGTGGACAAATGGAAAGCTACTTCGTGGAATCCACCGCCAACACAAACTTCATGACTCTTAAACTACCGGAGCAGAGCGCTGTTCAGCATGACAGGACTCTTTATGGCTCCTAATGGCTCTTAATTAATACTCGATCTTCCGCCAGAGAGGCGTCCCAGCCCGGGAGGAGAAGCCGTTACTATTCAGAGCGTAATCGCTATGTGAGAGGCGTCCCAGCCGGGAGGAATTAGAAGCTGTCATGTGACTATAACATGAAGGAAGTTCAGGAGTAATGGACTGTATGTGTCGGGTCTGGATGGGAGTAATGGTCTGGATACGTCTATGAGGCCGGTCGCCTCCATCCATCCAAATCACTGCCAGGTGTTTACAGGGAGGGGGACGCACTACGACATTGGACTGTCCAGACATTGTGACTGAATGGGCGCTCAAGGCTGAGCGTGGACGATGGATGTAGCTTTGAAGTTTGGGCTGACTGAGATTCCCAACTGAACTGAAACGATGGACGGAATGTGAGGAGACGTATTAACATTCTTAACGCTTAACATTCCCAGTCAAAAGAACAGCCGCACCCAAAATGAGGTGTGGGAGTGCGGTGGTGGAGGATAAAGGTGACCAGGATCAATAACTGATGATAAATTTAGACTGATATGATCAATATTTATTGAGCTACACATACAGAAGTCTGTCTCTCAGTATGGTGGAGTCGGGCCGCCATGTTGGCTAACCCAACACGCCAGACGTCTCGGTATGGAGCTGTAGAGGTTCCTAATGGTGTCCTGTGATAATCCATCCCATGCAGCTTGAACATCCTCACACAGTTCCTGCAGATGGTGCGGTAGGGGTGGAGGTGGAGTGACACCAGGCCTTCTGGACGTGTGACGACAAACCGTTCGTCTCGGTGCTGACCACGGTGCCTCCACACACGGGTTCGTTGGGCGTCTCCACCAAGACTAAAGCGGGACTCGTCACTGAAGATGACCCGCTGCCATTCTGAGTCACTCCATGACAGTCTGGTACGACACCACTGCAGTCTTTGGTGACGGTGACGTGGTGTTAAGGACAGTCGTGGTAACGGTCTGTGTATTGCCATCTGACAATGGTGCTGCACTAACAGGATGACTCCACTGCTCGCTGGATGTCTGTAATGGTGGCTGTTGGGTCAGTCAGGTACAGAGATAAGGCCCGTCCTGAATCATTAGCATGTCTCAAGATGTCAAACCCACCCACCAAGTTTCATTCCTGTCGGTTGGTTCCTATGGGGTGCAGCTATATTTTTGTGACCTCACAAAAACGAAGAAATTAACACAAGCTGTTTTTACTTTAACTCAACATTTTAGATCTCGTGTTAGGGGAAAACATGGGTATCCAGCTTACTGAGAGACCCAGCTTCATGAGGGACCCCCCCAGATTGTACCTGAGCCTGAAGTGGACCCTTTCTACTTAAAGTGTTCGTAACAGTACCAGTGTCTAATATCTTTCAGATTTCCTCTATTACACAACACTGCTGGGATGGAAGCGTCGCTACTTAAAATAAAAGTCACGTGTGAAGTTCCTTACACAACAGGCCTGCCAGGAACCGTCCGCCCTGAAAATAAAACCTGCCTGTCAGCTTCTGTCGTAGCGGGGAAAAGTTATTCAGGCACTTTCATCTTAGATATTAATACACTGCAGAGACTCATTAAACACACTCATTAAAGGCATAGCTCAACAGATAGCTGCATCCAGAAGAACCAACCCACAGGAATGAAACCAGGGGGGTGGGTTCGACATCACGAGACATGCTAATGATACAGGTTCAGTGAAGCGAGGGCAGGTCGACTGCAGGCATTCAGCGAGCAGTGGTGTCCTCCGTGAGTCATCCTGTTAGTGCAGCACCATCGGCAGACGGCTGCACCACGCAGGACTACATGCACACAGACCGTTACCACGACTGGCCTTAACACCACGTCACCGTCACCAAAGACTGCAGTGGTGTCGTACCAGACTGACTCAGAATGGCAGCGGGTCATCTTCAGTGACGGGTCCCGCTTTAGTCTTGGTGGAGACGCCCAACGAATCGGTGTGTGGAGGCACCGTGGTCAGCACCAAGATGGACGGTTTGTCGTCACACGCCCAGAAGACCTGGTGTCCCTCCACCTCCACCCCTACCGCACCATCTGCAGGAACTGTGTGAGGATGTTCAAGCTGCATGGGATGGATTATCACAGGACTCCATTAGGAACCTCTACAGCTCCATACCGAGACGTCTGGCGTGTTGGGTTAGCCAACACGGCGGCCCGACTCCACCATACTGAGAGACAGACTTCTGTATGTGTAGCTCAATAAATATTGATCATATCAGTCTAAATTTATCATCAGTTATTGATCCTGGTCACCTTTAACCTCCTTCCCAACACCACCGCACTCCCACACCTCCTTCTGGGTGCAGCTGTTTGTCTGATGATATTATTGGAATGGATAAGCACTCATTGAAATTGACACTATGGTTGGATCTAAGGGCCCTGTGGAAGTCAGGTGGACCTCTAGTGCAGGATTTCACGGAGACTAAGGGAATGAAACTCTCCGAACTGACCTGGATAAGCATCGGGTTCCATCAACTTCCATTCCATTTCTGTAAAGTTGCCCGCACCGGCAATACACACCGATCAATCAGGCTTCAAACAAAGCTCCACTGTACCTGTACACCTCTGCAACGTCTTCAGCTGTAGCAGCCCTGACCTCTCTTTGACCTCCCTTCCCAGCCTCCAGAGCTGACGAGATTCTGAGCTGGAAGTGTGGCTCTCTCTGATCAGAATCCGAAGCCTGACATAGTTCGCTCAGCCCGTCAGATCTCGGCTCCGTATATTAGTGGGGTGCCCTTGCTCCGGGCGAAATACCCCGGTATCAAAGGGGAGCTGCAAACTGAAGTACTCGCAGGGACGTTGGAGGTAAACGGAGGCACCGGGGAACGCTTGGCTAGCCGCGTTGGCAGGATAGCACATTAACGTCTTCACGTTTGCACAAGACTTTATTAAGCCTAGTCTGCAAAGTGTAGGAACGGGTGGAGCGCTGAGCGCTGACTGTGCTCCATTAAAAATTCAAGCCTAGAGAAAAAGGAGTGGTGGAGCCGTGCGCCAAGCAACATCACTCCGAGCCACCTAACAGCAAGCAAAGGGTGGAAGAGGACTGAAAAAGGCACCACAGCTCCACCTATTGATGGGCCGAGGTAGTTGCCTCATTGTTGGTGAGGTCTTGGAAACAGAAGACGTCTTGGAACAACAGCGTGGATGTGATTGACAAAGGCCTTGGTTGGGAACGTTTTCATTTCCTACCGTTCTAAGGGATCTACAGGCCCTGGTTTCATTCTCCCGAGCTTGGAATGAGTCATCTCAGTGTTGGCGAGAGCCATAAAGGAAAATCTCCTATTCTCCCTCTTGCTCCCGCTCCCATTCACTCGCTCGCTCGCTCCAACACAGGTGCTGTAAACAAATTCATACCCAAATGAGCCAGATTTCCTCCACCCTAAAGGCTGGCTGGGCTAAAAGAGCCCAATTTCCTCTGCGCATCGGGAAAGGATACTGCATTATCGCTTTCAATCAAACGTGACAAAACAGCAAAGGCGATGGGGAAAGTAGAACCGATAGCACACGAGCCATCAAATCTGGGATTAGTGGCCCCGCTTTCCTATCGCTCCTCATGCAGGCGCTTGACTTGCATACAGATACGCCCTGCTTGCTTCGAAGCCACCAAGCCCAGGAAGTGGAAGTTCTCAATAAGGATGTTTTCCCACTCCACATGCCTGTGGTTCTAGATCTAGTCCACGTTCCACCTGGTTGAAACAGCCGGAACCATCATAATAACCACAAGAAGTGGTTTAGTCTTTTTGTTTATTCCATGCCAGCTAATTTGGCTAATCAGCCACCTTGCTTGCTAGTTAGCCTAGCATTAGGCTAGGCTAATGAGAGTCTCCTTACTGAGTCACTAACGGACAGAAACCCATTGGTGAAACGAGCATGTGTAGGCTTCGGTCGAGCCAAACAGCTGGTACCACTGAACACCTAACTAAACGGAATCCCTCCAGTGTTGGGCTAACCTATAGGCTAAACCTCATTAGCCTTACAAATGCAAGGAGTACAGTTTGGCAGTTTTCAGTCTCTTAGGTGACGATAAGGTTGTGTGAGCGCTAGTACATGACCGCTAAGTGCCTCAGATATTGATTATTGTGATTATGAATATTACAAGTTTAATTTAATGGAGATTTAGCCAATGGGATTTTAGCTAGCTTGGAGGCTAAACCCGTATAACAGGAAGAGGTTGGCAAACCAGTCTTGGCCTACTGACAGCAAAGCTGGTGGTCACTGGCACATTTTGCTCAGAGTTTTTGGGTGGTCTTTAGTTTTGTTTCACGTTTAGCATGTTCCATCAGCCATTTTCCATTTAGCATATACTTTATTTAGCCGTGCTTTGCAAATTAGCCTAGCAAAAAACAAACTGTGTAATTTACGACTCATTTATTTTATATCAGACATAGCCATAATTTCTTCCCCTCTCAGTTGTTTCGCTATCAATTTGTAAATATAAACGGTCAATCGTCCACTCACACAGTAAAGTTTGGTGTTCCACAGGGATCGGTCCTAGGACCTATATTATTTACCTTATATATGCTACCACTTGGTACCATAATCAGAAACCATAACATAAATTTTCACTGCACTGCTATGACACTTGATGTACCACACGCAACTGTATATCTCGGCTAGACCAGATAATCCACTTCATCACCTTAAATCAAGATAGAGGACTTGTGTTAGAGACATTAGAGACTGGATGTCCAGTAACTTCCCTCCTATTAAACTCAGACCAAAACCAGAAGTTTCTTCTCTTCTATAGTCCCAGAAACTGTTTTTTTTTAGAACCGAGCTGTCCGCATTAACCACTCAATCGTAAATACTTTCTTAGTTACACCAGGTAACCTCTGTTAAAAGTCTTGGTGTTACGATCGATCCTGATTTGGCCTTCGATTGAGGGCATATTAATAATATCACTAGAATAGCTTTCCTACATCTTCACAATATTGCGAAATTAAGAAATGCACTGTCCCTACAGGATGCAGAAAAACTAGTTCACGCCTTTATTACCTCAAGGCTGGATTACTGTAATGCCCTGCTTTCTGGTTGTTCCAGCAAAAGCCTTAACAAACTTCAGCTAGTCCAAAACGCTTACAAGAACTAGGAAGCCCAGTCTTATCCAACTTACACTGGTTACCAGTTAAATTCCGTATTGAGTATAAAATTCTTCTTCTGACTCTCAGAAGCTCTAAACGGCCTCGCTCCTACCTACCTCACCGAACTTATCTCGTACTATAAGCCTTCACGTGACCTTAGGTCTCAAAGTGCGGGCTCTCTATTAGCGCCTAGAATTAACAAAGTTACATCAGGGGGCGGAGCCTTTTCATACAAGGCCCCCCCAGCTTTGGAATACCCTACCTGTCAGTGTTCGCGACTCAGACACAGCCTCAGTCTTTAAGTCCAGCTTTAAAACCTACCTGTTCAGTCAAGCTTTGGGTAATTAGTCTTTTCTTTCTGATAGATAAAAGGTGCAGGTCTAGGGGTCCACTGACGGAGAGTGTTGGGTTAGCTGGGAGTGTTGGTGCTGCCGTCCCGCTGCTCTTCATGTTCACTCAGGTTTGTTGACGGTGGAGCAGAGGGGCGCTGACTTCTCAGGGAGCCCTCATGTCTGTGTGACCTTCTGGCTCTCCTCCCCTGTGTTAGTTCCTGCTGTAATGAGCCGAGGCCTGCCGGGAGTCCACTGCTGGCACTCTGTTACTGGTAGCGACCCGTATAGTGTGTTCAGGTCTGTCAGAGCTAACAGTCTGTCTGATCTCGCTGTCTAAGCTGAACTGCTGCCCATCCTGTGTGGCCTGATGCTGTTGCTACATCTGCTCCATCTGGGAGCCACTGGGAGCCTTTACCACCACGGAGCTCCTGGCTGTCCTGCACTGTGGAGGCTTGGCCTGCGTCCTGCTGACCCATCCCATCATCCAACAACTTAACTACAGACTAATCAGACACTATACTCTGTTTTCTAGTGCTGTCTTGTATCTGGTGTTGACCCGAGGACGATGGGTTCCCCCTTTGAATCTTGGTTCCTCTTGAGGTTTCTTCCTTCCTCACTAAGGGAGGTTCCCCTCGCCACTGTCGCCCTCGGCTTGCTCATCGGAGGCTCGAACACCAGATTCTTTGTAAAGCTGCTTTGTGACAACATCTGTTGTAAAAAGAGCTATAAAAAATAAATGTTGATTGATTGATTGATTGTTCGTAGTATTTGTCTTGGATTATTTTTCAAAATAAAAGTCTCTGTGAATTTCAAATCTGTTTGAGGATATCAAAAACTAGTTGGACCTAGGACTAGTTAGACAATAATCTGTGTGGTCCGAGGATGGACCAACACTAGTAAACAGTCAGTGGGGTACTGACCATAACAAGCCAACAGACTGATAAGTGCATGCTACCTGGCACATGCTAGTGGTATTAGCTTATATGCTAACAGCTAAACTACAATTTTCTCTTATTCTAAGCCACATGGTGGACTACATTTGCTGGACCTTATGCATGATTCTGTGTGACTGTAGAAAACTAGATGCTGTTAGAGTGCTGGTTTGGTGCTGCTGATTGGTTGACCAGCATACCAGCATCAAAACACAACTCTATTGGCTTTGCTGCTGATCAGCCATCCTGGTCTACACTGGTAGCAGGGAGAAATGGAAATTAGGACATGACTCTAGTTTTCCACCTGCTCGAGACAGCCAGAGCCGTCATCCAGACATCGGCCATTACTGTCATTATCTTCCACGACACAGCATCTGGTTTAGAAAGCACAGGTCTGGTACTGGTTTAGCCAGTCACCCAGCATGGTTATGTTGGCTGACCAGCATACCAGATAGATAACACATGCTAGTGTTGCTGGTGGTCAGCCATGATGGTCTAGGCTGGTAAATGGAAATGAGCTAATGACTCCTGGCTTGAGACGGCCAGAGCAATCATAATAACCACCCTTACAGATTTAGGGGTCTTCTTAGCATCATATACAGCAACTAATTTGGCGACATGGCTTGCTAGTCAGTCTAGCATTACCCTGTAAGAGTCCCTGAGTCACTGATTGATGCCCACTGTTGAGACGTGTATACATGTGTGTCTCCTAAATGACGTCATTGTCCCCTCTGTATCTAAATGTAGGGCTAACTAGCAGTGCTAATTAGCAGTTCTCACGCTTTCAGGTGAGCCACCCTGAAGCCCCCCTGAAATGGTATTTGGATGTATTCCCAAATAGCAAACACATATGGGTCTGTTGGCTTGTTAAGACGGGCACCCCGCTAACTGCTTGGCACTGCAGCTCCACCCTCAGGTAGGATGACCACATGTCCATTTTTAGGGCCGGTTTTCCTACTCCTAGTCCTCCATCCGATGCGATACCTGGACGGACGCCTGTTAGTCCTCTTTTGGGATGAGCTATTTCAAATGTTCACTTACCAACAATACTGTGTGTGCCATTGGCTCACATGCTTTGTTTTTTATTGGTTTACCAAGGTCATGTGACATTGTGACTCACCACAGGTCAGCCCTCTATATGCTAGTCATGTAGTCTGACTCACGAATGTCATCCATTCCGCCCAATTCGGTGAGTAAAGCAATCAGCTATGTGTTATATAGGTTAGGTTCTGATTTGAACTCGGTTCTAGCATCGTGCCCGCCCCAAGCCCCTTTATGATGTCTTTCTTTTCGGGTTAAGAAAAAGGCCACCCTACCCTCGGACCACCCAGACTACTCTCCTAACTAGTTTTACTTCCAGAATGACTTAAACCACTGGGTGTGCGGTTACCTCTGCCCCCCACTTGTTCTCTGTTTGGGCAAACCAGACTTCCTTCATGGGCCCATTTCATGGAAAACCAAATTCATATTGAACAGTGCAGTCCATACAGCAGCCTAGAACCTGTACAGCAATGTAGCCCCGCCCATAAATGCTGGAGTTCTAAGAAGTGTTTCAGCCAGTATCTTCTGAGTGCTGAAGGAAATCGTCACTGTCCCAAGAAAAACAGGTATCTCCAAAATCACAACTTTACAGGAGAGGCCAAAAACCTCATCTCATTTGAATGGAAGTCAATGGAACCAGACGTTTTTCCAAGCAGCTTTGGGCCATTTCTGTTGGTCCATTCATCATGAAATTTCCACATAGTGTACACAGCAGCTCATGTGACCAAATGAGGCATAAAAGTAAAAATCACCAAAAATAGAGATGACGTGTTTTTCTTTGGACAGTGACGAAATACACTCCATGGCCAAAAAGCCATACATCTGGAACCTGAGTAAGGACTGGGAGCTCAAAAAAAGAAGCGTAGACTTCCAGTTTCCTGGACTTCCAGTTCTGTGTGCAGCGGAAGTGTCCAACGCTACAGGGAAAGAGTAGGAAAGAGAGGGAGGAAGAAAGAGAAGCAGACAGCGAAAAGCCGAGTGTTTTCAGAGACTTCTGGCCTCTTCAACAGCAGCTACCGTCTCCACCACCTCCTTTGGAAATCAAATTCTCCAGGCCATGTGTGGATCATTATGCATGCAAATCCTCCCTGGCCCTGTATTTTCCATTGCCTGCGGACATTTACATGCCCAGGAAACCTGCTGAGATACGGTTAATCACCAGAGCTTTCAAGCTGATGGGGACACAAGGAAACTCCAGGACGACAAAAAAAACTCTTCTTCCCAAAGTCATCCATCTACAGTCACATCGCTCCGACGGGCATGGCTGTACTCCATACTAGCCTTCTGCGGCTCACTGGGAACCTTTTGACCCCGTGTCTGCCGTTAGCCATCGCTAACCGCAGATTAGCGCAGGACTTCCAGAAGGACGACAGAGGGTTACCCCAAACCCTCCACCTCAAGAGTGGCCTCTTGGTCTGTTAAAGGTGGCCTCTTGGCTCTTTCCCCAAACATAGTCAATCGACCAAGACATGTTTGGATGCCACTTTAGATTTGCATTGGAGCTCCAAAGCCAATGTAAAAGATTTCCGGTGACAGAGACTCCCATTACTATGTCAGCTACATTAGCCTCATAGTATCCAGTACAGTACCATAGCAACAAACGTCAGACACCAAATATGTCTCAGCAGATCAGATACGTTCAGGACTCCTAACACTACATTACACCAGTAAGAGTCCCTGCAAGACTCCTAACACTGCATTACACCAATAAGAGTCCCTGGGACTCCCAACTCACACTACACCTCTATGGGCAAGAACACTACATAACATTACACCAATACAGTCCCTGCAGGACTCCCTACAATTAGACTAAGAAGTCCCTGGGGGCAAGACTCCTAACACTACATTACTATAAGAGTCTTATGCTAAGGACTCCTAAACCTACCACTTATACCAATAGAGTGTCTGCATGGGCAAGACCAACCCTAACACTACATTACACCAGTGACAAGACCTCCTAACCCTACACTACACTACTTCCCCTGTGCAAGACTCCTAACACTGCATTACAACAGTAAGAGTCCCTGGGCAAGACTCCTCTAACACTACATTACACCAATAAGAGTCCCTTGGTCAAGACTCCTGGACAATAAGACTCCCTGTGCAAGAACACTACATTACACCATTAAGAGTCCCTGGACAAGACTTCTAAACACCTACACCAACAAGGAGTCCCTACATCCTAAAACTATAGTAAGAGTCCCTGCAAGACTCCTAACACTACATTACACCAATAAGAGTCCCTGGGCAAGACTCCTAACACTACATTAAAACTATAAGAGTCTATGCAAGACTCCTAAACCTACATTATACCAATAAGTGTCCCTGGGCAAGACTCCTAACACTGCATTACACCAGTAAGAGTCCCTGGGCAAGACTCCTAACACTACATTACACCAATAAGAGTCCCTGGACAAGACTCCTAACACTACATTACACCAATAAGAGTCCCTGCAAGACTCCTAACACTACATTACACCAATAAGAGTCCCTGCAAGACTCCTAACACTGCATTACACCAATAAGAGTCCCTGGACAAGACTCCTAACACTGCATTACAACAGTAAGAGTTCCTGGGCAAGACTCCTAACACTACATTACACCAGTAGGAGTCCCTGCAAGACTCCTAACACTACATTACACCAATAAGAGTCCCTGGGCAAGACTCCTAACACTACATTACACCAATAAGAGTCCCTGGGCAAGACTCCTAACACTACATTACACCAATATTGCACTAACGTGTGTGTACATTAACAGACAGTAACAATATTTATTGTTATATGTTATATGTTCAGTTTGGCCCATTAATAACTCTCCCATGTGGGTTCAATGGTCATTTTGCCCAGTAAATAGATACGTCATATTTGTGCTGTAGACATGGTGACACCATCACCACCACCACCACTGTAAAGAAATCCGAGCGTGCCCGTTTCTGTGCAATGCACCATTTCACAATGAACCACTCTGCTAACTGTGTTTACATCTCAGCCGCTGAATTACATAGGAACCTATTAGAACTTGGTTTAATTCCTCCCTGTTTTCACAGACATCCGCACCCCAGACCCCTCCACAAAGCTGTGCTGTACACTGATCTGCAAGCTGCTGCACGTGCCTGTGTTTCTGTGCCTGTTTCTCAAGCACTGAATTCCGCAGAAATTTGTGAAACCTTGGTGGAATTCCCCTGCACAGGCTCCCGCGGTGCCGGCAAATGGAAAAACACATAGGCCACTGCGCGCTGCCGGGGTACGAGGCTGATGTTTAACAATAGGCAAATAGGAGGAGACAGGGTGATTTCAGCACCGCTCGATTTGCTTAGGACCAGATTTCCATTCAGTGATTTTAATATTACGCGTTTGATTAGATTATTTGATTGACGGCTTTTTAGGTACAGTGTCCAACCAAATGAGACCACCACATTAATTTCCGAACAGTGCTTTCTAATCCCACAGTCCCATTACGTTTCCTCTCTGTTCTGAATACACAAGTATGCGTGCTCTTGCCGGCTTTATACTGTGTTCGTTTAAGAGAGAACGAAGGATGAAGGAAAGAATTAAAGGATGAAGTCGCAGACCACCGAATCACCTTGTGATGCCTGAAGGTCTGGCTCAGTGTTTGGGTCTCAAACGATCTCATAACTACACCTATGGATTCTGATGCAGGTATGATGGCTACAGTAGTCAACTCACTCATATCCTCAGAAGACTTGTGCTACACATGTTTTGACTGAATTCTGTTTCGATGATCAGATTAATTTGCTACTGAGTGGCCAAATCACAATTACGACTTTGCACAGGAAGTGCGACTTTAACCCTTTCAGGTTCACAATTTCATATGCAACATCATAAGATCATCATAAACTCTCCCTTGTTTTAGGACTGGAATGGTAGTCCTTCTGTTGACTAGTTCAGGAGCACAGCCACCGGTTGGTCAACAAGTCAGGAATATAGCCACTGGTTGGGCAACAAGTCAGGAACATAGCCACTGGTTGGTCAACAAGTCAGGAATATAGCCACTGGTTGGTCAACAAGTCAGGAACCTAGCCACTGGATGGTCAACAAGGTCACTGGATGGTCAACAAATCAGAAACCTAGCCACTGGTTGGTCAACAAGTCAGGAGCCTAGCCACAGGTTGGTCAACAAGTCAGGAACCTAGCCACTGATTGGTCAACAAGTCAGGAACCTAGCCACTGGTTGGTCAACAAATCAGGAACCTAGCCACAGGTTGGTCAACAAGTCAGAAACGTAGTCACTGGTTGGTCAACAAGTCAGGAACCTAGACACTGATTGGTCAACAAGCCAGGAAACTAGCCGCTAGTTGGTCAACAAATCAGGAGCATAGCCACTGGTTGGTTAACAAGTTAGGAACATAGCCACTGGTTGGTTAACAAGTCAGGAGCACAGCCGCTGGTTGGTCAACAAGTCAGGAGCACAGCCACTGGTTGGTCAACAAGTCAGGAGCACAGCCACTGGTTGGTCAACAAGTCAGGAGCACAGCCACTGGTTGGTCAACAAGTCAGGAACATAGCCACTGGTTGGTCAACAAGTCAGGAACCTAGTCACTGGTTGGTCAACAAGTCAGGAGCACAGCCACTGGTTGGTCAACAAGTCAGGAACCTAGTCACTGGTTGGTCAACAAGTCAGGAACCTAGCCACTGATTGGTCAACAAGCCAGGAAACTAGCCACTGGTTGGTCAACAAGTCAGGAGCATAGCCACTGGTTGATCAACAAGTCAGGAAACTAGCCACTGGATGGTCAACAAGTCAGGAACCTAGCCACTGATTGGTCAACAAGCCAGGAAACTAGCCGCTAGTTGGTTAACAAGTCAGGAACCTAGCCACTGGTTGATCAACAAGTCAGGAACCTAGCCACTGGTTGATCAACAAGTCAGGAACCTAGCCACTGGTTGGTCAACAAGTTAGGAATATAGCCACTGGTTGGTCAACAAGTCAGGAATATAGCCACAGGTTGGTCAACAAGTCAGGAATATAGCCACTGGATGGTCAACAAATCAGGAACCTAGCTGCTGATTGGTCAACAATCGAACTGGCCAATTCTTTGATGGAGCAAGAGTGTCTGAACATTGATGTGGCCTAAGTCCAGAGACTTGTCCAGTTCCTGCCCAGTCCAGTCCCAGCTGTTATTGGCCAAAATTGTCCATTCTAGCCAAAATCAGAATCAGAATGGTTTATAGTGGTGGTGATAAGAACTACACAAATCTGAAAGCAACATGAAGCATTTGATTTAGCCTATCAATGCTCCCTCCATAGAACTGCTTACACGAAATGATTATGAATAGGCTGATCTGCTTATGGTGAACGGGATGAACGTAGGGCGCTGGTTCCGGATAGTAAATCAAATGGCGGTATTTGTGATGTTTTCCCATCACCACCACTGTAAAGAAATCTCAGTCTGCCTAATCAACCATTTACAACCAAACCACTCTGAGGGACTCGGAAATCCCCTGACTAGGACCTGATGAATTTACACACATTACCAATTCACCACAAGGAACCGTCTAGAGAGCGTTGGATTTTCCATTTGCCGTCCCATTCCAATTCTGCTTTCCTAATGAGTTCTGCAAATGATACCTCGTCCTGTCCTATTCATTTGTATTCCCCCAATGCATCAGCCTGTCTCATTTTACCATGTTGTCTCAGTACCGGCTCAGCCTTTCTTTATTTAAACCACTCTCCTGATGTCATCTATCTCCCCCCTTTGAATGATGTGGATGTTATCAAGTGCACCATGGTGTCACCCAGGCCTTAACTTAGTCTGCAAGGCTTCCCCACATGCCCTGCGGTGAGGTGACCCTCCCAAGCGAAGCTTTGCATGTTGATTTCCATGTGTTCCATACATGGAGGTAAACTAGTTCAGACCCTCCACCGTCCCATAAGCTGGGCAGAACAGGCAACAGTCAGATGCTGAGGACCACAGCGGCAGAGATGGCCATAAAGTGAGTTCGTTTGGGATTCAATTTGCAGCATTATTGCACATGGAATGGAGCACTGATTCAAAACTAGGGGCTTAGAATTAGCTGATAAGTCAGTGGAACCCATATTCTCGCTGGTAATTTGCTAGGTAATTGTAAAGGAAATGCTACGATGGTAACTCTGAGCAGAATGCAGCTGCACGTCAGTGGTTGTCTTGTAGGGTATTAAGAGTTGGCAGTCTATATGACTAGTGAAAGATCTCAATGTCATTTTCAAGGGTAGGTTTTGTTGCTTTTCCAAGGAGCCCCTTGAGGATGCATCGTCCTGGAGCGAGTCTATTGAAAAGCTGTTGGGCTGCAAAGGTAAGGAACTCATAGTTACTGAGCTTAAAGAGGAACCTTTCATTGTAAACAATGTCACTACAAGGAAACTTGCTGGTATCGTTACACTGGTGGCAATGGGAACCAGACATTTAGCTGATGCTCCTATCCAGAGCGACTTATAAGGTTGATCATATTACAAGTAGGCTAGTGTAGTGTTAGGAGTCTTGCCCAAGGACTGTTATTGGGTTAGCACAGCATAGTCACCCAGACCGGGATTTGAACCCCAGTCTCCCACATGTGGTGGTGGCTCCCGGCAAGTAGTGGTGTTATCCGCTAAGCTACACCAACCAGACCGTGCATTGCCAACAAGGCACATGCCGTCGCTGTCCAAACAAAAACATGCATCTCCAGTTTTCGTTGGTTGGTTTTTTTTATGCCTCCTTTTTAAAAAAAATAAAAAACAAAAAATCAACAGCTCCAAATTTAGGTGAAGACGTGAAGAACCAGATTTGCCATCTCCTGTAAACTTACCATTTTGGAGATATTGTTTTTTCTTAGGCTGACGATGATGATATACTCACTATCCGCAAACATCAGTGAACCTACATATCGTCGCTGTCCGAAAGAAAACAGGTATCTCCAAAATGGCAATTTTACAGGAGAGGCTAAAAACCAAATTTCATTTGAATGGAAGTCAATGGAACCGGACGTCTTTCCAAGCAGTTTGGGGCCATTTCTGTTGGTCCATTCTTCCTGAAGTTCATACACAGTGTAAACAGCAGCTCATGTGATCAAATGAGGCATAAAAGTAAAAATCAACAAAAATGGAGCTTTTCATTGGACAGCGACCATATGACTTATGAGTTTAAACTGAATAATGATGATGGTATAAAAGTGGAAAAGCTGGAAGTGTTCATTGGGGAATACTCTCTGGATGTATCCTTCCACTATGACTTGATTTTTAAACAAAGGATGAATTCTTGCTGTACACCTATTGTAAAGCAATGCCGTTGGTATTGGGCAGTGCTTGGGTATTCACCACCATTGTGCCTAATAGTGTTCCATGAGCCAGCGATTAGCGCAATACATCTGGTTCCCATTGCCACCAATTCTAACTTGGCGAGATTCCCTAGAACAGCGAATTCCACCACTTTGAATGACTTTGTTTACATCTCAACCAACTAATTATGCAGGATTCTGAACAACCTGTGAAATACAGCCTTTTACGAATTCTCCAAAAAACCGAAACTCGGTACCGATGACGGAAAGGAGCTTTGGGAACGAATACCAAGTCAATTCAATTGTAGCCTCTTACAAAATAAGGGTGCTAAAAAGAGTTCTATGTGCTGTTTCGAGGAACCACCGGGGCTACCCGAGATACAGATTGGCAAAACTCTTTAAAAAGACGTAAGGTACGTACGGGACCAAGCTTGCATTGTAATTTCATTGCCTTGGTGAGTTACGTTTGATAAAAATTTAATTTCCTGTTTTTTGGGTACAATTGAACCACCATCTTGCGATATGAATATATCGTACTTATAATCATGGATAGTTTTAATGTTAAATAACTGTAGCAATTTGTTGCTTCTAGTATTATTATTTTTATTATTATTATTAATTCCAGAATAGCCAAACAGCAAGAGATTCTACCGTAACCCTTGGAACCTTAGGTTGACCCTTACCATGACTTATGAGGCATGGGGTATAGATCCATGCGAACTGAAGTACATTGAAGTACATTGTTTGGGTTCTAAGGGTTAAACTGACCTAGAACATCCGTATAACTTGGTTAGATGTTGGGACGCTAGCGAAGTCATTCCGGGTGATTTGCCGTGAAGCGATAACTCCTAGACTCTCTATGTAACGTTGAATACAGTAATGCGTGTAATACCTTTCCGAGAGCAACTCTGGAGGCATTACGCTCTTCAGACGTCTACATCGCCAGCACTCTGAGCGACTCTGCCCGAACGAAGCGTTTCACATTAAGCCCGCTCTGAAGAGCTTAACCATTTCTTTATGCAGAGCTGTGGAGAAAAAACCCCTTTAGTGTTCTCTGGCTTATTCAAATCCCAGTGACAGCATTCAAATCGGAGCTTTCCATCTTCTCAAGGTCACCCAGGTTTCATTACTGGGTTTTCAGCCCCTCACAGAGGCCTTTGTGTACGAGCTCACCCTGCAGAATGTCGGCTTTCTCCCTTTGTAGCTGGGCAGCTGGCCTTCCAGGAGTTCCTGAGGTCTGAGTACAGCGAGGAGAACATCCTGTTTTGGCAAGCCTGCGAGGAGTACAAGAAGATCAAGAGCACACCAGAGATGATCATCGCCGCTAACCGCATCTACTCCGAGTTTGTGCAGGTGGAGGCCCCCAGACAGGTATGTTGCAGAGCGATTGCCTCAGCTGCTGCCGTGCTCTGCGGAGAACAGCTAACGTTTCTCAACAACTGACTTTCGTTAAGCTGGATATGACTAGGAGTGTTGTAGTATTAAGCAATATGAGCAAAAATCATCGTATCATCAAATTTCTGACATATATATATATATATATCATAAGCTCACCGGCCAAAAAATGAGCCCCCTGTGTACTAGCATGTGACACCTCCACCAGCACCAACAACAGCTGTGACTGGATTGGGCATGGACTGGACAAATTTCAGAATGTAGCCACATCAGTGTTCAGACACTCTTACTCCATCAAAGAATTGGTCAGTTGGGCCAGATTTGGTGGAGTCCTTCCGTGGCACAATTCCAAGAATTCCCTGTAGACTGGGATTTTCCCACTGCTGGTAGACCCGTATGACCGTACGCTGCTTCCATACACCTGCAGATTCAGCTACTTCCTTCACACTATGGTCTTTGGCCACGCCCACATGCAGTCCCTCCTTTTAGCCAATCATTAACATCTGCTCTGGAGCGTTTACCACACATGGAACGAGACACTCCCTGCACTGTAGCACCTTTTCTCAATCTATGGATCCCGTCACTCACACCCCACAGGGATTTATAGCCCCATCGTCCTCGTGCAGCGCCATCTGCAGGAGCCTGAAGGTACTACCACTTTAAACACACAAGGTGACCATTTTTTGTCGGGTGAGCTAAATTTACCCTATAGCTGTAGGTTGACTCTGGTTTCCACAAGTTGGTTTCTTCTTCCACAGTTTTCCTTATCTACTGTTTGTTCCCTTCCACCTTAAATGAAGCAGCATCCGTTCTGGCATGAACGTGCATCCCATACACGAGCACCTCCAACCTTCTGGACTTTAGAAAATATTCATCAATTAAGTCATTAATGCTCCATTACTGCTTCAGTCCCATGTGGACCGTGGCTTGCTCCATGCACAAAGTCCCAAGATCATGTTATCTGATGCAGCTGGTTGAGTCTGGTCCAGTGCAGCAACTGGTTCAGTGTCCATGTTCAGCTAAAGATCCAATCAGCCCTTCCTTTATGTCAGGGAACAAGCTTGCGGGCTACTTTAGACGGTGGGTTGAGATCTTACCGGATTCATCATTCGAATTTCCAATGCTAGCAGGCTTTCCACTGTTTGTGCACTGCTTTACCTGGGCCTATATAAGATCATCTCATCTGATGCAGCTACATGTATATAGCCTATATGTACCGTGGTGGTCCTGTGGGGGTCCTGACCATTGAAGAACAGGGTAATACAGTATACAGAGAAACAGATGGACTACGGTCTGGACCTGTACACCTACAGAGTGTCCTATACGGTCAGTGGAGCTGATAAGATGGACCTAGTGCAGTAGCTGGTAGGTGTACACCACTGCACGTTTGAGGCCCTGAGGCCCGTTCGCCTGCGGACCGTACTCCAAACTTACAGTCCCATGTCTTCTACGATTGGTTTTCCAGATCAACATCGACAGCGGAACCCGCACCAACATAACCAAGAACATCTCCGAGCCGAACCTTAACTCCTTCGACACAGCGCAGAAGATGATCTACAGCCTCATGACGAGGGACTGCTACCCCCGGTTTCTCAAGTCCGACATCTACCAGGCTCTTCTAAGGAAAGCAGGCAGCTGCTGACTTCCCTAGGAGAGCAGCACTTTCTGTCAGAGCGTGTTTGGTTTCCAGGTAGACACACACGTCTTTCACGTCCGGTCGGAGCTGAGCTCCACCGAGATCTAACTCCAAAGGCCTCGAAAGGTCAAAAGTTCAACAGAGGGATGAAAACGCTCCTCACTGCAGGTCAATTTGACTCCTATCCCTCCAGAGAACAGCTAGAGTAGTTGTAAACGATCAGGCCTTTAGGAGAAGACGTGCTCCGGTCTGAGCCCGGATCTTTTACCTGGTCACTAACACGCTTTCTGAAGGAAAGGTCACAGTGTATTCCCGAGTGTCACTTCTGTGCACCAGTCCTATATTGTACAGCAGCCTGCTGCAGATTGTATTAGTTAGCATTACTAGTACAGCTTCGTAGACGAGTCTGACGTGTGGTGAGCTGTTAAAGAGGAATTCCAGCCAGGCTCCCTATGTTCCGTGTCCTGCCGGGCATTGAGACGGAAAGTCATCCCGAGAGGTCTGATGTGAAGTGTGGGGAAACCAGCAGACTTACTTCGTAGCTCTAACGAGCAGTGATGGGAACCGGGTTTTAGGAACAAGTCTACCATGCAAATATACCCACTATCCAGAACCATCAGTGAGCCTACACGAGGTTCTGTATGTAATGCTGATATGGTCGCTATACAGTAAGATAGTATCTTCATAAGAACACTGTAGAACAGTACGTTAGAGCTAGGCCCTCAATTCGGGCCATACATCTCGAATCTTGGCCCAAACACCCAGCTATATGGTAATGCTAACTTCTAGCAGCGTCCCTAGGGGGTTTCGGTAGTTTGTTAGCATTGAGCTAATAGCAAAACTACATGAACACTTTCTAGAGAGGCTGAAGTCCTTATGGGATTCCATCTGTGTGTTAGCGCTAAGCTAATGTCAAAGTTGCATGAACGCTTTCTGACAAGGCTGAAGTCCTGCTAGCCTCCATATAGGATTCCATCTGTTTGTTAGCGCTAAGCTAACATACAGTTGCATGAACGCATTCTGATGAGGCTGAAGTCCTGCTAGCCTCCCTATAGGATTCCATCTGTGTGTTAGCGCTAAGCTAACATACAGTTGCATGAACACTTTCTGATGAGGCTGAAGTCCTGCTAGCATCCATATAGGATTCCATCTGTTTGTTAGCGCTAAGCTAATGTCAAAGTTGCATGAATGCATTCTGACGAGGCTAAAGTCCCACTAGCATCCTGATAGGACTCCATCTGTTTGTTAGTGCTAAGCTAACAGTACAGTTGCATGAACGCATTCTGACAAGGCTGAAGTCCTGCTAGCATCCATACAGGATTTCATCTGTTTGTTAGCGCTAAGCTAATGTCAAAGTTGCATGAATGCATTCTGACAAGGCTGAAGTCCTGCTAGCATCCATATAGGATTTCATCTGTTTGTTAGCGCTAAGCTAACAGTACAGTTGCATGAACGCATTCTGATGAGGCTGAAGTCCTGCTAGCCTCCCTATAGGATTCCATCTGTGTGTTAGTGCTAAGCTAATGTCCACGTTGCATGAGCACTTTCAAACTTCTTTGCAGACTAGTTTGCCTAAACAGCAAGGTTTTATAACCAAATTCATAACCAATGACACAACAGGCCTTTTAGAGGCATTATAGTCATCAGCCGTCTGGTTCCCATCACCACCACCACTGTGAGCAAGCCTGACTGTTCACATTTCACACCAAACCACTCACAGTGTCTTTACGTCTTAATGATGGAGTCCGGCAGGAATGTAGAAGAAGCTTTGGAATTCTCTTATAAATGACGTCATAACATTTTAGTGCTTTTGTTTGAGTCGAAATTTACGTTTTTTGTATGAAATTCTATATATACATACAGTAAAGTTACTTAGTGTGATAAACCAGGTAAACATTAATAAAGGGTTATATGTTTTGGAATTTCACTTTAACATTTTATATAAATGTTGACAAATTTCAAAATTTATGTATATATATATATATATATATATATATTTATATTTATGTATATATATATATATATATATATATATTTATATTTATATAGACACACTGATATATAGTGTGTTCATATGTATATAAGTGTGTGTGTATATATATGCACACATTTATATACATATGTACACACTTAGTATGATACAAAAGCTGATTATATGTGTGTTTCATATGTAATAAGTGTGTGTGTGTATATATATGCACACATTTATATACATATGTACACACTATATATCAGTTTATATATACTATGTATGTATATATTAATATAATAATATATATATTATATATACTAAGCTATATATATATATAATATATTATGCACACTGATACATATAGTGTGAACATAATGTGTATAATAGTGTATTATTATTTATATTTACCCTAGATATATAGAGTGGATACACTAGGTATAGGAGTGTTTGACTGACTGTTATAATATCTATATATACCAGTTATCTACTATGTAAACATATAGCCATCAGTGCCACTAGTATATATATATATATAGTAAATATATGTTTGGAATGTGTGTGTTGATTATAGGAGTGTACCTAATAACACACAAACCAGTTTAATACACAATAATGCTAGCAACGTTAGAAAGGAAGCTGCTCTGTTGAACAGGTTCAGCCTGCAAACCTTTCAGTTGTACAAATAAAAGTGCTCCCTCAATAAACTCCCTCCATTCTGAGTGGAAAACCTTCACATGTGGACTGTTTAATGACTGTGAGCCGTCTCAGTGGACCAGTAGGTGGCAGTGGAGAGCCACAGAGCGCCATAGTAACACCATGAGTGCTGTTTGGAAGGTGTTTGATCCACCGATGTAATAAACATTAGAGTTTATTCTCACAAAAACATTGCCAAAACAACAGGAGCACCCGCGCACCACTTACCACACAGGGGCTCGGAATCAATATTCTACTATCACTGCAGATGCACAAGCAGTGGGAGCCCTGGGAGTCTGTACCGAGTTCAATTAGGAGAATGATTACTGGATTCAATTTCAGGGTTTTGTTTTTAGTATAAGAGATTAAATTCTCAGTCGGAGTAACCGCATCAACAACACACGTTTACTACGGAAAGCCTAATCATCCGCCCAGGTTCATATATGAAATCTCAACCATTTTTATTTATTACGGTCACTGACTTACATATTAGTTATTTTATTGTTTGTTTTGTTGTTTTGTTTGTTTGTACACAGTAATAGATAATGATAAGTAAAAGAGGAGTAGCTAGCACCACTGACCACACAGTGGAATTTGACTCCTGCATTTAACCCTACACACACTACAATCCAGTACACTAGGGGGCAGCAAGTACACTGGCCTGGAGCAGAGGGCAGCCTTATTCCTGGAGCCCAGGGAGCAGCTGGGGGGTTAGTTGTCTTGGTCAAGGGCAGTCGTTTCAGGGGATGTAACCTGTGACCTTCCGGTGACTAGGCTGGTTTTCTAACCTCCCGCCCAGGACTGCCCCAGAAATGCAGGGGGCTTGTGGGTTTGAGGTGCTGAGCTACAGTGGGGAGTACTTTCCTTTATACAGAGTAGTGTATAACATCATTAATTCAACACCGTTCCAATAAAGTACGACGTAATAATGAAGCATTAGAGATGACAGCAAGGGGATAGCACACCGCTGTTGGCCCACTGATACCAAAGCTGGTGGTTCAGTATGGTAGATGTTTGTGGGCCCGGCCCAACCCTGCCCGTGGTGAAGTAGAGATGTAAAGTATCAGGACATGTAAATATGAGGCGATGTCTTGAGGACATGTTTATTCTGTTTTACCTATTAGTTGACTTTAATTATTCATCAGAAAATTAAAGTTCATGGAGATGTTTTTCTGAGGAAATGAAAATCCTGGATTCTATTTACACTAGGATGACAGGATGAGGAAATTTCAACTATTTTTTTCAAATATTTGTTGCTCAAAATCAGGAATTCTGTTTACATTTGGAGATGTAAAGTCTGAGGCGATGTAAAGCCTGAGGAGATGTAAAGTCTGAGGAGATGTAAAGTCTGAGGACATGCTAAGTCTGAGGAGATGTAAAGCCTGAGGACATGCTAAGTCTGAGGAGATGTAAAGCCTGAGGAGATGTAAAGTCTGAGGTGATGTAAAGTCTGAGGAGATATAAAGCCTGAGGAGATGTAGAGTCTGAGGTGATGTAAAGCCTGAGGACATGAAAAGTCTGAGAAGACGTAAAGTCTGAGGTGATGTAAAGCCTGAGGCGATGTAAAGCCTGAAGAGATGTAAAGTCTAAGGTGATGTAAAGCCTGAGGACATGAAAAGTCTGAGGAGATGTAAAGCCTGAGGAGACGTAAAGTCTGAGGAGATGTAAAGCCTGAGGAGACGTAAAGTCTGAGGAGATGTAAAGCCTGAGGAGATGTAGAGTCTGAGGTGATGTAAAGCCTGAGGACATGAAAAGTCTGAGGAGATGTAAAGCCTGAGGAGACGTAAAGTCTGAGGCGATGTAAGCCTGAGGCGATGTAAAGCCTGAAGAGATGTAAAGTCTGAGGAGATGTTAAGCCTGAGGACATGAAAAGTCTGAGGAGATGTTAACTCTGAGGAGACGTAAAGTCTGAGGAGACGTAAAGTCTGAGGAGATGTTAACTCTGAGGAGATATAAAGTCTGAGGAGATGTTAACTCTGAGGAGATATAAAGTCTGAGGAGATGTAAAGTCTGAGGAGATGTTAACTCTGAGGAGATATAAAAGTCAAAGGAGTGTAAAGTGAGTTGATTTAAGTCTGGTCAGTTCTAATCTCATCATAGATGCAATCTCTAGATCTGGGTGGTGATCCCCCCCCCCTCTGCGATAGTGGGACAAAAAACAGTGGCAAACAAACAGTGGATTGTGGTTCAGTGACCCCATATACACTTATTATCTGGATTACTATCCATTCGTGTCCCACGTCCCTACTGGAATACTGACATGTGACCTAAAAAGGCAGGTAAGCAGACTTTCTGTAGAAACATACAGGTACATGCAAAGCTTTGTTTTGTTTTGTTGATTGTTTGAGTGATAATAAGCATGTTTATAGATGCTGGCCTAAGCTGGTTTAGGCTGGTCTAAGTGGGTCTGGTGCGCTTAAAACCTAACCTACCCGTCCCTGTTTTAGACCATGTTGAACCATTCCCATCTTTCCCATCCATCTTGAAATGTCAACAGAATATGCAAAGTAGAACTGGACCAGCCATATTCTGGTGTTGCTGGTGAACAAGGTCTATGCTGGTCTGTGCTGGCTTTCCCTACTTTACTTTATATACTTTATATACTTTAACCATTTTTACAGCAGTAAAGTTAAACACTTGGTATTTTATGATCATTAAAATTGTAACATTTTATAACACTTGATATCAGAAATTCAGTTAACACATGAAAGTGAACTTTTAGCTAGTAAATATTTGAAGTTTGATATCTGGAATTCTATTGACACATGAAAATTTAATATCAATTAGTAAATATTAGATTCTTGATTTCAGTCATTCCGTTTACACATAAAAAACAAAGTTTAAATAGTAAATATTTACTTCTTGATATAATGAATTCAATGTATACACAAAAAGGGAAATTTCAACTAGTAACTATTTACTTCTTGATTTTAAGAATTCTATTTACACATGAAAATGAAATTTCAACTAGTAAATATTTACTTCTTGATTTCAAGAATTCTATTTACACATGAAAATGAAATTTCACCTAGTAAATATTTACTTCTTGATATCAGGAATTGTATTCACACATAGAAAAGGAAAATGTCAACTAGTATATATACTGAATATATAATGCTTCATATCAAGAATTCTATTTACACATGAAAATGAAATTTCAAATTTTCAACTAGTAAATATTTACTTGATATCAGGAATGCAATTTATACATGAAAGGGAAATTTCAACTAGTGAATATGTAGTGCTTCATATAAGGAATTCTATTTACATGTGAAAAGGTAAATTTCAACTAGTAAATATTTAATACTTCATATCAAGAACTCTATTTACACATGAAATAAAAATTAATAAGTTAATATTTACTTTCAACTAGTAAATATTTAATGCTCGATATCAGGAATTCTTATCAGGAATATTTACATGTGAAAATGAAATTACAACAAGTAAATATTTGATTCTTAATATCAGAAGTTTATTTGCACACATGATGAGTAAATATTTAATACAGTAGTAGTAAAACTAGTAAAAACTAAACACACATGTTAAACTGTGTAAATTGTGAAACTGTTTGTAAAATATGTTGTAAACTGAAAAATAGGATTAAAAGCTGAAAAGACTTTCAGTACATATGAATAGCTCGTCAAGCTACCAATGTCTTTACCCTCCCAGAGCAGATCAACCCAGCTCCTTCTAAACCAATGACTACTCAGACTAGTCTCCAGAAGCACCCTGATGTTCACACCAGCACTCAAAACTCCACCAATAGAACTGTGTTCAAAGTGGGGACGTGCCCAGCACCACGACTGATTCTGTCATGGAGCTGCTCCACAGTGCCTCATGTAACCGGCTGTGACATCATGAAAAACAAATCCCCCAAAAAATGCGTCAGGTAAAGGGCCCACGGATACACCTGTGCTCAGGGGCCAAGTCCAGGCCTGTATCACGTTACGTGTTTATACCTCACCTGATGTTTATCAGTTCGTGCATAATCTTTCACTTCCTCCCTTCTTCCCATTGCTCTTTGATTGGCTACCAATGTCCTGCATTCTGACTGACTTGCTGAACCCTGCATTTTGATTGGCTCACTGAATCCTGCATTCTTATTGATTTGCTGATCCTCAGTGCTGTTCTGATTGGCTAGCTCAGTCGTGCTTTGTGAGGACTGGCCAGATTCTGATCTGTGATTGGCTTGCTGAAACCTGAATATTGATTGGCTGCTTGTATGCTGCACTTGCACTAGTATCCTGGCTGAATTTTAATAATACTGGTGGTACTAAATAAACTCAGTAACATGAAATCAACACATTAAATATATTGTTATATAGTTTCTATAGTGTGTGTGTGTGTGTTTGTGTCTGTGTGTGTGTGTGTGTGTGTGTGTGTGTGTGTACGAGTGCGTGTGTTTGGGTGTGTGTGTGTGTGCGTGTGTGTGTGTGTGTCTGTACGAGTGCGTGTGTTTGGGTGTGTGTGTGTGTGCGTGTATG
Source organism: Prochilodus magdalenae (assembly GCA_024036415.1). NCBI lineage: Eukaryota > Metazoa > Chordata > Actinopteri > Characiformes > Prochilodontidae > Prochilodus > Prochilodus magdalenae. The sequence goes on from JAMWET010004530.1 coordinate 213,470, forward strand.
TTTGTGTCTGTGTTTGTGTCTGTGTGTGTGTGTCTGTGTATTTGTGTGTGTGTCTGTGTTTGTGTATGTGTGTGTATGTGTGTGTGTGTGTGTGTATGTGTATGTGTATGTGTGTGTTTGTGTGTGTTTGTGTCTGTGTGTGTATGTGTATGTGTGTGTGTGTGTGTGTGTGTGTGCGAGTGTTTGTGTGTGTGTGTGTGTGTGTTTGCGTGTGTGTGTATGTGTGTGTGTGTTTGTGTCTGTGTGTGTGTGTGTATGTGTATGTGTGTGTTTGTGTGTGTATGTGTGTGTTTGTGTGTGTGTGTATGTGTATGTGTGTGTGTGTTTGTGTGTGTGTGTGTGTGTGTATTTTTGTGTGTGTCTGTGTGTGTATGTGTGTGTTTGTGTGTGTTTGTGTCTGTGTGTCTGTGTGTGTGTGTCTGTGTATTTGTGTGTGTGTGTGTGTGTTTGTGTATGTGTATGTGTGTGTATGTGTGTGTGTGTGTGTGTGTGTGTCTGTGTGTGTTTGTGTCTGTGTGTGTATGTGTGTCTGTGTGTGTGTGTGTGTGTGTGTGTGTGTGTGTGTGTGTATGTGTGTGTGTGTGTGTGTGTGTGTGTGTGTGTATGTGTGTGTGTGTGTGTGTGTTATACCAATGACATGCTGTTATTGGCTGCCTCGTTCAGACTTCGTAGTTAGTATTCAGTTGTTTGATCTTCTTTATTTAGAATATGGTTGATTTATATGGTAACAGGGTGAAACTGCTTGTTTATGTTGACGTGGGTCAGGGTTCTGCTCTTGTAATAAGAGCAGGTTCCTATTTTCCTGCCAGCGCAGGTGCAATCTAACGGCGAGTTGCTGATTTGGTTAGATGCAAATCTATTTGCACCATTTGCTATTTTGGTGGCCAGAAATTTATGACTGTGAGGACATGAATAGAATTAAGCCACAGGGGGCATAACACTCGCGTATAGGGTACTTTTATAGCTCATTTTGCTCTAGAAATGCATTTGCATCAAAACTTATCTAATAGCTGTTTCCTGACTTCAGACACATGCACTTAGACGTGTCCAGTTTCACACAGCACAGCTTTATGGAAAAATTAGTATTTATATCACCCCACTATATATATATATATATCAGTGATAAAAAAACAAAAATGGTTTAGTTTAGTGACCAAGAAGGAAACACAACTCAGCTGTATAACATGGACAACACGTATCTCCAAAACAGCAACTTTACAGGAGATGCCAAAAACCTCATTTGATTGTAATGGAAGTCAATGGAACCAGGCGTCTTTCTAAGCAGTTTAGGGTCATTTCTGTTGGTCCATTCATCATGAAATTCAAATCCAAAGTAAACAGCAGCTGCTGTGGTCAAATGATGCACAGAAAGAAAAATTGACCCAAATGGAGATACATGGTTTTCAAAGCACAGCTACAGCATGTATACTGAGAGTACTTGGATGGAGTGAACAGAAACTGGCCTGAGGGAATCGGAAATGATGGATCCATGTGTTTTTCTAAGGGAGGTGTGTGGTGACAAACCTGGGCC
>JAMWET010004530.1:217500-365984 GCA_024036415.1 Prochilodus magdalenae
CTCTCTGAGCCATACTTCACCCACAAAGGGCGCTACCAACACAACAGCTAAATTGCCTTCCTCACAAGTGTGAAACTTGAATCATCAGCATGTCTCACCATGTCAAACCAACCCACCAAGTTTCATTCCTGTCGGCTGATTCCTTCTGGGTGCAGCTATTTTTAAACTATGAGTGTAATACAGTTGGCAGTTAGTGTTCTCCTCCAAGCGTGTTGAAGCCTAAGTCTAATCAAGCTGCATTTGTTGACCTGCACTTCTGGAAAGATGCAAGGTTCTTGTATCTTGGAGGAACCACATGCTAGTCTTCACTGGAGCTCAGAAGAAAAGGAACACAGCTTGTGATTAGATTGATTCCTCTAAATGATACACCATTGGATGCTAACAACAGCCAATGCTAACATTCTAACTATGGAATATTAACTACTACTGAATGAGAACAGCTTAGCTGATATTACTTCAATGAGGGGCTTTGTGAAGAGCTACACATGCTTTCAGACCTCCATAGCATTGAGGTGTCTTCTTCTCACAGTGGAAGGCTGGACAGAAACATCTGGATGCTTTGAGATCTTCCAGAAAAAATAAATAGCTTATCGTTATCTGGAACTTTAACACGTGTAGGGTGACTGCCAGATGGCAGCAGTGAAAAAAGTCTGTGTGCGGGATGGGTGGGGTCGTCCACAATGCTGGTGACTTTGGGAGTGGTGTAGAGGTCCATGATGGACGGGATCCAGCCATCCTCACTATACGCTGTAGGGTCTTGCGGTCGGAGACGGTGCAATTCCCAAACCAGGTGATGATGCAGCGCCTCAGGATGATGTCCACAGTCCCCCTCTAGAACATGGTGAGGATGGGATGTGGGGGGATGAGCCTTCTTCAGTCTCTGGAGGAAGTAGAGGCACTGCCGGGATCTCTTGGCTATAAAGGTTGGTGTTGAGGGACCAGTGAGGTTCTCCGTGGTATGGACTCCGAGGAACTTGGTGCTTCTGACCATTGTAGACGATTGAAGATGGTAGACATTGGTGATGGTTGTAGCAGTCATGTTTATTGAGTTATGGTCGGGTTACAGGACAGATAGTAAACAGCACGGTTTGTTTTTCCCGAAGTGGCCGCTGCAGCCGCACGTGCAAGGAGGTACCCAAAATGAAAGGGCCCCGAGTCATGTTGAGTTTTGCCACATGTTTGTCATTCCATCTTTAATTAAAACTGTTTGAGGAACTTATTCTGAATTCACTGGTACATTCAGATGGCACTGCCGCACATACCTAAATAACCCAAAGTGTGTTAATTACAGGTGTCAACAAACATGCTATTTATAGGCACATTAAGCAACCCTCCCTTCTAAAAATAGCTCGTACCATGCCGAAAATAGAAGCAACACTAGGTGACTCATGTTAGAAGAATGTCCGGTAAGGTTTAAGATCAAGTTCAAGAGGCTCTCTTGTCTTTTCAGCTGTAGGAATGTATACAGAGAAGCGAAACAATGGTCCTGCAGGACTATGGTGTAATTTGAAAACACTAGTGCAATGCAAGTTGTGTAACAAAGGATGTAGAACCTGGAGGTGTTGATTCTGTAGTCATCAAAACCGAGACTTGGACATATCAAGTCAATGTTAAGACTAAGGCTTTGTAGTAGTTAAGTCCGTGTCAAGACCAAGACCTGGACGCATGTTTGTGTCAAGGCCTGGGACCGGGATACATTGGGTCAGAGTCAAGACACATTGAGTCGGAGCTAAGAGTCTGAGTCAAGATTGAGGCATAGACACTTTAAGTCAGAATCAAGAGTCAAGCTGGAGAGATTGACACATCGATGAAGGACTGAGTCAGGATAGATCGAGGCTGAATCAAAACTGATGGACACATCAGCTGAGTTTAGCTTAAAACCAGGACCTGGAAACATCAAGTCAGTGTCAGGATAAGACCCAGACACACTGAGTCTAAATTAAGAGTCTAAGTCAGGATTGAGACCTGCACACATTGAAGCCCGAGTCAAGACTTGGACACGTCAGGTCTTAATCAGGACTGAATTTAGCATATAGGTGATAAACCGAAGCAATAAAATGATGCTCTTCAACTTTACAGATTTCACGACCGGCTTTGCCTCAAGTTCAGTGTTTCTTTTTTAAATAAAGTCACTTGTGTATTTCATTTTCAGTTCAGAAAAACAGGTACAGCAGATTTCACTTAGCACGTCTCTTTTCTCACATGCCGTGCCAACATTCCTTCCACAAATAGCTCATAGCATGCCGGAAATAGGCACAGTACCAAGGGACTCATGCCAGAACTTGTTGTTGTAGTGAAGACCATTTGAGAACAGTCAAGACTGAGACCTGGACATGTTAAGCATAAGTCAAAACTGAGACCTGGACATATAAAGTCTGATTCAAAACTTAGACCTGGACATATCAAGTCTGAGTCAAAACTGAGACCTGGTAATATCAAGTCTGAGTCAAACTGAGACCTGGACATATCAAGCCTGAGTCAAACTGAGACCTGGACATATCAAGTCTGAGTCAAAACTGAGACCAGGACATGTTAAGCATAAGTCAAAACTGAGGCCTCGACATATAAAGTCTGAGTCAAAACTGAGACCAGGACATATCAACTCTGACTCAAAACTGAGACCAGGACATATCAACTCTGAGTCAAAACTGAGACTTGGACATATCAAGTCTGAGTCAAAACTGAGACCAGGACATATCAACTCTGACTCAAAACTGAGACCAGGACATATCAACTCTGAGTCAAAACTGAGACTTGGACATATCAAGTCTGAGTCAAAACTGAGACCTGGACATATCAAATCTGAGTTACATCTGAGGTCGAGACATATTAAGTCTGAGTCAAAACTGAGACCTGGACATATCAAGTCTGAGTCAAAACTGAGACCTGGACATATCAAGTCTGAGTCAAAACTGAGACCTGGACATATCAAGTCTGAGTCAAAACTGAGACCTGGACATATCAAATCTGAGTTACATCTGAGGTCGAGACATATTAAGTCTGAGTCAAAACTGAGACCTGGACATATCAAATCTGAGTCAAAACTGAGACCTGGACATATCAAATCTGAGTCACATCTGAGAATTGGACATATGAAACCTAAGCCAAAACTGAGGCCAGGACATTTTCAGGTCAAGATTGAGACCAGGAAGATCGGGATATAACCATAATGAGCTTGGATCTACTTATCACTTGCAGCTTAGTGACTTGTCCTCACCTCTGTTGTGTGCAAGATCATGGGATCAAGAGGCAGGGTGGGGTTGTGCTAAAAGTCTTTACGTCAGTTGGGTGTCTCTGTGTTCTGGTTTATCTTTGCATCTGGCTCGACCATCCATGTCAACCAACAGGCCTGGCCAGCAGGTTTTCAGATAGTCCAGATGGCCAGTCAGGGCCTGTTTGGAAGCTAATGATGCTGGGACATATCAAGCCTTAGTCAAAACAGAGGCCGGGACATATCAAATCTGAGTCAAAACTGAGACCAAATATTTTGCTGTCAAACATTTCACGCACTCCATTTGGGATGTTCATCGTTCCATCTATTATCAAAGCTGCTCAAGTCAAATTGGTATTCACTGGTACCCAACTGGTACCAAATATACCGTACCTAGTTAACCCCAAATTGGGCCCCTGAAGGTCTTAGAATGTCTCGAATTCTCAGGGGTCCCTAAAAATAAACTTATAATGATCTAATGGTGTCTGTTTGGGTAGAGCACATGCTCAGAAACAAATTCAGGGAAAGATCATGCCAGCCTTGCAGCCTGTGTCGTTGCGATAGAGTGTTCTACCTAGTTCTTCATAGCCTAGAGGCTCTATCTATGACCCGGATACCAACAGCATATTTGGCAACCTGAAAATGTGCCCAATTTCCCAATAACTTGGTGGAAAGAGTGAGTTTCCCAAACGGGAAACAAAAGTCGTGTAAGATTTCAATATGTGGAAGACCAACCCAGCGTAAGGAGCATTTCCAGAAGAAGGATTGTTGGACAGTTGAGCACCGGGATGGCGAGTGTGTTTGCAACCAACATAGGCCCCCCCTCACGAATACCAGGTGTGCAACACACGAACATCTCAACCTCCGTGAAGAATGTACTGATCGTAGGTGTCAAAGCAGATGCTAATAATACCTGTCCTTCTTCACCTGCAGCATTGCAGACATTGCCCCATAGCATGGCAAAAACAGACGTAAGCGCGAATGACTCATGCGAGAAAAATGTCTGCACTGAACACAGACGACAGTGGGCTCGCTTTGCATAAGCTACACACTGATGAAACAGCATGCAAACCATCCTGACAGGTACAGGTGTGTCATGAAGCCTAGAAAGTGCACAACTGCTAATAATTAAGCAATACAGACCAATCAGTTTGACCGTCTTATTATTCATTACTGATTATTAATGTAGCAATAAGCTGTTTATTAGCAGGTACAGGCTGGATTAGCATGTTGCTGGCTATGAGCTAAATAAGGCTTAATAAAGGCATAATAAAAGACTTTTCTAGTGCTGTGCAAAATAGTATGGTGCACACGAATCAAAGTGCTCTGAAATATGTTATTAAATGTCGTTACTACTTAATAATATAGTAATAAGCAGCCAGTTAATAAGCAGCAATGGGCTTGATTTGTATGGTACAGGTTATGAGCTTGACGAGGCTTTAAAAACATAAAGGGTTCCTCAAGCACTGTGGAAAAGCATGCATTAGCAAATTAGCATGCATACAATGCTCTGAAATATGCTTATTATCTGTAATTACTGTGTTATTATCTAGTAATTAATTGCCAACTTATCAGCAGCTTGTCAAATTTTATTTCATGAGCCTAGACAGTGTACAAGTGCATGCTATAAAGCAATACAGACTAATCAGTTGCTGTTAGCGGGCTAATTGTAGCACTAGTAACTAGAGGTAGGTAAGGTTGTAGTAAGTTCAGGCTCCTCCAGATGGCGCTGCAGGAAGACGATGGGGCTATAAATCCCAGGGGTGTGAGTGACGGGATCCTTAGATTGGGAAGAGGTGCTACAGCGCTGGGAATGTCTCGGCCCATGTGTGGAACATGGCTCCAAAGCAGGTGTATGGAATCTGCAGGCGTATGGAAGCAGTGTACGGTAATACAGGTCTACCAGTGGTGGCTAAAATCCCAGTCTACAGGGAATTCTCCTCGGAATTGTGCCAGGGAAGGCCTCCACCAAATCTGACCCAACTGTGCAATTCTTTGATGGAGCTAGAGTGTCTGAACATTGATGTGGCTACATCCAGAAACTTGTCCAGTCAGTCCAGTCCCAGCTGTTGTTGGTGCTGGTGGAGGTGTTTTGCACACCGTTTTCCGAAAGCTAATCAACACAAGCCCAACACCCAGAGCGTCATGGTATATGGTGTGGCCCGACTGGGTCCCATGCCAGCTCTACTCACGTTCAGGCTCTGTGTTGAGCAGAGTCTTTGAGCCTCAGGCATTGTTTATTGCCCTGTATTTGCCTAGCACTCTGCCTGTCACTGACCTTTCAGGTTGTTTGCTTAGATCTGAGATCAGATTATGATCAGACTCTTTGCATCTGATCTGTACTTGACTGCATTCTGCACATCTTCCTATCATTGATCCATGTTACTATGTTTATAACAACGTGAGACCATTAAAACTTGGTGTAATACAGCTTAAAACAAATAAAAGCTCTTAATGTAGTTACTGCTTAATAATATAGTAATAAACAGCTAATTAATTTGCAGCTATGGACTTGATTTGTATGTTGCCAGCTATTAATATGGCTTAATAGAGGCATAATAATAGATTGTTCAAGCGTTGTGCAAAACACTACCATGCATACACATTTAAGTGCTCTGAAATATGCTTAATTCACTGTAGTTACTGCTTAATAACATAGTAATAAGCAGCCAGTTAATCAGCAGCTTGAATTCTATGCTGCCAGCTATACGCTTAATAGCGTTCTATACAAGCAAAATAGACCCCTGAAGCAATGTACAAAACATTGTGGTGCATGCAAAATAAGGAGCTCTGAAACATGCTTCATGCACTGTAGTTACTGCTTAATAATATAGTAATAAGCAGCCAGTTAATTAACAGCTGCGAGACTGACTCGTATGTTGCTGCTATGGGGTTAATAAGGTTTAATTAAACATGATGAAAGAAATGAAAGAACCTAAAGCAAGAATTGTGCAACGATTATCAAGCATGCAAATAAAATAATCTGCAACATACTTAAGTCACTGTAGTAACTGCTTAATAAAGTAGTAATAAGCAGCCAGTTCATTAGCAGCCATTAAAGTTAATAATTGGTTTGTTGCTAGCTATAAACCTAACATGGTTTAATAAAGGCATAATACAAGACACTTCAAGCAATGTGCAAAGGATTAGCATGCATACTCTGAAATACGCTTAAGTCACTGTAGTAACTGCTTAATAATATAGTAATAAGCAGCCAGTTAATTAACAGCTGCAATATTTACTTGTATGTTGCCTCTATGGGCTTAATAAGGCTTAATTAAACATGATGAAAGAACCTAAAGCAAGCATTGTGCAACGATTATGGTGCATACAAATAAAATAATCTGCAACATACTTAATGCACTGTAGTAACTGCTTAATAGTGTAGTAATAAACAGCCAGTTAATAAGCAGCTATTAACTTAATTTGTTTGTTGCTAGCTATAAACCTAACATGGTTTAATAAAGGCATAATACACGACACTTCAAGCAATGCGCAAAGGATTAGCATGCATACTCTGAAATATGCTTAAGTCACTGTAGTTACTGCTTAATAATATAGTAATAAGCAGCTAGTTAATTAACAGCTGTGAAACTGACTCGTATGTTGCTGCTATGAGCTTAATAAGGTTTAATAAAACATGATGAAAGAACCCTAAAGCAAGAATTGTGCAACAATTATCGAGCATACAAATAAAATTATCTGCAACATACTTAAGTCACTGTAGTAACTGCTTAATAATATAGTAATAAGCAGCCAGGTAATAAGCAGCAGTGGGCTCGATTAATATATAACAGGATATGAGCTTAATAAGGCTTAATAAAGGGTTTTCTAAAGCACTATGCAAAATATTAGCATGCATACAAATTAGATTTCTCTGAAATGTTTAATTCCATGTAGTAACTGCTTAATAATATAGTAATAAGCAGCCAGTTAATTAACAGCTGCAATATTTACTTGTATGTTGCTGCTATTGGCTTAATAAGGCATAATTAAACATGATGAAAGAACCCTAAAGCAAGCATTGTGCAACGATTATCGAGCATGCAAATAAAATAATCTGCAACGTACCTAATTCACTGTAGTAACTGCTTAATAATGTAGTAATAAGCAGCCAGTTAATTAGCAGCCATTAAAGGTAATAATTTGTTTGTTGCTAGCTATAAACCTAACATGGTTTAATAAAGGCATAATACAAGACACTTTAAGCAATTTGCAAAGGATTAGCATGCATACTCTGAAATACGCTTAAGTCACTGTAGTAACTGCTTAATAATATAGTAATAAGCAGCCAGTTTATTAACAGCTGCAATATTGACTTGTATGTTGCTGCTATGGGTTTAATAAGACTTAATTAAACATGATGAAAGAACCCTAAAGCAAGCATTGTGCAACGATTATGGTGCATACAAATAAAATAATCTGCAACGTACTTAATTCACTGTAGTTACTGCTTAATAAAGTAGTAATAAGCAGCCAGTTAATTAGCAGCCATTAAAGTTAATAATTGGTTTACTGCTAGCTATAAACCAAGACACTTCAAGCAATGTGCAAAGGATTAGCATGCATACTCTGAAATACGCTTAAGTCACTGTAGTAACTGCTTAATAATATAGTAATAAGCAGCCAGGTAATAAGCAGCAATGGGCTCGATTAATATATAACAGGATATGAGATTAATAAGGCTTTATAAAGCCATACTAAGAGGTTCCCCAAGCATTGTGCAAAACATTAGCATGCAAACAAACCAAAGTGCTCGGATGCATGCTTAATACACGCTAATTACTGTGTAATAACATTGTAATACCCACCAGCTTATCAGTAACTTATCAAACTGCTATTGTGTTTCATAAGCTTCAAATTAGGAAACAGTAACAGACGGTTTGAACATTGTGCAAAGCATTACGGTGCACAATCCCCCAATAAAAGCATGCTGGGAAATGCTAGGTGCCCTGCAAGGCCGTTATAACGGCTTCCCAGACATAGCCGCCACCAAACATCTAGACAGGGGCTGCAACATCTGCCTGCTGCCCCCTTTTTTTCCATTTCACTTTCATGCAGATAAATGTTTTCTTTTCGCACAGCTGCTCAGAAGCCGCCAGACGCGGTAGGCCCGGGGAAGATGAAAGCAGACGGTGTCTGAATGGCGTCAAGACAGTTATTTATTCACACCTCTCGCTCTTTGCTCTTCCTCTATTTGGCATTGGTACGCTGTGTTCTCATCACCACTTCAGCATCACCACAGCGACTTCCTCCTGGGTGACTTTCATTTGTGCTCGTTCACGTTCATAGCTGGGGGCACAGCGCGCGAGTCACACGTCCGCCGCACCTGCTTGTTTTGTTTGAGAGGGCTCCTTTGTTTTGCTCATTCGGCTCGGGTATCACGTTTAGGGGAAGCGGTGACGGTAAAGCCGCACAATGAAAACAGAAAGCAAACATCCACAGATCAGCCGGCGTGGAAAGTTTCTAACATCCCCTCCCCCGCTCATCAGCAGACCGTCTTCAAATCCTTCCTACATGAGTTCCCTGTTTCTTGCTCCAGGCAAGTACCTACAGTCCCATCTCGGCCGGACCGTCGTTCCTATCTCGCTGAGTGACTCAGTCTGCCTCGTTTAGTGGCCGGGTATCTTCCGAGGTTGGAACATTCATCATCACCTCAGTGATTTAGCCCAGGTCATCACTAAATACCCAATCTTAAATCTGTCCATGATTAGCCACCCCTGTGAACTGAGCTGAGTCATAGCCACTAGACATCCGTCTGAAACCAGTCGGGTGGGCTGATGGTTTCCTGTCTGAAACACGTGTCCTCATGTTTACGCATTTGATGTGTTGCTCTCGTTCTTCAAAACAACCAGCTGAACCCTGACCATGACCCTTGCTCGACTCTCCAGGGGTGCCCGCACTTTCTGTCCTGACATGGGGGCTGGACTGGTGGGGTTTGGCTGGTGTGGGCCTGTTCGAAGCTGCATCAGAGCTATGTAGCTGCCTTGGCTGACGTTGCATGGTAGCTGTGGGGACGCCTGGACTGGTGGTCTTTGGTTGCTTGCATGAATCGGCCTATGCCAGAGATACCCTGCCCACCAAACCCAGATTCATCCATCAGACTGCTGGATAGTGAAGCGGGGTCCATCGCTCCACTGCTTCAGAGTCCAGTGCCGGCACTCTACACCGCTTCAGGTGAGGCTCTGTAGGGAGTGACGCAACAGCACTAGGAGCGTCAGCAATTGGCGGCCATGCTGTATGGGTCTGCATGGTCTACCACATTGTGGCTGAGCTGTTGTTGTTGATAGACTCTTCCGTTTTACAGTAAGCCAGCGCAGAGATGACCAGGGTAGGTCCACCAGGGCACAACTGCACAAACACACTTGTGGTGAAAGTGGCGTCCTATGACGAGGTCATGCTCAAAACAACCGGCCTATGATGCGGTCTGGACCAGTTGCAGCAGGCCGGGGTCCTGTTCAAAGCTGCATCATGTGGCTGCCTGGGTCGGCTGCTTGAGCGACTCTGCAATGTAGTCGTGGAGCTGCCTGGTCTGGTGGTGTTTGGCTGCTTGCATGAACTACGGTATGCCAGAGCTACAAGGCCTTGTGGGCTGTCTGCCTAGGTGACACTACATTGCAGCTATGGAGCTGCCCGGTCTGGTGGTGTTTGACTGCTTGCATGAACTACGGTATGCCAAAGCTACAAGGCCTTGTGGGCTGTCTGCCTAGGCGACACTACATTGCAGCTATGGAGCTGCCTGGACTGGTGGTGTTTGGCTGCATGCAAATGCCTAGACATTTCTCCTTCAAGGCTTCATTCAACCACCAAACTCAGATTCATTCATCAGACTGCCAGATAGTGAAGCAGGGTCCATCACTCCACAGAGCATGTTTCTAATGAGTCCCGTGCCGGCACTCTACACCACTTCAGACGCAACAGCACGAGGTGCGTCGGTGCTTGGCAGCCATGCTGTATGGGTCTGCATGGTCGACCACATCGTGGCTGAGCTGTTGTAGTCGATAGACTCTTCCGTTTTACAGTAAGCCAGCGCAGAGATGACCAGGGTAGGTCTACAAGGGCACAACTGCACAAGCACACTTGTGGTGAAAGTGGCGTCCTATGACGAGGTCATGCTCAAAACAACCGGCCTATGATGCAACCTGGACCAGTTGCAGCAGGCCGGGGTCCTGTTCAAAGCTGCATCATGTGGCTGCTTGAATGACCCTGCAATGTGCAGCTGCCTGGACTGGTGGTGTTTGGCTGCTTGCATGAAACACGTTATGCCAGAGCTACAAGGCCTTGTGGGCTGTCTGCCTAGGCGACACTACATTGCAGCTATGGAGCTGCTTGGACTGGCGGTGTTTGGTTGCTTGCATGAATCGGCCTATGCCAGAGATACCCTGCCCACCAAACCCAAATTCATCCATCAGACTGCTGGATAGTGAAGCGGGGTCCATCGCTCCACTGCTTCAGAAGTCCAGTGCCGGCACTCTACACCACTTCAGGTGAGGCTCTGTAGCGAGTGACGCAACAGCACTAGGTGCGTCAGCAATTGGCGGCCATGCTGTATTGGTTTGCATGGTCTACCACATTGTGGCTGAGCTGTTGTAGCCGATAGACTCTTCCATTACACAGTAAGCCAGGGCAGACACGACCAGGGTAGGTCTACAAGGGCACAACTGCACAAGCACACTTGTGGTGAAAGTGGCGTCCTATGACGAGGTCATGCTCAAAGCAACCAGCCTATGATGCGGTCTGGACCAGTTGCAGCAGGCCGGGGTCCTGTTCAAAGCTGTGTGGCTGTCTGGGTCGGCTGCTTGAACGACCCTGCAACCCGGTTATGGAGATGCCTGGACTGGTGGTGTTTGGCTGCTTGTATGAACCATGCTATGCCTTCTGTTATGATGTTGAGCATTTAGGAAGAGAAGAACCATTTTCCAAAAAGGTTCTGTATAGAACCATGTGCTTCAAATTCCCTATTCATCTGAAAAAAGCATTTCGTCATGCAACAAACTATGTAAGCTGATCTTAGTTTAGTCTCTAGAACCAGAACCAGCAACAACAGAAGAGTGTTCAGCTATGTAGAACCATTTTTCAAAAAGGTTCTGTATAGAACTATGTGGAATACATTCAATATTGATCTAAGGAACCATTTCACCATTCCAATAACCATTTAAGCAAATGGTTCTTTAAAGAACCATTCTCTTTACTATAGAACCTCTGAAGAACCATCTAGAGGGTGGCACCATTTTCCAGACGGTACTGTACAGAAACATGTGCAACACGCCCTATTGATCTGAAAAACGATTTCACCATGCAGAGAACCATGTAAGAACCTGGTTCTCTTTGGAGCCTTCCTCTCTACTAATGGACCAATGAGGAACCATCTTGAGTGTAGCACCAAAAGAGCTTTGGCTGCTGTTACAATATCAGGCTTATAACAACAGAAGAACCTTTTGGTGCTAAATAGATTCCAGGAAGGTTCTGTATAGAACTATGTGTAACACATTCCCTATCGCTCTAAAGAACCATTTCACCATGCCAATAACTATTTAAGTAAATGGTTCTGTATAGAACCACACTCTTTACTAAAGAACCTTTGAAGAACCATCCTGAGGGTAGCTCCAAAAAGCTTTCGGTTATTCTCACGAAGTTAAACTTGTAACAACAAAACTTTTTGCTGCTATCTAGAACCATTGTCCAAAAAGCGTATTCTGTACCATGTGCAATGCATTCCCTACTGATCTGAAGAACCTTTTCACCATGTCAATAACTATTCAAGTAAATTGTTCCATATAGAACCATCCTTTTTACTAAAGAACCTTTGAAGAACCATCATGAGGATAGCTCCAAAAAGGCTTCGGTTATTCTCACAATGTCCTACTTGTAACCACATAACTTTTTGCTGCTATCTAGAACCATTGTCCAAAAGCCTGTTCGGTACCATGTGCAATGCATTCCCTATTGCTCTTAAGAACCATTTCACCATGCCAAAAAAGAAGTTCTTTCTAGAACCATTTCCTTTATTACAAAACCTCCGAAGTACCAACATGCCTAGAGTGAAGCAGTTCGGTTCTTAGGCCTCTCTTTGGGCAGCCCAATGAAGAACCGTCTTTGTGAATAAGACAAGCGACTGTCTACTGGCCAAACGTTCCTCCCACTTGCAAATATCTAGGTTCTTTAGGGAACCGAAAGTGATTCTTCAATGGCACTGGTCAAGGAGGCCTTTAGGGCATCTTCAGTGTTACAGCTATGAGGCGTCTGGCATCTTCAGTGGACCCAGTTGGCCAGACCTGGGGTGAATGTCCTCAACCCAAGTACGTCAGTAGGTTGATAGGGCACCCGTGTTCTCAGGGTTGGGTGTGTCCACTACAGCGGCCATGGTTCTCAGGTGAGGTTCTTCATTCCCGTGTGTTTCCTTCTTCAGTACTGTCTTGTTAGCAAAGGGTCTCAGACTTCTGGTCAATAACTATTCAAGTAAATGGTTCCATATAGAACCATCCTTTTTACTAAAGAACCATTTAAGAACCATCATAAGGGTAGCTCCAAAAAGGCTTCAGTTATTCTCACAATGTCCTACTTGCAACAACAGAACTTTTTGCTGCTATCTAGAACCATTGTTCAAAAAGCCTGTTCTGTACCATGTGCAATGCATTCCCTATTGATCTGAAGAACCTTTCCACCATGTCAATAACTATTCAAGTAAATGGTTCCATATAGAACCATCCTTTTTACTAAAGAACCTTTGAAGAACCATCATGAGGATAGCTCCAAAAAGGCTTCGGTTATTCTCACAATGTCCAACTTTTTGCTGCTATCTAGAACCATTGTCCAAAAGCCTGTTCTCTACCATGTGCAATGCATTCCCTGTTGATCTGAAGAACCATTTCACCACGCCAGAAAAGAAGTTCTTTCTAGAACCATTTCCTTTATTACAGAACCTCTGAAGTACCAACATGCCTAGAGTGAAACAGTTCGGTTCTTAGGCCTCTCGTTGGGCAGCCCAATGAAGAACCGTCTTTGTGAATAAGACAAGCGACTGTCTACTGGCCAAAGGTTCTTCCCACTCGCAAATATCTAGGTTCTTTAGGGAACCGAAAGTGATTCTTCAATGGCACTGGTCAAGGAGGCCTTCAGGGCATCTTCAGTGTTACAGCTATGAGGCGTCTGGCATCTTCAGTGGCACCAGTTGGCCAGACCTGGGGTGAATGTCCTCAACCCAAGTACGTCAGTAGGTTGATAGGGCACCCGTGTTCTCAGGGTTGGGTGTGTCCACTACAGCGGCCATGGTTCTCAGGTGAGGTTCTTTATTTCCGTGTGTTTCCTTCTTCAGTACTGTCTTGTTAGCAAAGGGTCTCAGACTTCTGGTCAATAATTATTCAAGTAAATGGTTCCATATAGAACCATCCTTTTTACTAAAGAACCTTTGAAGAACCATCATGAGGATAGCTCCAAAAAGACTTCAGTTATTCTTACAATGTCAAACTTTTTGCTACTATCTAGAACCATTGTCCAAAAGCCTGTTCTCTACCATGTGCAATGCATTCCCTGTTGATCTGAAGAACCATTTCACCATGCCAAAAAAGAAGTTCTTTCTAGAACCATTTCCTTTATTACAGAACCTCTGAAGTACCAACATGCCTAGAGTGAAGCAGTTCGGTTCTTGGGCCTTTCGTTGGGCAGCCCAATAAAGAACCGTCTTTGTGAATAAGACAAGCGACTGTCTACTGGCCAAACGTTCCTCCCACTCGCAAATATCTAGGTTCTTTAGGGAACCGAAAGTGATTCTTCAATGGCACTGGTCAAGGAGGCCTTTAGGGCATCTTCAGTGTTACAGCTATGAGGCGTCTGGCATCTTCAGTGGACCCAGTTGGCCAGACCTGGGGTGAATGTCCTCAACCCAAGTACGTCAGTGGGTTGATATGGCACCCGTGTTCTCAGGGTTGGGTGTGTCCACTACAGCGGCCATGGTTCTCAGGTGAGGTTCTTCATTTCCGTGTGTTTCCTTCTTCAGTACTGTCTTGTTAGCAAGGGGTCTCAGACTTCTGGTCAATAACTATTCAAGTAAATGGTTCCATATAGAACCATCCTTTTTACTAAAGAACCTTTGACGAACCATCATGAGGATAGCTCCAAAAAGACTTCAGTTATTCTCACGATGTCAAACTTTTTTCTACTATCTAGAACCATTGTCCAAAAGCCTGTTCTCTACCATGTGCAATGCATTCCCTATTGCTTCTAAGAACCATTTCACCATGCCAAAAAAGAAGTTCTTTCTAGAACCATTTCCTTTATTACAGAACCTCTGAAGTACCAACATGCCTAGAGTGAAGCAGTTCGGTTCTTGGGCCTCTCTTTGGGCAGCCCAATGAAGAACCGTCTTTGTGAATAAGACAAGCGACTGTCTACTGGCCAAAGGTTCCTCCCACTCGCAAATATCTAGGTTCTTTAGGGAACCGAAAGTGATTCTTCAATGGCACTGGTCAAGGAGGCCTTCAGGGCATCTTCAGTGTTACAGCTATGAGGCATCTGGCATCTTCAGTGGACCCAGTTGGCCAGACCTGGGGTGAATGTCCTCAACCCAAGTACGTCAGTAGGTTGATAGGGCACCCGTGTTCTCAGGGTTGGGTGTGTCCACTACAGCGTCCATGGTTCTCAGGTGAGGTTCTTCATTCCCGTGTGTTTCCTTCTTCAGTACTGTCTTGTTAGCAAAGGGTCTCAGACTTCTGGTCAATAACTATTCAAGTAAATGGTTCCATATAGAACCATCCTTTTTACTAAAGAACCATTTAAGAACCATCATGAGGGTAGCTCCAAAAAGGCTTCAGTTATTCTCACAATGTCCTACTTGCAACAACAGAACTTTTTGCTGCTATCTAGAACCATTGTCCAAAAAGCCTGTTCTGTACCATGTGCAATGCATTCCCTATTGATCTGAAGAACCTTTCCACCATGCCCATAACTATTCAAGTAAATGGTTCCATATAGAACCATCCTTTTTACTAAAGAACCTTTGACGAACCATCATGAGGATAGCTCCAAAAAGACTTCAGTTATTCTCACGATGTCAAACTTTTTTCTACTATCTAGAACCATTGTCCAAAAGCCTGTACTCTACCATGTGCAATGCATTCCCTATTGCTCTTAAGAACCACTTCACCATGCCAAAAAAGAAGTTCTTTCTAGAACCATTTCCTTTATTACAGAACCTCTGAAGTACCAACATGCCTAGAGTGAAGCAGTTCGGTTCTTGGGCCTCTCGTTGGGCAGCCCAATAAAGAACCGTCTTTGTGAATAAGACAAGCGACTGTCTACTGGCCGAAGGTTCCTCCCACTTGCAAATATCTAGGTTCTTTAGGGAACCGAAAGTGATTCTTCAATGGCACTGGTCAAGGAGGCCTTCAGGGCATCTTCAGTGTTACAGCTATGAGGCATCTGGCATCTTCAGTGGACCCAGTTGGCCAGACCTGGGGTGAATGTCCTCAACCCAAGTACGTCAGTAGGTTGATAGGGCACCCGTGTTCTCAGGGTTGGGTGTGTCCACTACAGCGTCCATGGTTCTCAGGTGAGGTTCTTCATTCCCGTGTGTTTCCTTCTTCAGTACTGTCTTCTTAGCAAGGGGTCTCAGACTTCTGGTCAATAACTATTCAAGTAAATGGTTCCATATAGAACCATCCTTTTTACTAAAGAACCATTTAAGAACCATCATGAGGGTAGCTCCAAAAAGGCTTCAGTTATTCTCACAATGTCCTACTTGCAACAACAGAACTTTTTGCTGCTATCTAGAACCATTGTCCAAAAAGCCTGTTCTGTACCATGTGCAATGCATTCCCTATTGATCTGAAGAACCTTTCCACCATGTCAATAACTATTCAAGTAAATCGTTCCATATAGAACCATCCTTTTTACTAAAGAACCTTTGAAGAACCATCATGAGGATAGCTCCAAAAAGACTTCAGTTATTCTCACGATGTCAAACTTTTTTCTACTATCTAGAACCATTGTCCAAAAGCCTGTTCTCTACCATGTGCAATGCATTCCCTATTGCTCTTAAGAACCATTTCACCATGCCAAAAAAGAAGTTCTTTCTAGAACCATTTCCTTTATTACAGAACCTCTGAAGTACCAACATGCCTAGAGTGAAGCAGTTCGGTTCTTGGGCCTCTCGTTGGGCAGCCCAATGAAGAACCGTCTTTGTGAATAAGACAAGCGACTGTCTACTGGCCAAAGGTTCCTCCCACTCGCAAATATCTAGGTTCTTTAGGGAACCGAAAGTGATTCTTCAATGGCACTGGTCAAGGAGGCCTTTAGGGCATCTTCAGTGTTACAGCTATGAGGCGTCTGGCATGTTCAGTGGCACCAGCTGGTCAGACCTGGGGTGAATGTCCTCAACCCAAGTACGTCAGTGGTCTCAGACTTCTTATCGCCCAGCCCGCTCTGCCGGTAAGGCATAGCAGTCGGTAACCAGACCCTGCCAGTTAGAGGCTGTTTTGTTTACACACCTCTGTCTGAAACCGCAGCACCAAAGCTGAACACACTGTACCAGATGATGATGATATCATAGCCTCTCTGATCACGCCAGGAAGCGAAAATGAGCTTCTCTCACTTCATGAAGCCGAACGTTCCGGTCACAGACAAGATGAGTATCACTTGGTCGTTCACAGGGCTGATATAGAACATGCAGCCTAGTCCGGATCCTGAATACATCACTAGGGAAGTCACATGTACAAACATGCACAACAATGTTCGTATCCACATACAGCACCACAACGGCATAGCTCTGCAATGGTTCTTCAGTGGTCGGGGCCCCCACAGGACCACCACAGAGCAGGTACGATGTGGGTAGTGGATCATTCTCAGCACTGCAGTGACACTGACGTGGTGGTGGTATGTTAGTGTGGGTGGTGCTGGTGTGAGTGGATCAGATGCAGCAGTGCTGGACTGTGAATCGTCCACCGTCCGAAGCTATCCAGCTCAACAGAGTCCTGTGGGAAGTGTCCTGGGGCAGCATCCTGTGGGCTGAGTTCCATGAGCGGCGTCCTTTGGGGCAACGTCCTGTGGGCAGCATCCTATGGGGCAGCACCTGGGGGCGGTGTCCTGTGGGCAGCATCCTGTGGGCTGAGTCCTGTGGGGCAGCGTCCTGGGGGCGGTGTCCTGTGGGCAGCATCCTGTGAGCAGCATCCTGTGGGCTAAGTCCCGTTAGCGGCGTCCTTTGGCGCAACGTCCTGTGGGGCAGTGTCTTGTAGGCAGTGTCCTGGGGGCAGTTTCCTGTGAGCAGCACCTTTTGGGCAGCATCCTGTGGGGCAGCATCCTGTAGGCAGTGTCCTGGGGGCAGTGTCCTGTAGGCAGTGTCCTGTAGGCAGTGTCCTGTGGGGCAGTGTCCTGTGAGCAGCACCTTGTGGGCAGCATCCTGTGGGGCAGCGTCCTGTGGGCAGTGTCCTGTGGGCAGCATCCTGTGGGACAGCATCCTGTGGGGCAGCGTCCTGTGGGCAGTGTCCTGTGGGCAGCGTCCTGTGGGGCAGCATCCTGTGTCCACTGATTCAGGACTAGAGGATGACCAACACTGCACTGTGCAGCAGCAGATGAGCTATCGTCTCTGACTGTCCATCTACAAGGTGGACCAGCAAGGTAGGAGTGTCTAATAGAGTGGACAGTGAGTGGACACAGTGTCTCAACACTCCAGCAGCACTGCTGTGTCTGATCCACTCACACCAGCACCACACACACTAACACACCAGCACCACGTCAGGGTCCCTGCAGTGCTGAGAATGATCCACCACCCACACACTACCTGCTCTGTGGTGGTCCTGTGGGGGTCCTGACCGTTAAAGAACAGGGTAATACAGTACACAGAGCAGCTACAGACGGACAAGCCCCTTCAGGCCGTTCTAAATGAACAGTGAAAGAGTCACATGATCTTTTTTTGGCGTTCCAAATTAAGACTATTTCAGTTCCACTGTTTCAACCACAGAGAGAGCGAACCTGTGACTACTACTAAGGTCATGCGCTTCGTATGCAAGGGATGCCTTCCTTCCCGTGAGTAGCCTTTCCCAAAGGGGGCATTCTTAGAAGAGGGTCTTTAAGGGAGGGCCAGCGAGGGGGTTTGGGTTATGCTGGGGGTCGATATGCTCCTATATACAGTCCCCTCTAGCTCTGTATGGGCTCCGCAGGTGACCATAGACCTCTGTTGTGTATAGAGTCGCATGCAAATGCCTCGCAAAAAAGCAAATATTAAATTAGCATAACTTTTACAGCACACATTCCGTTTACATCCCGGGCTGAAGATTTTAGAACATGGGCCCTGATGCAGGCCAGAACTGCCAAACGTTTGCATATGACAGAAGTGGGCTACAGGCTGTGTTCGTGGTTTGGACGCACGTGAAGCTCAAGCGCTAACGAGTTTTCCACAGTAGCTAATCATGGACGCACGTTTGCATAAATGCCCATTTCATATTTCCGTATTTGCCTGTTCACTTATTGACCTAACCTACATACTGAAAACTGAGACCCTGGCTCAAACCGGTAGAGAAGCTGAATATCAGGTTGTGAGAACAGCCGAAAAAGAGAAGTGACACAGAGCGGGGGCTTTCGCGTGCCGTCTGGTGACATCCCTCGGGACAGAAACATTCCTCCTACCTGTGGGGAGTAAAGTCCTGACCTGCTTACAGCGTCCAGAAAAATCACATGGTTCCCCAAGTGAAACTCCAGCGGGGCTGGTGAGCGAGCAGTGGCTCAGATGTGGTTGGCTTGTAGTGTAGCTTGGAAGTTTTCATCCGCCCTAGATGCAGTAGTCCCAAGGATCACCAATCACCGAGCAGTGATTAGCTTTAGCATGCTAGCTCCAAGGAAAGCTTTCCACGCGATTTGGGAAGGCCTGGCTCACCATCAACGCTCCAGTTCAGCCCAGTGGTGTTCAGTGGGGTTCAGGGCAGGGCTCTGTGTAGGCCACTGGAGTTCCTCCACACGAAGCTCCTCAAGGCCATCTCTTTATGGAGTTGGCCTTGTGCACAGGGAGCGTATACAGTCATGCTGGAACGGGAAAGAGGGCACCAAGCTGGAGGCACATGCTTGGCTAAGATGTCTTAGCATTAGCATTAGCATCACCACTGATTGAAAGTATGGAGCCCAAACTGAAACCCCGTCCGACCAGCATCCCACCTCCACCAATCTTACTGTTGGCACTCTGCATTCCGGGATTCATCCACCAAACCCAGATTCCTCCATCAGACTGCCTCCAGTGGGTTATCACTCCACAGACCACGTTTCCACTGCTCCAGCGTCCAGTGTCGAGGCTTGGCATTGCACGTAGTGATCTCAGGCTTGTGTGCAGCTGCTCATCCATGAGATTCCATTATGTGTGGAAAGCTCACACACAGTTCCAGAGAGAACTCATTCATCTAAACTACTTCCTCTTGGGTTAAGGGGGCTTCTGGCCTATCCCACCGCTCATTTGGGCAGAAGGCAGGAAACACCCTGGACCGGCTGCCAGTCCAACACGGGGCAGACACACATGCACACACTCAAACCTAGCGGGGCAGAGTAGCAGCTCTAACGTGCTTGACTGCTTAACCTTGGACTGTGGGAGGAAGCCAGAGAACCCGGAGGAGGAAACCCACACAAGACACGGGGATAGCACGCAAACCCACGCAGACATGGGGGGGCACGCAAACCCACGCAGACATGGGGGGGGCATGTAAACCCACACAGAATGGGGGGGCACGCAAACCCACGCAGACATGGGGGGGCAGGTAAACCCACGCGGAGGTGGGGGGGGCATGCAAACCCACACAGAATGGGGGGGCATGTAAACCCACGTAGAGATGGGGGGGCACGCAAACCCACACAGACATGGGGGGAGCATGTGAACGCACACAGACCTGGGGGGGGCATGTAAACGCACACAGACATGGGGGGCATGCAAACGCACACAGACAGGGGGGGGGCATGTAAACGCACACAGACATGGGGGGGCATGCAAACGCACCCAGACATGGGGGGAACATGCAAACCCACGCAGACATGGGGGGGCATGTAAACCCACGCAGACATGGGGGGGCACGCGAACCCACGCAGACATGGGGGGGCATGCAAACCACCACAGACTTTGGGGGGAACATGCAAACGCACACAGACATGGGGGGAGCATGTAAACGCACACAGACATGGGGGGGGGGCATGGGGGGGAAACCACACGCAGACTTTGGGGGGAACATGCAAAACCCACACAGACATGGGGGGGGGCATGTAAACGCACACAGACATGGGGGGGGGCATGGAAACCACTGCAGACTTTGGGGGGAACATGCAAACCAACACAGACATGGGGGGGGGCATGTAAACGCACACAGACATGGGGGGGGGCATGCAAACCAATGCAGACATGGGGGGCATGTAAACACACAGACATGGGGGGGCATGTAAACCCACGCAGACATGGGGGGGCATGCAAACGCACACAAACATGGGGGGCATGCAAACCAACACAGACATGGGGGGCTATGCAAACGCACGCAGACATGGGGAACATGTAAACCCACGCAGACATGGGTGGGGGCATGCAAACCCATGCAGACATGGGGGGGCATTCTAACCTACACAGACAGGGAGCGGGGGCATGCAAACCACCGCAGTCCTTGGGGGGAACATGCAAACCCACGCAGACATGGGGGGCATGTAAACCCACGCAGACATGGCGGGCATGTAAACCCACGCAGACATGGGGGGGCATGCAAACGCACGCAGACATGGGGGGCCATGCAAACGCATGCAGACATGGGGGGCATGCAAACCAATGCAGACTTTGGGGGGAACACAGAAAGGACCCTTGTGGCCCAACTGGGGAATCAAACTCAGACCCTTCTTGTTTGAGGCACTTGGTTCCACTAAACTGGTTCCACTAAAGCATCACTCTACGGGAAATGGTGTGCATCTGTTTTACCTTAACACCACCATTGTGAACACAAATCCCACCCTGGGCCTCCCTTCATATATCCACATCGTCCGTATATATATTTTATATTTACTGAAGAACCATCTGTTTCAGCAGTAAATCAAATTCCCTGGTAGACCCCTGGTTCCCATCACCATCAGAGCCTGCAGATTTCTCTGCAATGAACCATTTCGCCTCAAAGCCCTATGAATGAGTCTGTTTACATCTCACTCACTGAATTATGCTGAATTTTCTTTGAATGATCTGCGGAATTCCCCTCGCACTCAAGGCGTCTCATCCGTCCTGCTGCACTTGCAAAAACAAATTCTCTGCAAGTGCACCAGACCTTGCTGTGTTGACTGAAGGGGAGTGCCGTGGTTTAGCGCAGACAGTAACTACGCTTCCTCAATGCGGACTCGAAACGGTCATGCCAGCTCCTGGCAGCACATGGAGCCCTCCCCCCCAAAGAGCGTTGGTAGATGTACTCAACACCATACCACTAAACATGTCTACTCTATAGCAGGCCTACTGAACATGGCTAACATGAAGAGGTAGCGTGTGTTTGGTTAAGCGAGACAAAGAGTTGATTAAGAAGACTCTGAGGTAAAAGTCAGCATTTGCTTATCAGCCTCCGAACTTTCCATTGCAAGATTTGCATCTTCGCATACGTCCCTGTCTACGACGCTGAGAGAGAGAGAGAGAGCGCGAATGACAGAGTGCACAGTAACACAACAGTCCTATCCAGCCAACCAGCGTCACCCCAAACTTCCTCTTTGTGGTTATGCGCGCCTGATGACGCGACTCCAACCGTCACTCGGGGCTTATAATAAACGCTGAAACTCAAGAGCCCAGTTTCACACCAACCAGCCGAAGCTACACACAACACCACCGAGCCTGAGCGCTAAGAGCACATCAGAGTCAACCATGCCGAGCCTATTACCAGGGACGAAGGAACTGGACAACATGAGCAAGGAGGAGAGGCCACCACAAGCTCAGTGAGTTCTCCCATTCCCTTTCTCTTCTTTTCTCCCTTCTCTCCACCTTTGCTCATAAAGCTAGGATCCCTGTTTACCCAACACGCTAAAACCGTACTTTCACTCTCTCCCCAGAAGGAAAGACCTCAAGTGGCGGTTTCACTGCAAGTTCGCCAAACCTCCAATGGCAGACAAGTGAGTTGGACGTTTTTGCTTAGCCTCTGGTGTTCAACCCAGTCGGTTTCTAGTTCTCAATTCATGGCACATGTTAGCGTTACTCATGGACGTTCTCCTCCTTCTCCCCAAACAGACTCAAACCCAGCGAGACCCTCCTGTGGTCCCAGTCGCTGGAAACTCTTCTCAAATCCAAAAGTAAGTACGGTCTCGCATTCAGCTCTCTAGTATCTGGAATATAACCTTAGCCTTTAAAAATAACCTGCCTCTTGGACAAGAGCGCCACTCAGCAAAGTGATGGGCAGATATGCAAAGTAGGAGCGCCAATTCCCGGGCACAGATGCTGTAGGGATGCAAATATGTCTATATGTAAACATGCAAATGATCCAGTTTATGTACGATACCAAAATTCCATCTGCCAATATTCAAAGCAAGAGGCGGCATGAACTGATGACTTCCTCTTCTGGCTCCTACAGATGGCATGGCGACTTTCCAGGCCTTCCTCAAATCCGAGTTCAGCGACGAGAACATCGAATTCTGGCTGATCTGTGAGGACTTCAAGAAGATCAGGTGCACCTCTCGGATGAGCTCCAGGGCCAAGAAGATATTCGAACGCTACATCGAGGCCGAGGCTCCCAAAGAGGTAAGAGGGGTGGATGGCCAGTTGATTACCAAGCCTTAGGTATGGAAGGTCAGCTATGCTAGGGTCTGGAATAGCTTGGGCACCATAGGTAGATCCAGGATCAGTTGGTGAATTCCATCTTGGAAAATCACCAGGCTTGTTCCTGGAGTAGCCATGTCATGCACACCGTCTGTTATCTTCCCAATCTATTTGGGTAATCAGCAAGCCTTTGCTAGGTTGGATATGACTTGCTAGAGCAGGGAAAGCCAAGCAGGGACCAGGATCAGGCTTAGGAACCACCGGAATAGCTCAGTCTTTGGCTGGGATCAAGGACGACTTTTCAAGCCAGTGTTTTCCTAATGTCCCCACAGATCAACATCGACCACAAAACCAGGGAGATCATCAAGCAGAACGTGCAGGCCCCCAACAAGTGCTGCTTCGATGAAGCCCAGAGGATCGTCTATGGCCTGATGGAGAAAGACTCATACCCCAGGTTCCTCCGGTCAGAAGTCTACAGGGCCCTACTGGAATCCGTCTCGGATATGATCAAGGGGTAATGGACTTGGCTCACTGAGCAGGGACACTTCCTGACTCTTCAAACAAGGACACTGAGGAGTACTGTTGGTGGACAAGGCCAAGGCCTGGATTATTATACGGGTGCATAACCTGGACAGTGGCACGACTGGCTTCAGCTACCTACGCCTGTCCTCTCGCTGTACTACTACACTACGCAAGCGGCTGAGGAATGCGCTCATGAAGGAAACCGAGCTTCCCTTGTAGCTGAGTCACCTAAACCGAGATGTGGGGTCCCTGGGACTTTCTAAGGAGGGGGAAGTCCTCACAGTAATCTCTGTGTACCACTTCCACCGATAAGGCCTGATTTGAATAGCAGCATAAGCAGATGATGTAGCTTGTGAGTAATGCTCTTTAGGGGTGCGCTATGGGGCCACAACAGCGATGGCTTTGAGATACAACCAGTTGGGCATGGTGGCCCCCACCACCGTGAGATTCACGGACGTCCAAGAACCATCGGACCCTCTGATTGCTTCTTTACAAGACTACTTGTCCACCATTTGATCCCAATTGGTCCCTCCTACTTACAGACCCGTACTGGAGATGAAACGATTGTACACAGCGAAGTTCATTCAAGTTTTTGGAATCTCAGAGAGTAGCTTTACGTTCCTTGTAGTCGGCTTCATTAGGTCTACGTAAGACCTGCTGTTTTCAGGAAATAGCCTACAGAATAAGAGTTTGACTGTTTGTACATATTTGACTGTTCTTGTTCTTGTCGTGTTAAGTTATGGCTCCATTTGCAGACACTCGTTTTGGGTATTTCGCAGGTTGAAATACTTCCTCTGTGCATGTTTCTACTTGCCTGTGTCTGAGACGCTGAATAAATCCCAACCTTGAAAGAAATCTGCAGACTGGCGTGGACTTTTTTGTGTTGGTAAGCGAGCCTGTGGGGATTTCTTCGCCCTGCGCTGAGCGTTTTTCATTCGAAGATCATTTGATTTATAGCGTTGACGATGCGTGAAAGAAACGCTTGCCTAGACAGGTTTGGACATCCCCTATGGTTTTCTCAACTGCTCAACCGAAAGTTTGAGACCACATCACAGTAGAGACAATTGAGTTCACCACTTCCCTGTTTGTACAAACAAGGGACAGCGTTACCATGTACCATTTCAGTCAGGCGCCTGGGGTGGTGACTTTACTTACACAGACAAACCGCATAACAAAGTAAACTTATTGAGGACCGAAGGGCATTCTGTGGCCTATACAAGTGAAGGGGGTGACTACTGGACCATAGTCCAATAAGAGGACTTCATACAGTGTCAGAAAGTATATGTGGGTCTGTCTAAGATGGCTGTGGGATAGGGGTGGGAGATATGAGGATGTTTTATCGTTATCATGATTATTATATGGGCTTTTATGAGCATATCGTCAGTACTCAAAGAACGCTGACCACATGTTCCATTATAAGGAGAGCTAAATTAGCCCTGGTTAACTGAATGTACTGCAGCGCAGTTTGTAATCCCTTACATTAAGATCATTAAAGTTGCAAGTTTATTAATAATATTTTTGTTATTATTATTATTATTATTATTATTATTATTATTATTATTATTATAGTGTTTTCTATATATATCGTGATGCATATCATCTGTATCATATCGCCCACCCCTACTGTGAAACGGCTAAGGCATGTTTGATGCTAATTCCTGAGGGCTTCTTTTACTTCTTAGCTACTCATAGTGGCAAATCTAGACTCTGTTGGGGCCCAATGGGGCAAATGAGGGTGGGTCCCATGGGGCAGGTGGGGGTGGGTCCTATGGGGCAGGACCTAACTTCCCACCAGTGTTCATCATCATTCTGCTAGACATATTCGGAAACCAACAAACAAAGCTCAGAAGTCAACACTTTTGGACTAGCGGCCTGTCCGACCATGGAGAGATGGGATAGGCTCCTGCATCCCCCAGTGGCTCAGAAGGTAATGAATGAATGAATGAATGAATGAATGAATGAATGGATTCACAATACTATTATTTCAACATGTAAACATAAACAAAATTTTTTAAAAAAAGGTCATTAAAAAAAAACATATTCTCTCATGGCTCCTCCCCCACCGGCCTGGGCTTCTAAGCAATTGGTGGCAAGCAACCCCTATGGCTGCCAATTAGACTTGTTGCTAATTGACAAAGGTCATCACAAGACAATGGTCTTCACCATGACAGGTACTGGCCTATATCGGTACACTGTCTTGATAAGGTTGGCACCTTGCAGGTCCAATCAGATGACTGTCCTGCATACAAGATCAAGTCCTATTATTAATGCTAGCCCAGACCTTAAATTTACAGAGACTTTTATTTTGGAAAATGGACAGAGACACAAATTTTGAGAAATCTGAGAAAACTGAATAAATGACTAGGCCTAAAACAAACACCCTGCTTAATCACCGGTGGGCTGCCCGTGTCCCTCCAGTTCAGAAGTCTACAGGACCCTTCTGGAGTCCATCAGTTCACCTGCCTCGTCATACCTGTACTACAGAATTTCATCAACATCAGTAATGTTTCCGGGGTGATGTTCATGACCCCAGTGAGCCTGAACCGCATCATTCAGGCAACATTTAGGACTGATCCTGGCCTTACTGCATTCTGGCCCAGACTGTTTTGGACTGATCCTGGCCTTACTGCATTCTGGCCCAGACAGGTTTGGACTGATCCTGGCCTTACTGCATTCTGGCCCAGACTGTTTTGGACTGATCCTGGCCTTACAGCATTCTGGCCCAGATAGTTTCAGACTGATCCTGGCCTTACTGCATTCTGGCCCAGACTGTTTTGGACTGATCCTGGCCTTACTGCATTCTGGCCCAGACTGTTTTGGATTGATCCTGGCCTTGCTGCATTCTGGCCCAGACTGTTTTGGACTGATCCTGGCCTTACTGCATTCTGGCCCAGACTGTTTTGGACTGATCCTGGCCTTACTGCATTCTGGCCCAGACTGTTTTGGACTGATCCTGGCCTTACAGCATTCTGGCCCAGACTGTTTTGGACTGATCCTGGCCTTACTGCATTCTGGCCCAGACTGTTTTGGACTGATCCTGGCCTTACAGCATTCTGGCCCAGACTGTTTTGGACTGATCCTGGCCTTACTGCATTCTGGCCCAGACTGTTTTGGACTGATCCTGGCCTTACAGCATTCTGGCCCAGGCTGTTTTGGATTGATCCTGGCCTTACTGCATTCTGGCCCAGACTATTTTGGACTGATCCTGGCCTTATTGCATTCTGGCCCAGACAGTTTTGGACTGATCCTGGCCTTACAGCATTCTGGCCCAGACTGTTTTGGACTGATCCTGGACTTACTGCATTCTGGCCCAGACTGTTTTGGACTGATCCTGGCCTTACAGCATTCTGGCCCAGACTGTTTTGGACTGATCCTGGCCTTACTGCATTCTGGCCCAGACTGACCTACAGCCTACAGATCTAGGCCTAGGTCCCAGGGGTATACTGCATTAGAACAGAGTACAAGTGGCTTAGCCAATTTTTACAAACTGTGATAAATGGAGAAGGAAAAAAGGACAGATGATGATAAGCTGCACTGTTTAAAGAAAAACCTGTTTACTGCTTTTGTCCATTTACCCATTTCCTGAAGTCTTGCTGACACATTAACGTTCAGCTGCCTTGTTTTAGAGATAATAGGACTAAAAGGAAGTGGCCAGGTTCCCCTTGAACTGGCTCTGCGGGTACTCAAGCGATTCACACGGTGAGAGCTTTATTCATCTGTGGCCTGAACTCAGTATAAAGTGGAGGGGAATCGCCGCAGGACCTTGACAAGTGGTTGGTGACACGCCAACGTCAGTGTTCCAATGGCCACGTCTCGGCCGATTGAACGTATCCCGACTGGCCCGACGATTCCCTGTATGTGCGGAGTTTTAAGGAATTTCAAAAAAGGTTAATCGCTCTATCAAAGTGCAGCTCAGAACACAATCAGGCAGGAAGTCTACTGTATCGGACGACTTTCTATTTTAGTAAGCAGGGCACTTTTTGTGCCGATCTGATTCAACAGTTGGATTGCATGTGTCACGCACACAAAGGATTGCACAACCTTCTTATCTTGATGACGACGAGAGACGGCTGTCATCGCTGGCCATCAGGAAACATTACTACACTGCCTCCGATGGGGGTGGATCAACCACACCACCACCAAAACAGCAGCACAAAAGCCCATGCGTGGGCTAGTCTAGCCCCCGCCACACTCCTCCAATCACAGGCCTCCACCTGCAGTCTCAGAATGCCACCTTGTAGTGGTTACGGATAGAATTTCAGACGCTCTATTTGTTCTACACTCACCTTCTTCAGTTCCCAAACCTGTTTTGGCTCCCATTATTAGTTTATTCATATCTGCACTGCTGGTCTAAATTTAGAACTGCAAACCATCATGTGATGGCATGATAAAGAAAGACATGTCCAATCACGTCAGAGACCAGTTACTCTGGAACAGAGCCAGGAGTGTTATTGTCCTAGAGCTGTAGATCTCCATGAGCATGAATATGAACATGCTGGAGACTCTCAGAGCGGCCCAATGACTTAGCAGAGGCGGGTGTGTCATTAGCTGAACTTTCCATTCCTAGAGAACAGTATACACTAGCCCCCCAGACAAGGCACCGGAGGTCCCCTCTGTGATGTTCTGGGGTGGCGGGGGGATGTTATGTGGTTATGAATTGTGTGTATATGACAATATGCAGCTGTTAGAACTGAGTACTGATGGACTGGAAGGTTCACACTGCTGGTGTTAGTTACTAGAATGTACTAGCTAATGGGACCAGAGTTATATGATGCAGAACAGCCCACCTTAAACTCTACCTCCTGATTCCTCCTGATATTCATATGCACAGTATTACCAACACTTTATTAATATCTGAGCACGTTCATCTTCTGTTCTTACCCTGATCCCTTATGTATTAATAGAGATTGTGCAATGAGCAGCACTGGTCTTATCTGCTGGTGTCTTCTTTTTCTTCTTTTCTTCTTGGCGCATATTTCCACTGACTCACAGTTTCTGAGATATCAACACAGTAGGAAACTTTTTCCCATTTAGAAGCAATGGGGTAGAAAAGTACATGCCCATCTACTGTACTATCGTACTTCCATTTACGGTTCTTCCGTACTTCCATCTACTGTACTCCTGTTCTTCCATCTACTGTACTTCTGTACTTCCATCTACTGTACTCCTGTTCTTCCATCTACCGTACTTCTCTATTTGCGTACTTCTATCTACTGGTTTTACGTATTTCCATCTACTGTACTTCTGTACTTCCATCTACTGTACTTCCATACTTCCATCTACTGTACTTCTGTACTTCCATCTACCGTACTTCTGTATTTCCATCTACTGTACTTCTGTACTTCCATCTACTGTACTTCCATCTACTGTACTCCTGTTCTTCCATCTACCGTACTTCTCTATTTGCGTACTTCTATCTACTGGTTTTACGTATTTCTATCTACTGTACTTCTGTACTTCCATCTACTGTACTTCCATCTACTGTACCTCTGTTATTCCATCTACTGTACTTCTGTACTTTCATCTACTGTATTTCCATCTACTATACTTCTGTACTTTCATCTACTGTATTTCCGTCTACTGTTCTTCCATCTACTGTACTTCTGTACTTTCATCTACTGTATTTCCATCTACTGTACTTCTGTTCTTCCATCTACTGTACTTCTGTTATTCCATCTTCTGTTCTTCCATCTACTGCACTTCCATCTACTATACTTCTGTACTTTCATCTACTGTATTTCCATCTACTGTTCTTCCATCTACTGTACTTCTGTACTTTCATCTACTGTATTTCCATCTACTGTACTTCTGTTATTCCATCTACTGTACTTCTGTTCTTCCATCTACTGTACTTCTGTTATTCCATCTACTGTTCTTCCATCTACTGTACTTCTGTTATTCCATCTACTGTTCTTCCATCTACTGTACTTCTGTTCTTCCATCTACTGTACTTCTGTACTTCCATCTACTATACTTCTGTACTTTCATCTACTGCACTTCTGTACTTTCATCTACTGTATTTCCATCTACTGTACTTCTGTTATTCCATCTACTGTACTTCCATCTACTGTACTTCTGTTATTCCATCTACTATACTTCTGTACTTTCATCTACTGTACTTCCATCTACTGTACTTCTGTACTTTCATCTACTGTATTTCCATCTACTGTACTTCTGTTATTCCATCTACTGTTCTTCCATCTACTGTACTTCTGTACTTTTATCTACTGTATTTCCATCTACTGTACTTCTGTTATTCCATCTACTGTACTTCCATCTACTGTACTTCTGTTATTCCATCTACTGTACTTCTGTTATTCCATCTACTGTACTTCCATCTACTGTACTTCTGTACTTCCATCTACTGCACTTCCATCTACTGTACTTCTGTTATTCCATCTACTGTACTTCCATCTACTGTACTTCTGTACTTTCATCTACTGTATTTCCATCTACTGTACTTCTGTTATTCCATCTACTGTTCTTCCATCTACTGTACTTCTGTACTTTTATCTACTGTATTTCCATCTACTGTACTTCTGTTATTCCATCTACTGTACTTCCATCTACTGTACTTCTGTTATTCCATCTACTGTACTTCTGTACTTTCATCTACTGTATTTCCATCTACTGTACTTCTGTTATTCCATCTACTGTACTTCCATCTACTGTACTTCTGTTATTCCATCTACTGTACTTCTGTTATTCCATCTACTGTACTTCCATCTACTGTACTTCTGTACTTCCATCTACTGCACTTCCATCTACTGTACTTCTGTTATTCCATCTACTGTACTTCCATCTACTGTACTTCTGTACTTTCATCTACTGTATTTCCATCTACTGTTCTTCCATCTACTGTACTTCTGTTATTCCATCTACTGTACTTCTGTTCTTCCATCTACTGTACTTCCATCTACTATACTTCTGTACTTTCATCTACTGTATTTCCATCTACTGTTCTTCCATCTACTGTACTTCTGTACTTTCATCTACTGTATTTCCATCTACTGTACTTCTGTTCTTCCATCTACTGTACTTCTGTTATTCCATCTTCTGTTCTTCCATCTACTGCACTTCCATCTACTATACTTCTGTACTTTCATCTACTGTATTTCCATCTACTGTTCTTCCATCTACTGTACTTCTGTACTTTCATCTACTGTATTTCCATCTACTGTACTTCTGTTCTTCCATCTACTGTACTTCTGTTATTCCATCTACTGTTCTTCCATCTACTGTACTTCTGTTCTTCCATCTACTGTACTTCTGTTATTCCATCTACTGTTCTTCCATCTACTGTACTTCTGTTATTCCATCTACTGTTCTTCCATCTACTGTACTTCTGTTATTCCATCTACTGTACTTCTGTACTTCCATCTACTGTACTTCTGTTATTCCATCTACTATACTTCTGTACTTTCATCTACTGTACTTCTGTACTTTCATCTACTGTATTTCCATCTACTGTACTTCTGTTATTCCATCTACTGTACTTCCATCTACTGTACTTCTGTTATTCCATCTACTGTACTTCTGTTATTCCATCTACTATACTTCTGTACTTTCATCTACTGTATTTCCATCTACTGTACTTCCATCTACTGTACTTCTGTACTTTCATCTACTGTATTTCCATCTACTGTACTTCTGTTATTCCATCTACTGTACTTCCATCTACTGTACTTCTGTTATTCCATCTACTGTACTTCTGTACTTTCATCTACTGTATTTCCATCTACTGTACTTCTGTACTTCCATCTACTGTACTTCTGTTATTCCATCTACTGTACTTCTGTTATTCCATCTACTGTACTTCTGTACTTCCATCTACTGCACTTCCATCTACTGTACTTCTGTTATTCCATCCACTGTACTTCTGTACTTTCATCTACTGTATTTCCATCTACTGTTCTTCCATCTACTGTACTTCTGTTATTCCATCTACTGTACTTCTGTTATTCCATCTACTGTTCTTCCATCTACTGTACTTCTGTACTTCCATCTACTGTACTTCTGTTCTTCCATCTATTATACTTCTGTTCCATCTACTGTGCTTCCATACTTCCATCTACTGTACTTCTGTTCTTCCATCTATTATACTTCTGTTCCATCTACTGTGCTTCCATACTTCCATCTACTGTACTTCTGTTATTCCATCTACTGTACTTCCATCTACTGTGCTTCCATACTTCCATCTACTGTACTTCTGTATTTCCATCTACTGTACTTCTGTATTTCCATCTACTGTACTTGCATACTACCATTTACTGTACTTGTGTACTTCCATTTACTGTACTTCTGTTTCTCTGCCTACTGTATTTCCATACTTCCATCTACTGTGCTTCTATTGTACTTCTTCCATCTATCGTAATTCTGTTTTTGAGACATCAACACTGTTGCATGAATGGGGTAATAAAGTACATGTCCATCTATCGTACCAGTGGTTTTAGCTGAATTTGCCCCCACCATCCTCTTCCGATCACAGGCCTCCACCTGCAGTCTCTGAATGCCACCTTGCAGTGGTTACGGATGGAATTTCAGATTCTCACTTCTTCAGTTCCCAAACCTGTTTTGGCTCCCATTATTAGTTTATTCATATCTGCACCGCTGGTCTAAATTTAGAACTGCAAACCATCATGTGATGGCATGATAAAGAAAGACAGGTCCAATCACGTCAGAGCCCAATTCCTCTGGAACAGAGCCAGGAGTGTTATTGTCCTAGAGCTGTAGATCTCCATGAGCATGAATATGCTGCAGACGCTCAGAGCGGCCAATGGCAATGTAATCACACACGGCCTAGCCCTACCCTCCAACAAAGTTCAGTTCCAATCGGACCAACATTCCTTCTGTAACGTTCACATGGAGCCTCTCCGATTAGCAGAGGCGGGTGTGTCATCAGCTGAACTTTCCATTCCTAGTGAACAGTTTACACTAGGCTCCCCAGACAAGGCACTCTGGGTCCCCTCTGTGATGTTCTGGGGGTGACAGTAAATCTGAACCATGGTGCCTACACTCAGCTGCTGGACCAACCAGGCTTTGCCTTTTGCTCATCATTATACAGAGGACTGAAACATTCCTATCCCTGTATTCCAAGATCACAGTTCTGGTGTTCACAGGGCTGCAAATGTAACATGGCCATTCAGGAGCATTCACACATCTGGACTGGCCCGCACATCTGGACTGGCCCACACATCTGGACTGTACTGTCATCTGGTGTCCGTCCGGATAAGTCCATCTACTGTACTCCTGGTTACAATGGTTTTAACTGTATTGAGCATTGGGGTATTGTTTGGTGTGTACCTGGGTTCTTACTAAGGGTTCTAGCTAATGCAGAAGTAGCGTATATTAAATGGTTTTAACTGTATTGAGCATTGGGGTATTGTTTGGTGTGTACCTGGGTTCTTACTAAGGGTTCTAGCTAATGTAGAAGTAGCGTATATGAAATGGTTTTAACTGTATTGAGCATTGGGGTATTGTTTGGTGTGTACCTGGGTTCTTACTAAGGGTTCTAGCTAATGCAGAAGTAGCGTATATTAAATGGTTTTAACTGTATTGAGCATTGGGGTACTGTTTGGTGTGTACCTGGGTTCTTACTAAGGGTGCTAGCTAATGTAGAAGTAGCGTATATGAAATGGTTTTAACTGTACTAAGCACTGGGATATGGTTTGGCGTGTACTTGGGTTCTTACTAAAGGTACTAGCTAATGTAGAAGTAGTGTATATGAAATGGCTTTAACTGTATTATGCATTGGGATATGGTTTGGCGTGTACTTGGGTTCTTACTAAAGGTACTAGCTAATGTAGAAGTAGCGTATATGAAATGGCTTTAACTGTATTATGCATTGGGATATTGTTTGGTGTGTACTTGGGTTCTAACTAAAGGTACTAGCTAATGTAAAAGTAGCGTATATGAAATGGCTTTAACTGTATTGAGCATTGGGATATTGTTTGGTGTGTACTTCGGTTCTAACTAAAGGTACTAGCTAATGTAGAAGTAGCATATATGAAATGGCTTTAACTGTATTATGCATTGGGATATTGTTCGGTGTGTACTTGGGTTCTAACTAAAGGTACTAGCTAATGTAGAGGTAGCGTATATGAAATGGTTTTAACTGTATTAAGCATTAGGATATTGTTTGGTGTGTACTTCAATTCTTACTAAGGGTACTAGCTAATGTAGTAGTACCGTATATGAAATGGTTTTAACTGTATTAAGTATTGGGATATTGTTTGGTGTGTGCTTCAGTTCTTACTATGGGTTCTAGCTAATGTAGAAGTAGCGTATATGAAATGGTTTTAACTGCATTAAGCATTGGGATATTGTTTGGTGTGTACTTCAATTCTTACTAAAGGTACTAGCTAATGTAGTAGTACCGTATATGAAATGGTTTTAACTGTATTAAGTATTGGGATATTGTTTGGTGTGTGCTTCAGTTCTTACTATGGGTTCTAGCTAATGTAGAAGTAGCGTATATGAAATGGTTTTAACTGCATTAAGCATTGGGATATTGTTTGGTGTGTACTCGGGTTTTTACTAAAGGTACTAGCTAATGTAGAAGTATATGAAATGACTTTAACTGTATTAGGCATTGGGATATTGTTTGATGTGTACTTCAGTTTTTACTAAGGGTACTAGCTAATGTAGAAGTACCATATATGAAATGGCTTTAACTGTATTAGGCATTGGGTTATTGTTTGGTGTGTACTTGGGTTCTTACTAAAGGTACTAGCTAATGTGGAAGTAGCATATATGGAATGATTTGACTGTATTAAGCATTAGGATATTGTTTGGTGTGTACTTGGGTTCTAACTAAAGGTACTAGCTAATGTAGAGGTAGCGTATATGAAATGGTTTAAACTGCATTAAGCATTGGGATATCGGTTGTTGTGCACTTGGGTTCTTACTAAAGGTACTAGCTAATGTAGAAGTATCATTTATTAAATGGCTTTAACTGTATTAAGCATTGGGGTATTGGTTGGTGTGCACTTGGGTTCTTACTAAAGGTACTAGCTAATGTAGAAGTAGCGTATATGGAATGGTTTTAACTGTATTGAGCATTGGGATATTGTTTGGTGTGCACTTGGGTTCTTACTAAAGGTTCTAGCTCATGTAGAAGTACCATATATGAAATGGCCTTAACTGTATTGAGCATTGGGATTTTGTTTGATGTGTACTTGGGTTCTCACTAAAGGTACTAGCTAAAT
The DNA here is from genome assembly GCA_024036415.1 of Prochilodus magdalenae. Taxonomy (NCBI): domain Eukaryota; kingdom Metazoa; phylum Chordata; class Actinopteri; order Characiformes; family Prochilodontidae; genus Prochilodus; species Prochilodus magdalenae. The sequence goes on from JAMWET010004530.1 coordinate 252,161, forward strand.
GTAGAAGCATGTGAAATGACTAACTGCATTAAGCATGGGAATATTAGTTTGTTTGCGCCTGTGTTCTCACCAAGCTGTACTAGCTACCGTTCTTGCTGAAACATACAGAATGGTTTACGTGTACTACAGTGAACTGGTGATTCAGTACTTTGAGATTAGTCAGAGGTTATTAGAACAGGTCCTTTGCAGCTCCACTGACAGGGGAGGGTGGAGCCTAGGCTGGAGTAGAGCGTGGGCTGGGTTTTGACTGAATGGAACTGACTAATAAAGTGAAGAGTGAAGAGCTCAGCTTGGCCAGAGGCGCGAGAGAGCGAAAGTCTGAGGTTTGCGACCAAAGTGAGATGGTATCTTGTTGACGCAGCGACACCAGAACATCTGACATGGAGGTCACCACAGCACGCCTGGAAAGTGCCGGAGGACGACAGCACCAGGCTGACTTGGCCACGTAAGCGAGAGCATTATCTGTCTCTTTCATTCAGGTGTAGTCATACAGGCAGCCTGCCACACTTTCACAATGAACCTAAAGAGAGCGGAACCTTGAGCCTTCGTTTTTATCTCACACAGGCAGAACCAGAGGAAATCCATATCCAGACTTTACCTGCTGCTGAAAAAGCACTCGGCTGCAAAGGCATCGCGGAAGAAAGCAGCCAGGTACCGTATTCTCCTCTCCCTGCTGCCTCCATGTTAGAACCAACCAGGTTAGAACCCAAGAAGCTGAATTAATGCTGCTGTTCTCTCGTTTCCCAATTCAGACCACCTCAGGCCGAAGTACAGCAGTGGGCTCAATCTCTGGAGAAACTTCTCGCCCACCAGAGTAAGTAGATCTCACTCTGAGTATGGAGCTTTGGTAAGGTTTGGCCTAAAACCTCCAAAAAGTTGGTTCTTCACGGGTTCCTTAGTAAAGGTACTGACTCTACCTAGAACCGTGAGCTGCATGCAGAACCAGGTTGTCCTTAAATAGTTGTTGGCATGGTGTCTGTGCTTCTACCTAGCACCGAGAAAGGTTCTGCGGTAGGTATGATGTTCACAGCCTATATAGGTTCATTTTCAAAAAGGTTCTACTGTATTTAGAACCATATTCAAATTATTGTCCATCAACCTGAAGAACCATTTCAGCACAGCAAGGGAACCGATTTTAAGGCGATAGGTTCTCTGGTGGGTTTGGATAGTGGACATGGAGACACCTGGTTCCCATCCCCACCACTTGAAAGAACACCTGAACCACCTCACACCAAACCCGCCCTGAATGAGTCTGTTGACATCCCAACAGCTGAGTTATGCCGAGGTGTGTGGATGTGTGGAGGTGTGGAGTTAGAAAGTGCAGTTAGAGCAGGAAGGTCACCAAGCTGAGCCGGACTGAAAGCCCATGCCTACTTCCCAGAGCTTACCAGTCTTTATCCTTCTCCCAACTCATCAGCTGGATTGGTGGCTTTCAAGATGTTCTCCAAGTCAGAGTTCTGCGAGGAGAACATCGAGTTCTGGCTGGCCTGTGAGGACTTCAGGAAGACCAGGACTTCAGAAAAACTGGCCATCAAAGCCAATAATATTTACGAAGAGTTCATCAGGATGGACTCCCCGAAAGAGGTGAGTCATTCGGTCAGTTATGAGCAGGTCTTCATTTCTTACCAGGCTTGACCAGGAACGTCCAAAAACGCCTTCAGTTTGGACACTGAGACTGCAAACGCTTTGGGATGTGCAGGGAAAGAAAAATGTGGGCTAGAAAGCCCAAAGAGAAACCCTGGAGGGGGTAAAATTGTCGTTATCGTAAGAGATATAAGTTGTGAAGAAAAGTACTTTCATAACTTGACATCCTAAAAAGAAATCAGTTGTGATTTAGAGAAAAAATTGATCCTAAAATTACATGACAATTAAATTGTGATGTCTAGAAAAGCGTTTTTTTTCTGATATCACAAGCGAAATAAGTTGTGATCTCAAGAAAAGTACTTTTGTTATCTTGACATTACAAGAAATAAGTTGTGATCTCAAGAAGAACACTTTCAAATTTGACATCATAAAAAGAAATCAGCTACGATTTAGAGAAAAAAAAATTATCCTAAAATTACATGACAATTAAATTGCGATTTAGGAAAAGCGTTTTTTTTTATATCACAAGAGAAATAAGTTGTGATCTCAAGAATAACACTTTCAAATTTGACATTATGAAATAAAATCAGTTGCAATTAAGAGAAAAAAAATATTTTGAAATTCAAATGTGATTTCAGGAAAAGCATTCTACTTTTCTGATATCACAAGAGAAACAAGTTGTGATCTCTAGAAAAGTGTTTTTTATATCACAAGAGAAATAAGTTGTGAGCTCAAGAAGAACACTTTCAAATTTGAAATTCTAAAAAGAAATTCTAAAAAAAAAGTTGTGCTTTACAGAAAAAAAATATTCTGAAATTCAAACGTGATCTCAGGAAAAGAATTTTACATCTCTGATACCACAAGAGAAACAAGTTGTGATCTCTAGAAAAACACTTTGGTAACTTGACATGGGAAAGGAAGTGAGTTGTGATTTTAAGAAAAGTACTTTCATTATCTTGACATAACAAGAAATAAGTTGTGAGCTCAAGAAAAGCACTCTCATGACTTAACATCACAAGACAAATAAGGTGTGATCTTGAGAAAATAACGTTTATCCTGTCATCACAAAATAAATCAGTTGTGATCTCACGAAAATACTTTGTTTATCTCGCCATCACAATAGAAATTTAGAAAATTTTGTGACTTTAAATGAATTTGTGAAATTAATTTATGAAATTAAATCATGATCTCAGGAAAGGGTGTTTTATTTTTACATGACAAGAGAAATAAGTTGTGATCTCAAGATAAGCACTTTCTTGTTATCCTGACATAACATAAGAAATTAGTGGGGTCTCATGACTTGACATCACACGAGAAATAAGTTGTGATCTCGAGAAAAGAAATTTTCTTGAGATAACGAGAAAAATCTTGATCGCAAGAAAAATCTTCCTTTATCTGGAGATCAAAATAAAGTTGAAAACAGCTTTTGATAATGTCAATCAAGCCATGATCTCAAGATGATAACTATCTAGAAAACTATCTAGAAGTGCTCATGGCATCCGTGGACTTGCGTCAGTAACCTTTGGCCGGTAAATAATGATAATGGATTTTAAATGCGGCTTAAATGAACACTGATATCAAACACGTTATTATATTTTGTTCTCTTGAAGGTGCCACATGAGTTTAGTTCCTCTTTTAACTGGAACCTTACTGGTACAGCCACTCTAGTTAACGGTTATTCCAAACCGGCTTAGCTAAATGATGCTAAGATGCTAATATAACCATCCCTGCTAACGCTATTTGGTCATAACATCGAGATCACTAGGAAGACCAGCGCACCTCATGAATCCTGCTGAGCGCTGCTGATAGCCTATAAGCATCCTCTTGGTGTTGACGGCTGAAGCCAACAATGTTTTTCCCCCCTACAGGTCAACCTGGACTTCCACAGCAGAGAACGCATCAGCCAGCGGCTTCAGCGTCCGGCCAAAACCTGTTTTGAAGAGGCTCAGAGGAAAATCTACTACCTGATGGAGAACAACATTTACCCGCGCTTCCTTGAGTCGGACTTTTACCACGGTCTGAGAACCCCCGGGGGACTGTAGAGGCCCTGGAAGCCACAGCGTTAACCACAGCTACGCTTAGCTGTGGCTGCCTGAGGAAGTCATGAAGTTTAGCTTTGTCTCAGCGCTAACGCAGACAGCCTAGCATGTAGCGGACTGTTGGGAAGCACTCGTGATACTGGTATTACTCAGGGAGGCGAGAAGCTTGGAAGGTGCTGATGTTTCCCGGAGTGCTGACCTGACCACAGACACAGTCGCATCCTTTCAATGCTATGCAGGCTTCCTCTGCGGCCTCGTCTTGGGCCTGAGGAGCCAAACTGGTGGGAGCAGTAGCGATGCAAGTTCTTATTCGCTGCTAAGCTAGCTATAAGGGGGATTTCCACCGGTTCTTGAATGTTTACTCTTTTGTTCTAGAGAAATTTGACACTTGCTGAACACAACAGTACAGACCAGCACGCATTTCATGTTGGTGTTTACTGGTCTGTGCTGGTTTAGGATAGTCTGGTACTGATGTAGCTGGTAGCCTAGCTTGTTCATGTTGGGTTACTACCATACCAGCCTTAACTTGGTCACCTACCAATGCATGCATGTTTTAAAGCAAGGCAAATCAGTGTTGTCCAGAGTGCTAGCAATACCAGCATGGACTAGCAGGTCACCCACCAAAGCTAGCATATTGCTAGCATATGTTGTTTTGATGCTGGTTGACTAGCATACCAGCATTAAAACAACACATGCTGGCTTTGGTTGGTGGTGACCTGCTGGTCTTTGCTGGTTCTAGAGCACCACCACAGGTTCACTGGAGACTTTGAGTCAGTATATGTCTCTACAGCTAATTTGTGAATGATTTTTTTGTGAAGCTTTTATCTGAATACTATTTAATTATGTTTTTATTCATTTTTATTAATATTATTATTGGTGGAATTCCTCTTTAGCCATGTGCAATTGCACCAGATGTGACAATTCAGGTCTTAAAATCATGTAAATATATAATAAGAGTATTTTCAGGTTGCAGTTGAGCAGTTTTGAGACTTCCTGTGTTCCTGCTGTTGGCACCTGGAAACGCCAGCCCGCTAGTTTGCATTTCACCGTGTTTTCCCATAGACCAAGATTCCAGAGAAAGCACCCATATTCCTCATGAACAGCACCTGCAGTTCTGAGTGAGTCGAGCATGACCATGGCGACTAACCATGACAATGACGATCTTGATGACGAATTCTGCAGTTTAGCTGTTTCAGGGGAAATTAGCAAGAGCCGGAACTTTCAAAGAAATACCCGCTGCTGATTAGATGCCTTCGGAATGAGTGGAGGCTGTTGAAATCCACATAAGGGGATGAACGGATTAGCGAGGAAGCCCTGAAAGAAGTCTTTGGAAATGCTAACATGGCTAGCATTTGCACAGCCCCTGCTAGCGCTCTTTCACTGCTAGCACGTGAGCACTGATTGGTTAGGTATGTCTTGAATGAAGCGGGCAAATGAACAAAATCTTTATGAATTAATGCTCATTAACTTGCTAAGGGTGTCCCAGGTGGTTGTTAATATGTGTGTGTGTATGTACACAGTATTTGAGTTAGCTTGTTGGTATGTAATGTGTATTCAGGACAATGGGAGAGTCCTCTGTGGCAGCTAAGACTAGGACTAGGCTCTTGGTTTGCGACAGGAGCGAATGGAGTTTGAAGAAACACTGCACCAAAACATTTATTATGCTTTCAAGGTACTACAGACCTAGTTTTGCGACTGCCCTGGAATTAAAACAGGCCAGTTTTATATGGCACCATAGGCTGCATCCGAAATCAGCTACTTCCATACTACACAGAGCACAAGAGCAGTAGGCGGGAATGGCTAGTAGGTGGGAATGGCTAGGAATGGGAGACCTTTTGAAGTTAGCAACCCCAGCACACTGTGATATCCCATGGTTCAGCTGGAGTTTGAAGCTGAGGAAGGAAAATGGAGGAAAGCAGGAAGTAAGCTGTGTATGTGAGTAGCTAAGCTACAACCAGAAATCTAAAAATGAATGATATTCAGATCATGTAGAACACTAAGTAGCATTACGAGGAGAACATGGAGGCCATTTGGTCAGTGTTTGAAGTGTTAGCAATTGAAGGCTAGCAGTGAACCCTAGCTGAGCTAATATAAGCTAATATTAAATTAGCTAGCTGGTTAGCCAGCGAAGCTGCCTGTCGTACTGATAGTACAGAACATAATGTCAAGCAAATGGGGCTTTTAGAAGAGTGGGGTTTTGACCGTGCTAGTGTGACCAGCTAAATGCATTGGTATTAGTACTCGTGTGTTGGTATATTAACATTTTTACTTAACATCGTTTTTGTGAAAACTAACTGCTAAAAATGCTGATTTATTATTTTCAGTGTTTCTGTAAATGTATATAGATCCCTGTATATATTAGTAATGCTATACTGTATTTTGGACTGCAACAGGTTTGCAGTTATATTCATTTTTTAAAACTGTATTTTCATTTTATATTAAATATTAAATATTTTTACTACTATTTTCAGTCTCTGTTGAAATTCACAAAAGAATTGTCCATCCACATACGTTATATATATACATCTCCACTCACTGCCCATCTTATCAGCTCCACTGACCGTACAGGACACTCTGTAGGTGTACAGATCCAGACTGTAGTCCATCTGTTTCTCTGTATACTGTATTACCCTGTTCTTCAATGGTCAGGACCCCCACAGGACCACCACAGAGCAGGTAGTATGTGGGTGGTGGATCATTCTCAGCACTGCAGTGACACTGACACTGGTAGTGTGTTAGTGTGTGGTGCTGGTGTGAGTGGATCAGACACAGCAGTGCTGCTGGAGTGTTTGGACACTGTGTCCACTCACTGTCCACTCTATTAGACACTCCTACCTTGCTGGTCCACCTTGTAGATGTACAGTCAGAGACGATAGCTCATCTGCTGCTGCACAGTGCAGTGTTGGTCGTCTTCTAGTCCTTCCTCAGTGGTCATAAGACGCAGCCCACAGGACGCTGCCCACAGGACGCTGCCCACAGGACGCTGCCCACAGGACGCTGCCCACAGGACGCTACACGTTTTGGTTGGTGGACGATTCTCAGTCCAGCAGTGACACTGAGGTGTCCACAGCACTGCTGTGTCTGATCCACTCACACCAGCACCACCCACACTAACACACCACCACCACGTCAGTGTCACTGCAGTACTGAGAATGATCCACCACCCACATCATACCTGCTTTGTGGGGGTCCTGTGGGGGTCCTGACCATTGAAGAACAGGGTAATACAGTATACAGAGAAACAGATGGACTACAGGCTGTACCTGTAGAACTACAGCGGTGGGCCTAATGCAGTGAAAGAAGGTAAGACAGCCTTGTAGGACATGGGCCCCATAAACACTTTACTGAAGGGCTGCACTGCATATGAATTACATAAGCCCATCATGACAGCTGACACTGACCTATGTATACATAGAGCCAGCTATTATAACACTGTCTGAGGTGAAATGACACTGAAGCAGTCTTTGTGGCTCCATCAGCCTGCTAGAATTAGCCTTTAGGTCAGTCCCATTAGTCAAAGGCTTCAGGCGCCGTGCTGCCTGACGAACGCTGGCCTTCAGTAAAAGTGTAAGTAAACACGTTTCGGCGTAGGTCAAACGGAGCGGGCAGAAAATGAGGAAATAATTGAGTGTCGTTCGGCGCATGCTTGCCGTGCGGTGCCTGACCTGTAAAAGGAAAGTGACAGCCAAATGCCACATGACAGATGAGCCTCTGGTTGGCCTTTAGATACAGAACAGGCGTCTCAAGTTAACATGCAATTCACCAAGACGGAAAATTACACACCACGGCCTATGGGTGTCATCAAATGCACCCCAGCTTCCTCATTCGTAAATGGAGAGCTGTGGCCTTGTGATGGTGATGTCACTGCTCTGTTCCTCCAGTGTGGTTATTGGAGTTTGATAAAGGAAAGAGTGATACCAAGCCATATGGCAAACGGCTATCACTTCTCTACAAGCGCTACGCTATGTTGATTCCCATGAGACTGAAACTGCTCACCGAAAGTTCCTACCAATTTCAGTTCCAAAATATAAACCTATCTGACTCCAATATCCAAATCTATCTTGAAGATACCATTGTAGACAAACGCACCTACTTGTTTGCCTTGGTGTTGATGGTAACCGGACATCTAGAGGAGTTGAAGGCCTCTATACACGAGCCAGTCATGGCTTTTAAGGTAAAGAAACAATGTACGCTCATCAGGGAATGAACAGCTGCACCCAGAAGGAGGAGGGGAGTGCGGTGGTGTTGGGAAGGAAGATAAAGGTGACCAGGATCAATAACTGATGATAAATTTAGACTGATATGATCAATATTTATTGAGCTACACATACAGAAGTCTGTCTCTCAGTATGGTGGAGTCGGGCCGCCGTGTTTGCTAACCCAACACGCCAGACGTCTCGGTATGGAGCTGTAGAGGTTCCTAATGGAGTCCTGTGATAATCCATCCCATGCAGCTTGAACATCCTCACACAGTTCCTGCAGATGGTGCGGTAGGGGTGGAGGTGGAGGGACACCAGGTCTTCTGGACGTGTGACGACAAACCGTTCATCTCGGTGCTGACCACGGTGCCTCCACACACGGATTCGTTGGGCGTCTCCACCAAGACTAAAGCGGGACTCGTCACTGAAGATGACCCGCTGCCATTCTGAGTCGCTCCATGACAGTCTGGTACGACACCACTGCAGTCTTTGGTGACGGTGACGTGGCGTTAAGGACAGTCGTGGTAACGGTCTGTGTGCATGTGGTCCTGCGTGGTCTCCCAGTGGTGCTGGCACAAACAGGATGACTCCAGGACACCACTGCTCGCTGAGTGTCCACAGTCATGGCTGTTGGGTCAGTCAGGTACAGTGATAAGGTCCTTCCTTGCTCATGTGACATGCCCGACCAAGCGTGAAACTTTGGATTTGGATAGTAAATAAAGTGTCTGTTTTAGTGTTGTAGTCATGGGGACCCCTGGTTCCCATCACCACTGTGAGCAACAGTCTGTAAATCCCCCAAAGTGGGCCGTTTCACACCAAACCACTCTTTCAGATGATTCTCTTTAACCAGCTGACGTGAGTCACACTCGGGTTGTAAGCCCTATGAAAGACTTCCAGGATGGGAGGGGTGGAGGGGTTAGACTTTCAGAGGCCCTGAATCAAAACAAGACCAACAGCACCCTCCAGTGGAACATTCAGCTAGCTGTTAAATTACTGTTGCTCAGCCCTGGTCCTGCTCTCGCACTGATTGGCCTAGGACAGGGGTGCACAACTACTTTTAACCAAGGGCCAATTTCATAGTAACACCTACACCAGAGGGCCACACATTTTTACAGAGGGGGGGAGGGGGCGATGGCGATGGCTTCGGGGCGGGAGAATAATTAAAGTTTTGGAAAGTAAACACCAGTTGGCAGTGCTCCGCAATCAAACTTCCCAATGAATTTAAAGTGGCAGCATTATTTATATTAAAAATGCATCAGCACTTCCTTTCGGGCCGTATGTTGTGCACCCCTGGCCTAGGACCATCCTACGGAAATCTCTGAGGTCTGAGTGAATATACGCCTTAACTATGTTTATATAATTAAAACTAATCATTTAACATCCAGTTCTGTCCCTTGATCAGATGCCTTAGTGGTGAATGTTGGACTCCAAAGCGCTGGCCAGTACATGACCAGCAAACACAGCTTCAATTAGTTGTACATACAGAAAATCACGAACACTAAAAGTTAATCTTATTAAAGGTTTTAAAAGCACCACATTCAAAAATAAGCTCATGATAATGTGTTAGTGTCAAATAAAAAATGCCATAATATTTTTTTAATGGAAAACTTTGGAAATAACTTTTAAATGATGGATTTGCAAATAAATTTAGTTTATTAATATCTGTATTTCTGTAAGATCAGTAAATCGGTACTCCTCCTAAGGTTTGAGAACACTGGTGTAGCACCGTCCTCGGGTCTTCATTCTTACTGCTCTAACGCGTCTACCTCTGGTTTATGAAATCTTTTAAGATCTAGATAAAAGCGTCCGGATGGATCCACCCTGAAGGTGAGCAGGAAAAAGATGGTCCCTGTTGAAAACAAGAAACATCACCTCTGCTGGAGCTACCGCCAAACCCAGACTCTTCCATTGGACTGCAAGACGGGACAGAGTCATTCTACGTGTCCTACCACTTCATTTCTGAGCTGCTGTCGTTCCCAATCACTCCCACTGTGTTCTAATCCCACTGACAGTGGACTGTGGAATATTTAGTAGGGAGGAAATTTCATGACTGGACTTGTAGCACAGGTGGAGCATCCTATCATGGTACCACGCTGGAGTTCACTGAGCTCCTGAGAGCGACCCATTCCCTCACTAACGTCTGTAGGAGCAGTCTGCACGTCTAGGTGCTTGGGTTTATACACCTGTGGCCATGGAAGTCCCCTAGTTGTACAGGTTCTGGGTTTGTGTTGGTTCTGTTTGATTCTCTACACTACTGGAACCATGTCTCCCAAACTCCAGATCAGATATTGTATTAGATCTGTGTATTTAGAAAATCACTAATGACCTCCAGAAGCCTGTTTTTAGAACCATGCTCGCTGTGCAGTTCACCCCAGCCACCGCTCGCCAGTCTCTCTGTAGGTCACCTGAGGTCATCTTACCCTTACGTAAGGGACATTGGAATGAGGTGGCGCTCATCACGGTCAGTAGAGAGTGGGTTTGGCCCTCTGCCAGTCTGTAGCTGTGTTGTCCTGGGTGTTTGCTGCTGGACCTTGTTCTTATGAACCAGGCGCTCACTGTATCTGCCAGTAAAGCTAGAACCCAACCTTCGGTTCCTCACTGAGAACCTGCTGTACATGTGGAGATGCTGATTTAAGAAGAAACTGGAGTGGGCTCTGATTTATTTCCAGAGCTGTGTGTATGTATATATATAAAGATATGACGTCTATCACTTTGATTACCAGCTTGACGATACCGATAATGATACGATAATGATAGCGATTTTCAGAAAGTTATTTGATGTGTTTATTGGAATCGTTTTCTTCCAGAGCTTCGTATTAACACACACTTCTACACGGGAAGTATCTGAAACATGCCGTGGTCTTTTCCCTCCACTCTTCTCACCAAACCAAAGCGCACGTTTTCACTGACTGGCACCTTTTTTTATTAACGAAGAAAAAAAAAAACGAAGTGGGGAAAATCAGCGGTCGTTACAACAGAACTGGCGCAAGTCTCACGAAACCCACCGTCTCCACCTTCATCAGGCTACTCGGAGTCCGATTCAGGGAAAACGTCAATGATCTCGCCGCTCCTGAGCTGCAAAGCCACTCGCTGGAGACTCCACCTGTAGAGAACGTTTCAGGAAGCTGAGTTAAAGTCATTCTGGAATACTCTGGTGTTTTCTGGTTAGTTCGTGTTCCTGGTCATATTAAACACAATCCATTTTTAAAGACTAAAATTCCATATCCCTGTAATATTCCCTCTAAATGGGAGGACCTCTATCCCGCCTCTGAAACTTCAATATTCTGAGTTTTGCTTACATCACCAGCGGGTGGAGATGCGTCTCCTCCCTTTCCCACCGCAGGTTCTGTAAGCTCCAACACCATGGAAAATACCTTAGTAATTCCCATTCCTGTCCACTTCAAATTCCCTTCTAAAAGGTCACGTAATTCCCACTTTCTGCCACTCTGGGGAAATCCCTAAGCACGGCTGAGCGCCGTGGGAACGGGTCCCTAATGCTTGACCACGACTTAGTAAAGTGTGGGAACAAGATAATTAAATCAGTGACTTGGTAATGACTCATTCCCACATCTTGGAAAACCATGATTACATCGCTCCCATGGTTCACTAACTTGTGGCCACTAGTTAATATCACAGCTCACTTATCTCAGTCCCACCTCTCATCAAATCACAATCTCAAGTGTAATGTGTTAGTGTGCTGTAAGTAGTATGTCGGTGTACAGTAACTCAGTAAGTGTAATGTGTTAGTGTGCTGTAAGTAGTGTGTCGGTGTACGGTAACTCAGTAAGTGTAATGCGTTAGTGTGCTGTAAGTAGCGTGTCGGTGTACGGTAACTCAGTAAGTGTAATGTGTTAGTGTACTGTAAGTAGTGTGTCGGTGTACAGTAACTCAGTAAGTGTAATGTGTTAGTGTGCTGTAAGTAGTGTGTCGGTGTGCAGTAACTCAGTAAGTGTAATGTGTTAGTGTGCTGTAAGTAGTGTGTCGGTGTACAGTATCTCAGTAAGTGTAATGCGTTAGTGTGCTGTAAGTAGCGTGTCGGTGTACAGTAACTCAGTAAGTGTAATGCGTTAGTGTGCTGTAAGTAGCGTGTCGGTGTACAGTAACTCAGTAAGTGTAATGCGTTAGTGTGCTGTAAGTAGCGTGTCGGTGTACAGTAACTCAGTAAGTGTACTGTAAGTAGCGTGTCGGTGTACAGTAACTCAGTAAGTGTACTGTGTTAGTGTGCTGTAAGTAGTGTGTTGGTGTACAGTAACTCAGTAAGTGTACTGTGTTAGTGTGCTGTAAGTAGTGTGTTGGTGTACAGTAACTCAGTAAGTGTAATGTGTTAGTGTGCTGTAAGTAGCGTGTCGGTGTACAGTATCTCAGTAAGTCTAATGCGTTAGTGTACTGTAAGTAGTGTGTCGGTGTACAGTAACTCAGTAAGTGTACTGTGTTAGTGTACTGTAAGTAGTGTGTTGGTGTACAGTAACTCAGTAAGTGTAATGTGTTAGTGTGCTGTAAGTAGTGTGTTGTGTACAGTAACTCAGTAAGTGTAATGTGTTAGTGTGCTGTAAGTAGTATGTCGGTGTACAGTATCTCAGTAAGTGTAATGTGTTAGTGTGCTGTAAGTAGTGTGTTGGTGTACAGTAACTCAGTAAGTGTAATGTGTTAGTGTACTGTAAGTAGTGTGTTGGTGTACAGTAACTCAGTAAGTGTAATGTGTTAGTGTGCTGTAAGTAGGGTGTTGGTGTACAGTAAGTGTAATATGATAGTGTGCTGTAAGTAGCGTGTTGGTGTACAGTAACTCAGTAAGTGTAAAGTGTTAGTGTGCTGTAAGTAGTGTGTTGGTGTACAGTAACTCAGTAAGTGTAATGTGTTAGTGTGCTGTAAGTAGCGTGTTGGTGTACAGTAACTCAGTAAGTGTAATGTGTTAGTGTGCTGTAAGTAGTGTGTCGGTGTACAGTAACTCAGTAAGTGTAATGCGTTAGTGTGCTGTAAGTAGCGTGTCGGTGTACAGTAACTCAGTAAGTGTAATGTGTTAGTGTACTGTAAGTAGTGTGTTGGTGTACAGTAACTCAGTAAGTGTACTGTGTTAGTGTGCTGTAAGTAGTGTGTTGGTGTACAGTAACTCAGTAAGTGTAATGTGTTAGTGTACTGTAAGTAGTGTGTTGGTGTACAGTAACTCAGTAAGTGTAATGTGTTAGTGTGCTGTAAGTAGCGTGTCGGTGTACAGTATCTCAGTAAGTCTAATGCGTTAGTGTACTGTAAGTAGTGTGTCGGTGTACAGTAACTCAGTAAGTGTACTGTGTTAGTGTACTGTAAGTAGTGTGTTGGTGTACAGTAACTCAGTAAGTGTAATGTGTTAGTGTGCTGTAAGTAGTGTGTTGTGTACAGTAACTCAGTAAGTGTAATGTGTTAGTGTGCTGTAAGTAGTATGTCGGTGTACAGTATCTCAGTAAGTGTAATGTGTTAGTGTGCTGTAAGTAGTGTGTTGGTGTACAGTAACTCAGTAAGTGTAATGTGTTAGTGTACTGTAAGTAGTGTGTTGGTGTACAGTAACTCAGTAAGTGTAATGTGTTAGTGTGCTGTAAGTAGGGTGTTGGTGTACAGTAAGTGTAATATGTTAGTGTGCTGTAAGTAGCGTGTTGGTGTACAGTAACTCAGTAAGTGTAAAGTGTTAGTGTGCTGTAAGTAGTGTGTTGGTGTACAGTAACTCAGTAAGTGTAATGTGTTAGTGTGCTGTAAGTAGCGTGTTGGTGTACAGTAACTCAGTAAGTGTAAAGTGTTAGTGTGCTGTAAGTAGCGTGTTGGTGTACAGTAACTCAGTAAGTGTAAAGTGTTAGTGTGCTGTAAGTAGCGTGTTGGTGTACAGTAACTCAGTAAGTGTAATGTGTTAGTGTGCTGTAAGTAGCGTGTCGGTGTACAGTAACTCAGTAAGTGTGTTAGTGTACTGTAAGTAGCGTGTCGGTGTACAGTAACTCAGTAAGTGTAATGTGTTAGTGTACTGTAAGTAGCGTGTCGGTGTACAGTAACTCTGTAAGTGTAATGTGTTAGTGTGCTGTAAGTAGTGTGTCGGTGTACAGTAACTCAGTAAGTGTAATGTGTTAGTGTGCTGTAAGTAGTGTGTTGGTGTACAGTAACTCAGTAAGTGTACTGTGTTAGTGTGCTGTAAGTAGTGTGTTGGTGTACAGTAACTCAGTAAGTGTAATGTGTTAGTGTGCTGTAAGTAGTGTGTTGGTGTACAGTAACTCAGTAAGTGTACTGTGTTAGTGTGCTGTAAGTAGTGTGTTGGTGTACAGTAACTCAGTAAGTGTAATGTGTTAGTGTGCTGTAAGTAGTGTGTTGGTGTACAGTAACTCAGTAAGTGTAATGTGTTAGTGTGCTGTAAGTAGTGTGTTGGTGTACAGTAACTCAGTAAGTGTAATGTGTTAGTGTGCTGTAAGTAGTGTGTTGGTGTACAGCATGAGGCGGTCTAGGAGGTGAAATCTCAGCCTACCTGTTCATGAGGGCGTCTCTGGTGGAGGTGGTGTACAGATAGCCCCCGGTTTTGGATCCAGTCACAGGAAATTTCAGCTACAAATCAGAAACAAAGAGAGGGTAAACATGATATGACTGGTTAATGTTAGTTCCTCCCACATCTGCTAGTGCATGCAGGGCCCTGTGGCCACCAGAGGGCCCCCCTAACAACCTTCGGGTTATAGCCATGTCATGTTATCTAATACATGCAGGAATGTTGTCTCAAACAGAGCTGATGAAGGGAGAGCCTAACAGATAAAAGCGTGGTGTGGTTTCATGTCTAAGCATTAATATTGTTTTATTTTTTAAAGCTATTTTGTGACAGCACAACTACACTGTTTTAGTTGCTTAATAATTGTTAATATTATGTATTTATTTATTTATATTTAGTTTTATTACTTTATTATTTATTCACTGGTAGTTTTTTTTAGCTTTTATTTAAAAAGTTATAATTATTATCATTATTTACATCTTATTATTTATTCACTGGTAGTTATCATTATTATTATTATGATTATTATTATTATTATTATTATTGTTTACTTTTTTACTTTATTATTTATTCAGTTTTATTATTATTTATTTATTTTTATTACTTTATTATTTATTCAGTTTTATTATTATTTATTTATTTTTATTACTTTATTATTTATTCACTGGTATTTTATTATTACAGTTATTCATATTATTATTAATTACTTCTTGTTACTTGATTATTTATTCAGTTATTATTATTATTATTTCTATTATTATTAATAATAATAACTTATTATTACTTGATTATTTATACAGTTTTATTATTATTACTATTATTATTGTTGTTGTTATTATTAATAATAATCATCATCATCATAATAATTACTATTATTATTGTTGTTGTTATTGTTAATAATAATTATTATTATTATTTTTATTATTATTATTATATTACTTTTTATAATAATAATAACTTATTGTTGCTTCATTATGTATACAGTTTTATTATTATTACTATTATTGTTGTTATTAACAATAATAATAATAATAATAATAATAATAATTACTATTATTGTTGTTGTTTTTGTTATTTTTAATAATACTACTACTACTACTACTACTAATAATAATAATAATAATAATAGTAATAATGATAATAATAGTTACTATTATTATTGTTACTCGTACCCATTCACTTCATTATTATTGAATTTTTCAGACCCAGCTACACTGAGGGTCACCCTCAACATAGTTTAAATAAGTGCTGATTAAGTGATTGGCTGATTAACATGTCACATGGTATCAGTTGGTATGGGATGTAGGTATCCCCTCTCTGCTAATGTGATGTTCTCAGCACTGTAAATGTACGGGAAGGCCAGACCTGAGCATGGATGTGGTCCACGTGGTTGTGCCTGTCAGTCAAGTGGATATTATGGATCTTCAGCGGCGGAGCCCCCAAACTGGCCATGGCTGTGGAGTTCCTATTCAGCTGCTCGATGGCCAAACGATGGTACTCTGACTTGGCAAAGTTTTCTGGAGGATGGATTTAGACAAGGAGAAATGGACCGTTAGAGAAACCGTACCCAGCTGTACCATCACCACAAAACATAGTGGTACAGACACTAATCTGTCTCAGTTCAGTTTTACTGAATGTTTAACAGTTCCTGCAGATGGTGCGGTAGGGGTGGAGGTGGAGGGACACCAGGCCTTCTGGACGTGTGACGACAAACCGTTCATCTTGGTGCTGACCACGGTGCCTCCACACACGGATTCGTTGGGCGTCTCCACCAAGACTAAAGCGGGACTCGTCACTGAAGATGACTCGCTGCCATTCTAGGTCACTCCATGGCAGTCCGGTACGACACCACTGGTGACGGTGACGTGGTGTTAAGGACAGTCGTGGTAACGGTCTGTGTGCATGTAGTCCTGCGTGGTGCAGCCGTCTGCCAATGGTGCTGCACTAACAGGATGACCCATGGAGGACACCACTGCTCGCTGGATGTCTGGAATGGTTGCTGTTGGGTCAGTCAGGTACAGAGACAAGACCCGTCCTTGCCTACGTCACATGGTTGGCCAAGTTTGAAAGTTGAACCATTCGCATGTCTCAAAATGTCAAACCCACCCACCAAGTTTCATTCCTGTCGGTTGATTACTTATCGTCGTATGCAAATTAGCGACACCCAAACTTATGCATAACTTGCAAACTTATGCACTCACTCTGCATGAGGTAGTACATCATGCCACAGCCTCCTCCCGTGACTACAGTGACAAATATGGCCATCTGCTGCAGGAGGTTGGTGGAGCGACCCATCCTGATGAATGCTTTCACGCTCCGGGATCACCTAGGCAACCTGGGGAAGCAGTGGTACAGTCATTACAGGGTGAGGAAGACCACAGGAGAGATGCACACTATCTGGCCAAAAGTATGTGGACACCTGACCGTGTGAGCTTGTTAACATCTCGTCCCAAACCTATGACCATTAACATGTCGCAGTACCTTGTCTGGGTGAACCTGCGTCCATTCGGCCAAAAGAGCTCTGGTGAGGTCGGACACTGGCCTGGCTCACAGTAAACCTTCCAGTTCATCCCAAAGGAGTTCAGTGGGGTTGAGGTCAGGGCTCTGTGTAGGCCACTGGAGTTCCCCAGGCACCAGACTCCTCAAACAATGGCGAAATGGTACACAACTATACCACACACTACAGTAGTATGTACTGCACAAGTTCTGACCTACAGTGTAGTATACTAATACAGTCACATGACCAGTTACCTCAGGTTTACCTCAGAGCTGTTATTACTGTATCCACTGTTTCGAGCTAGCTGCTGCTAACGCTGCTCAGTTCACCTGAGATACGGTTAGCCTAGCTGTTAGCTCCCCTCGGCTATTTCACTCTAAAACTGATCCTCTAAAGCGAGTTCATCTTTTATTAATCTTCAGACCTGTATATTTAACTTTCTGAGGCTCATTCTGATGACCACACACCCCACTACAATCACCACACCCACATTTACCTCAGAGCTGTTATTACTGTATCCACTGTTTACAGCTAGCTGCTGCTAACACCGCCCAGTTCACCTGAGATACGGTTAGCCTAGCTGTTAGCTCCCCTCGACTAGTTCACTCTAAAACTGATCCTCTAAAGCGAGTTCATCTTTTATTAATCTTATTAATTTTATTAATTAGTCCTGACCATTGAAGAACAGGATAGTACAGTATACAGAGAAACAGATGGACTACAGTCTGGACCTGTAGAACTACAGAGTGTCCTATATGGTCAGTGGAGCTGATCTAATGGACAGTGACTGTAGATACAAGGAGGTGGGTTTAATGTACACATTGGGGGGCAATCTAAGTCCTGGATCAGCGGATTAAGATGATGTGTAGTGAGGAGAATTACCGCTCTGTAATGTTTTCTGGGATGTACAACGCTAGAGGGCGCTCCCGAGTGTGTGCTAAATTAAATGGGCCATTACGCGTGTGCTAAACTGAATCACCAACTAATCAGCACCCAGCAATAGTAATGCCAACCAATCAGCTCTCAGTGGCAGTAACGTTAACCAGTCAGCACACAGTACCAGTCGGGCTAAACAATCAGCACTTAATAGCACTAATGCTAATTAATCAGCTATCAGTGGCAGTAACGTTAAACAATCAGCACACAGTAGCAATAATGCTAACCAATTAGCTCTCACTAGCAGTAATGCTAACCAATGAGCACTCAGTAGCATTAACGTTAACCAATCAGCAGACGGTAGCAGTAACGTTAACCAATTAGCTCTCGGTAGCAGTAATGCTAACCAATCAGCTCTCAGTAGCAGTAACGTTAACCAATCAGCACACGGTAGCAGTAACGTTAAACAATCAGCTCTCGGTAGCAGCAATGCTAACCAATCAGCCCTTGGCAGCAGCAATGCTAACCAGTCAGCTCTTAGTAGCAGCAATGCTAACCATAAGCTCTCAGAAGCAGTAACGTTAACCAATCAGCTCTCTGTAACAGTAAAGTTAACCAATCAGCTATTAGTAGCAGTAACGTTAACCAATACGCTCTTAGTAGCAGTAATGCTAACCAATCAGCTCTCAGTAGCAATAATGCTAACCAATCAGTTCTCTGTAGCCGTAATGCTAACCAATCAGCTCTCGGTAGCAGTAACACTAACCAATCAGCTCTTGGTAGCAGGAACGTTAACCAATCAACTCTCAGTAGCAGTAACGTTAATCAATCAGCAATCAGTAGCAGTAATGCTAACCAATCAGCTCTCAGTAGCAGTGATGCTAACCAATCAGCAATCAGTAGCAGTAACGTTAACCAATCAGCAATCAGTAGCAGTAATGCTAACCAATCAGCTCTCAGTAGCAGTGATGCTAACCAATCAGCAATCAGTAGCAGTAACGTTAACCAATCAGCTCGCAGTAGCAGTGATGCTAACCAATCAGCTCTCAGTAGCAGTAACGCTAACCAATCACCTCTCAGTAGCACTAACGCTAACCAATCAACTCTCAGTAGCAGTAATGCTAACCAATCAGCTCTCAGTAGAGGAACTGTCTGGCTTCACTGCCTAGACCCCTGTAGAATATATTTATATATACACAGGTAGGTGTTGTTTGGTGTTTCAGTGAAATACGGTCTACTTGTTTCCGGAAGTTATGTGAGCACTAATTTAGAGCTAATTTGACTTTCAGTTTCTATATACCACCAATAACCGAGGACTCGTGATCAGGGAAAGTTCATGGAAGTTCGCTTCTTATTTGCCATATTCTTGTTCGAACTTTCCCGTTCCACCTTAAATAGTGCAGCAGTTTCATTCTGGAAACGTCTACAACTCAACCAAACCTCACCGGGTTTAGTTCACCTCACCAACAAACACTGAAAATGACACGCATAAGCGTGTAATAATGTCACTCAAAATAAACCTAAACGTCCCGGAAATACTTTAAAAACGGGAAAACAGCGTTGTCGGGGAATAAGGCGGACACTCCCGCTACTGACCGTGACATTACACCGGAGACATCACTCTACACTGCACCGCATGGGCGCCGCCATCTTTGTTTTGAACCGGAGAACCTTCTTTAACCACTTAGGCGCCAGTTCAATTACAGGAATCAGGATATGACTGCCATGTCACTGTAAAGAACAACTGCTAGCCATAAATGAATAAATAAATAAATATTAATGTGTTCGAAAGGGAAATTTACAGCAACACAATTTCGCATCCTGCTGCTCTATTTAAGGTGGACCGAAAAATAATGGCAGCTTTTATTAGCTTTGTTGTCGCACAATAAACAGATAAACAGCTTTAATAGATTGCATAAATGTAGTTTTGTGTCATGTTCGTTAATAAAAACACTGCACACATATATTCCACATGCAAAAGCGCTTCTATAGAAAAACAGTCTGACGGGGAGTTTTCGGGTGCACTCTGGCAACCCCGGCGCCCAGCCCCTTCTAGTGAGCGCGTTATGAAAGTTGAGTTATGTAGTTATCTGTGCAGGAAGCAGAGCGGAGCAGTCCGGCTGAGGAGCACAGCAGGAGGACTAGCGGGAGACCTGGTAGGAGACCTGCCCTGTTCTACACACCCGTGCGTGTCGTTGTGTGCGGGTCCTGTTTTGTGCCATGCTCGTGTTTTGTGTTGGTTGTGCTGAACTAAGCAGCCTCGATGCCCAAAGAGTGCCAGTCAGCGCGGAGCTGCACTAGCCGTCTCAGACTGCTGTAGGGCCAGAACAGAGTCAGAATCCGAACCCGAATCTTCAGACTCGGACTAGTAAGGATCAGAATCTTAAGGATCCGTGTCCGAATCATAAGGATCCGATTCAGAATCGTAAGGATCCGAATTAGAATCTTTAGACTCAGAATCGTAAGGATCCGAATTAGAATCTTTAGACTCAGAATCGTAAGGATCAGAATTTTTAGGACCAGAATCGTAAGGAGCCGATTCAGAATCTCAAGAATCAGAATCTTAAGGATCAGGATTAGAAACTTAAAATCAGAATCGTAAGGATCAGAATTAAGGATCCGAATCAGAATCTTAAGGATCAGAATCTTTAGACTCAGAATTCTAAGGATTAGAATCTTTAGGGTCAAGATTAGAATCTTTAGGATCAGAATAAGAATTCTTAGACTCAGAATTAGAAGACTCTGAATCAGAATCTTGAGAATCAGAACTAGAAGCTTAAGCATCAGAATTAAATCTCCAAAATCAGAATCTTTAGATTCAGAATCTTAAGGATTAGAACTTTTAGGATCATGATTAGAATCTTTAGAATCAGAATAGTAAGGATCAGAATCTTAAGGATCAGAATCAGAAGCTTTAGACTCAGAATCTTAAGGATTAGAATCTTTAGGATCAGGATCAGAATCTTAAGGATCAGAATCAGAAGCTTTAGACTTAGAATCTTAAGAATTAGAGTCTTGAGGATTAGAATCTGAATCTTTAGATTCAGAATAAGAATCTTTAGGATCAGGACATTTAGAATCAGAATCTGAACCATTGGAATTTGAATCTGAATCATTTGAGTCTGAATCATTCGAATCAGACTAGTATTTTGAACCTATTCATTCTGTTTTCCACAGGTGTTGGGACATGTGGGGTTCTGTGGTAGTAGGTGTGGGCATCGCCGGGCGTGTGAGGATACGAGACCTGCTCGCTCCTCTGCCCTCAAGCGCTGCAGAAATGTTCACCCTGAAGGGATTCGTGTCCAGGTCAGTTCAGTTCTTCACGAAAGAAGAAGAGCTTACAGTCACGTGCAAATTCGTTTCTATATAAGTCAGAGTAGTTCCTGAATGAGTTCCTGGAACTGGGGGCACAGAGGAAGTAAGAACATGGACATGTGAGGGTGCCATGGAGGCATGGACACAAACAACCAAATCTGCCGAGGTCAGGGCTTTTTGCTGCCGATCCCACGGTCCAGGCCAGGTGGACAAAGGACGGTCCTAAAGACCACAGCTAACCTGCCTACCATAGGCTTACCCCTACCAACAGCAGGCGGCACCCAAACCATACCTCATGTGTCTAAACCACCACACATGATGGTCTATAGGCTGGTCTATAGGTGTTCCGTGAACAGACCTGTCCATACATCCCTGGGAAGGATTCACATAGCCAACAGTCGCAGTGTGGCTGGTGTGGCACAAAGAGGTAACCGCTACCGCTATCTGATTGGTCCTTTGATGTGCCCCCACTGGCAACACAGCACCTGTGTGGAGAAAAAGAGTTCATGGTGGGGGGGGGGGGGGGTACAACCACTAGACGGCTTCATTCAGACACCATCTCAACTCCAAGCTGTATAAACTTGAATGTAGCAATTCATGATTTTCATTCAATTTAATTTTTTTTTTGTTAAAAAAATACATACAGCTCGTCTGTTGATCGGGTTAAAACAGACAGCCACATACGCCGCTCACTCTGACCTCGTACTGACCTACTGACCCTATTTTACTAGGAACCGTTGCCTCTTCAGGGCCGACTCCTAAACTGTGAGATGATAAGAAAGCCGGAGGGCGGAGAGATAAGCGTGTTTTGAGCCCAGTTCAGAAGAAATATGTACGTTAGGCAAACGTTTACCGCTCAGCCTGTTTACTTGTGCCTGTACTGGTCAAACAGGGGAAATGATAATCCATAGCAAAGTCCAACCCCCCCATTATACTACCAGTCACAAGTTTAGAGACGGCCCCTCACAGCAGGTTCTCCTTCTGTTTATACTAAAGCTGTACTGTAGAGTAAAAGTGAAGACACCAAACATTAAACTAGCACTCATGGAATTATACAGTCCACCTTAAAACCATCCAAGATGGAGCTTTACAGGAGGAGGAGTCAGTTTTGAAGCGATTCTATTGGTCAGTCCCTCATGAATATTCACTAAACTGAAAGGGGAACCAGAGCTTTCACACTGTTGTAACACAAACAGAAGTCTGCCTCTCAGTATGGCGTTGGGCCTCAATGTTTCCTGAGTCCGATTCCAATGCTAGTCCAACCTTCGCTCATCCGTTTCCCTGAGTCCGATTCCAATGCTAGTCCGACCTGCTCTCGTCCGTTTCCCTGAGTCCAATTCCAATGCTAGTCCGACCTGCTCTCGTCCAATCATACTAAAAGGGAGGAGTGGAGCTGAGCCTGGTGTCCAGATTCTCATGCCAGTTCTCCAGATCTGTTTAACTGGGTATTCAGATATCGAGTTCCACCGTACCTAGGACTAATGAATGATGTCTTTGTGTAGGAGGACACTGGAGGACCAGCCAGGAGTCAAACAGGTCTCCGTGGAGGAGGCACTTAGCAGGAATGACGTCCAGGTGGCCTTTGTGTGCACAGAAAACAGCAGCCATGAAGAGCACGTCCGGTACGACATACATACATATACATACATACTTACATACATACATATATACACATATACATACACATGTACACACATACATACGTACATACATACATACGTACACATATACATACACATATACATACATACATACATACATACATACATACATACATACATACATATACATACATACACATATACATATACATATACATACATACATACACATATACATACATACATACACATGTACATATACATATACATATATACATACATACATACACATATACATACATACATACACATGTACATGCATACATACATACATACATACATACATACATACACATATACATACATACATATATACACATATACATACACACGTACATACATACATACACACACATATACATACATACATACATACATACATACATACATATATATATATATATATATATATATATATATATATATATATATATATATATATATACATACATACATACACATATACATACATATATACATACATACATACACATATACATACATATACATACATACATATATATATACATACATACATACATACATACATACACATATACATACATACATACATACATACACATATACATACATACATACATACATACATACATACATACACATATACATACATACATACACATATACATACATACATACATACATACATACATACACACGTACATACATACATACATACATACATATATACATACGTACATACACACACCTACCACCCACTTCATTAGATACACCTCCTTGTATCTACACTCATTGTCCATTTTGTCCACTGACCATATAGGGGCATAGTTTGTGTTGGTCATCCTCTAGTCCTTCATCAGTGGTCACAGGATGCTGCCCGCAGTACGCTGTTGGCTGGATAGGTTCACACCAGCACAACACACACTAACACACCACCAACACCACATCAGTGACACTAAAGAGCGTTGAATAAGTGCCAGTGTGAGAAACAGAAATGTGCTGTACTACTTTAAAGGCTGTGTGCAGTGAATCATGGAACGTTCAGGGACTATTTGTTTTGTTAAATGTCAGCGTTTTGTCTTTACCAAAAAAGACATTTGCTGAGACAAAGACTAGAAATAATGAGGGTGCTTTGTTTCCTAGCTGGCCTAAGCAGAAGTAACATCCTGTCTCCTATCTAGGAAAAGCAGGTGGTGCTTTAATGCTACAGAGGAACAAACAACCAGTGTAGACATATAGGCTGGTGCTTAGATTTATGGTTGTTGGGTTACAGGATTCTGGAGGGTGAGCAAAAATCATTCTAGGATGAGAACGGGCTGCTAAATGTATGCTGCTAAAGTAAGTTATGACGGAAAATAACCTCCCATAGACCTCTCCTACAGTCCTCTCCCACATACATCTCCCATAGACCTCTCCTACATACCTCTCGCATAGACTTCTCCCATAGACCTCTCCCACATACATCTCCCATAGACCTCTCCTACAGTCCTCTCCCACATACATCTCCCATAGACCTCTCCCACATACCTCTCGCATAGACTTCTCCCATAGACCTCTCCCACATACATCTCCCATAGACCTCTCCTACAGTCCTCTCCCACATACATCTCCCATAGACCTCTCCCACATACCTCTCGCATAGACTTCTCCCATAGACCTCTCCCACATACATCTCCCATAGACCTCTCCAACAGTCCTCTCCCAAATACATCTCCCATAGACCTCTCACACATCAATCTAACATAGACTTCTCCCATAGACCTCTCCCACATACATCTCCCATAGACCTCTCCTACAGTCCTCTCCCACATACATCTCCCATAGACCTCTCCCACATACCTCTCTCATAGACTTCTCCCATAGACCTCGCCCACATACCTCTCCCACATACATCTCCCATAGACCTCTCCCACATACATCTCCCATAGACCTCTCCCATAGACTTATCCCACAGATTTCTCTCACATACATTTCCTACAGACCTCTCCCATAGACCTCTCCCACATACCTCTCCCATAAACTTCTCCTATAGATTTCTTTCACATACATTTCCTACAGACCTCTCCCATAGACTTCTCCCATAGAGTTCTCTCACAGACCTCTCCCATAGACTTAACCCACATACATCTTCCATAGACCTCTCCCATAGACCTCTCCCACATAAATCTACCATAAACTTCTCCTATAGATTTCTCTCCCATAGACCTATCCCACAGACCTCTCTCATACTTATCCCACAGACCTCTCCCATATACTTATCCCACAGACCTCTCTCATAGACCTCCCCATAGACTTATCCCACATACATCTTCCACAGACCCTTCCCGTAGGCCTCTCCCATAGACCTCTACCACAGACGTCTCCCTTAGACATCTCCCATAAATCCACCAGACCTCTCCTACAGACCTCTCCCATAGACCTCTCCCATAGACTTATCCCACATACATCTCCCACAGACCTCTCCCATAGACCTATCCTACAGACCTCTCCCATAGACTTCTCCCACAGACCTCTCCCATAGGCCTCTCCTATAGACCTCTCCCATAGACTTCTCCCTTAGACATCTCTCATAAATCCACCACAGACCTCTTCCACAGACCTCTCCCATAGACTTCTTCCATAGAATTCACCCACATATGTCTACCATAGACTTCTCCCATTTACTTCAACCACATACACCCACATATACAAACCTCATAGCTGTCTCCCATAGAAACACATACATCTACCGTAGACCTCTCCCACAGCTTTCTCCCTGTCTCTCGTAGCCATATCCCAGATACCCCCATAGATGTCTACCATAGACGTCTCCTGTAGACTTGTCCCATAGTCATCTCCCATAGACATCTACCAAAGGCCAACTCAGATGCGCAATCACAGTTCTGAGGAAATAGGAGAGGAACGGAAAGTGTTGTGTTGTCCCTGCACGTGGCTCCTTCCTGTGACTGACCCATGTAACTGGACCACTTTGTTCCACAGAGTGAGCCACACAGACGCACACATGCTATCCATAACAACCATTATTCAATATCACGGCATCATCAAATAGGAAAAGTCACACTACTTAATAACACAGCAACCAGAAACTCAGGAAAACATTCCGGACAGGGAAGGGACTGCAGTGGTTCCCATGTGGTGTCCTGCTGTGTTCCTCTCAGAACATCCCTGAGAACCTTCAACTACAACTAGATAAAGAGAACCCTGTTAAAGACAACATGAGACATGGTCATTTATTTACGGTGAGCGGCAAAAGTATGTGAACCCTTGCTTTCAGAGTCTCCCCTATGGCTGCAGCCAAACAGGAAATTCTTCAGCTCTGGGATGTTGGTGGGTTTCCTCGCCTCAGGCCCCTCCAAACATTTCCGTTGGGTCTAGGTCTGGACTTTGACTTGGCCATTCCAGGACATGAACCGTGTTCCTCTAACTGCTCTTTGACAGAACCACTTGTGTGCCTGGGGTTGTTCTCTTACTGCTTGACCCATGTTCACCTGAGACTCAGCTCAGGGACAGGTGAACTGATATTTAGGATTTATTGTTTTATAAATGATAGGGATGCACTGAATGCACAGCAACTCAAATTATTCGGCTGAATGTGGCCAAAAAAATTAACGAATAAGTGAAATAACCGAAGAATTAATACTGAACAATGACGTTAATTTAATACGTTAAGTTAGTAATGCCGTGGTTACCTTTCCTTAGTTCCTGGATGTAGAAAATCACAGCCAGCATTGAGCGAGGAGCTCTTAGTGAATGCAGCATGTCGGCTGGGGTGTACTGGGGTGGGCTGGGCTGGGCTGGGCTGTGCTTTGTTGGTGTGTCCGCTGGGATGTTAAAATGTTCAGTGTTCAGTCTTTGTTGTTCCTTTGAAACCCAAAACAAAAATGCATCCCAGTCAGCAAAACTGTTCTGGCCAAAATCTGGCCCAAATTCCCCGATTTCATTTGGCCCACTTGCCAGAGGGGTTATGGCACTTGGACGAACCACTCCCGGTAGCAAGATATGGGCCAAATACGAGCCAATTTATGGCCACGTCTCAGCCAACACTAGGCAACTCTGCTGTCTCGGTGCCAAAAGTGGACCGGGTCTGTTTTGCGACAGGTGGGCCGAATGCATGTAGTAAATATACAGGGGTTGGACAATGAAACTGAAACACCTGTCATTTTAGTGTGGGAGGTCTCATGGCTAAATTGGACCAGCCTGGTGGCCAATCTTCATTAACTGCACATTGCACCAGTAAGAGCAGAGTGTGAAGGTTCAGTTAGCAGGTAAGAGCACAGTTCTGCTCAAAATACTGCAATGCACACAACATTATGGGACATACCAGAGTTCAAAAGAGGACACACTGTTGGTGCACGTCTTGCTGGTGCATCTGTGACCAAGACAGCAAGTCTTTGTGATGTATCAAGAGCCCACGGTATCAGGGGTAATGTCAGCAATACCACAAGAAGGACGAACCTCCACCAGCATCACGTAGTGACCTGGCCACTATCCTGCAAGAAGAATGCCTTAAAATCCCTCTGACCACTGTGCAGGACGCAGTATATGTCATTCCCAAGACCAACTGACGCTGTATTGGCCGCAAAAGGAGGCCCTACACCATACTAATAAATGATTGTGGTCTAAAACCAGGTGTTTCAGTTTCATTGTCCAACCCCTGTAGGTGGTCCACCTTCAGCTCACAGCAGACCCCCAGTGCCTAGAGTGGGCCAGCAAGGGCCCACATCTGCGTGCTATCTGGGATGTAGCCTATTTAATTTACACCGTGGTGAAAAAGTGGCAACATTAATGAAACACTGAAAAAACTGAGTTTGGTTTAATTTTGTTCGGTTTTGACTTTTGGCCAAACATGGTCCTTCCGGTGCTTCCCTAATCCGTGATGGCAAGCCGTCCTGGCCCAGATGCAGCATAACAGCCCCAAACCATGATACTACCATCACCATGTTTCACAGATGGGATAAGGTTCTTCTACTGGAATACGGTGACAAACCAATCCACAACACATAGTTCCGGAAGCCTTCCGGCTCACCCATGTGGTAGGAATGCGGGAATGACAGGCAGGAATGTCCTTTCTCCTGAGCAGTGAGTATCTCCTTGCAGACCTGCCATGCACATCACTGTCGGTCAGTGGTCCACTGCTGGTCCCTGTGATGTGAGAAGGGCCTTAAGTAACTCAGAAGATAAGCTGGGGTTCCTTTGTTACCTTGCAGACTACTACACGCCCTGATCTCCGAGTGGTCTTTGTCGGTGGACCATTCCTGCGGAGGGTAAAGGTGGTCTTGGAGTACCTTGGTTTGTACACAGGTCACATAGGCCCAGGTCTAGTGGTTCTGCCTCATTGCTTCAGCCGGGTTCTCCGTATCTGCTTCTAGGACTGTAGATAACGGTTCCTTCCTTTCCTCTCAGGCGGTTCCTGGAGGCGGGGAAGCATGTGAGCGTGGAGTACCCGATTACCCTCGACTACAGCTCTGCGGCTGCGCTCTGGGATTTGGCTCAGCAGAAGGGTGAGTTGACCCGTACTCAGCACGGTGATGAAGTCAGCGTTCTGTCTGCTGTTCGGGTTCTTACGTCTCATGAAGAACCTCAGCCGAACATGTGGCCAAGTTACCCGTAAACTGGTGCTAAGGACTCCCATACCTGGCCGATATATTTCACCATACTCCTCTCCTCTCCATGTGATCCGGGCGGTCCTGATCCTGGGTAACGCCTCCATAAGCCTTCTTCTGACCAATCACAAGGCTGACCTCTCTGGCCCCTCCTACACAGAACAGTTTTAGAGTCAGAGATACGTAGCGGGCTAGCAAGTTAGACATCCTGTCTGTAGCTGCCCCTCACTCCTTCATTCCAGAACTGTTCCTTCATCCGTTCATTCCTTTATCCATCACCAACACTGTTCCTTCATACGTTCATTCCTTTATCCATCACCAACACTGTTCCTTCATACGTTCATTCCTTTATCCATCACCAACACTGTTCCTTCATACGTTCATTCCTTTATCCATCACCAACACTGTTCCTTCATCCGTTCATTCCTTTATCCATCACCAACACTGTTCCTTCATCCGTTCATTCCTTTATCCATCACCAACACTGTTCCTTCATCCGTTCGTTCATTCATCCGTTCATTTCTTTTTCCATCACCAACACTGTTCCTTCATCCGTTCATTCATTCATCCGTTCATTCCTTTTTCCATCACCAACACTGTTCCTTCATATGTTCATTCCTTCATCCATACACCAACACTGTTCCTTCATACGTTCATTCCTTCATCCATACACCAACACTGTTCCTTCATACGTTCATTCCTTCATCCATACACCAACACTGTTCCTTCATCTGTTCATTCCTTCATCCATACACCAACACTGTTCTTCATCTGTTCATTCCTTTATCTGTTCATTCCTTTATCCAACACTGTTCCTTCATCCGTTCATTCATTTGTCCATCACCAACACTGTTCCTTCATCCGTTCATTCCTTCATCCATACACCAACACTGTTCTTCATCTGTTCATTCCTTTATCCATCACCAACAATGGTTCCTTCATTCTGTTTCATTCCTTTTATCCATCAACACTGTTCCTTCATCCGTTCATTCATTTGTCCATCACCAACACTGTTCCTTCATCCGTTCATTCCTTTATCCATCACCAACACTGTTCCTTCATCCGTTCATCTCCTTATCCATCACAAACACTGTTCCTTCATCCACACTCATTCCCCACACAGTTCTCAGGGAGGTCTGATCAGCGTTTTAAGCCATGTGTGTATCATATTTATATCTAGTGTCTAGTTTTTTTTCTGGCCTTGCTCTGTGTTTAATATAACACTCAGGTTTAATATCATACACACATTTTTATATTTGACTTTATTTGATGCCGTGAGTGGAGTATCTATTTGTGTATGTGGGTTCAACTGAGTAGAAAATTCAAAATCACTGAAAAGAAGCCAGGCTAGAGGCCAGCCAGAGGAACAGCCTGTGACTGAAGGAGGAGAGGGCATATCCTGATCATCACTCCTCTGCCTGATCCAGGCCTCACTAAGCTAGCTGTACCACTCTGTCCTTCTGTAGGTTTGGTTCTGCACGAGGAACACATCGAGCTCCTCACTCCGGATTTCAAGCAGCTGAAGAAAGACATAGCAGGGAAGCAGCTGGAGGAGGGAAGCCTGCACTTCACAGGTGCGGCTGACGCAGTTCTGATTACACTGAGTCTTTAGGGAAACCTGTTAACAGAGCTACTTCTGAAGCACACCCACACACCTTTCACCCTGTTCTTCAACAGTCAGGACCCCCACAGGACCACCACAGAGCAGGTATGATGTGGGTGGTGGATCGTTCTCAGCACTGCAGTGACACTGACATGGTGGTGGTGTGGTAGTGTGTGCGGTGCTGGTGTGAGTGGATCAGACACAGCAGTGTTGCTGGAGTGTTTAGACACTGTGTCCACTCACTGTCCACTCTATTAGACACTCCTACCTTGCTGCTCCACCTTGTAGATGGACAGTCAGAGACGATAGCTCATCTGCTGCTGCACAGTGCAGTGTTGGTCCTCCTCTAGTCACAGGACGCTGACAGTGAGCACACTGAGCTGGTCCACAACACACACTAACACACCACCACCACGTCAGTGTCACCACAGTGCTGAGAATGATCCACCACACACATGGTGGTCCTGTGGGGGTCCTGAACATGGAAGAACAAATCGAACCCCAGGCTCCCACATGGTGTGGTGGCTGCCTGGCAGGTAGTGGTGTTATCCACTGAGCTACACCAACCACAGTCTGTGCCTGTAGAACTACAGAGTGTCCTGTATGGTCAGTGGAGCTGATACAGTGGACGGTGTGTGTAGATACATGGAGCTGGGTTTAACGTTGAAGGCTGGTCGGTGTAGCTTCACGTTCTGTTGATTGACTCATTGCTCCAAAACCAAACACCGGTTCCATCTAAACCACACCCAAAACCAAACACCGGTTCCATCTAAACCAGACCCAAACCAAACACCGGTTCCATCTAAACCACACCCAAAACTATCTGGAACCAAAAGATGCTCTAAACCTGCAGTCACACGGTCCCGAGAGGCTAATGTCTCTGCTCTGCTACGGGCCCTTGCAGGTGGTCTCCTGAAACCTGGCTTTGGGTTCCCCTCCTTCAGCGGTATCGCCCGCCTGACGTGGCTGGTGGACCTCTTCGGCGAACTCACCGTTAAAGCAGCGACGCTGGAAGAGAACGAGGACAGGAAGTATATGAAGCTGACGGCCCACTTCCTTACCCAGGATCAGAGGTAAGCTCAGGACCTCTCACTGTCCCTTCATCCCTTCATCCATCACCAACACTGTCCCTTCATCCATCACCAACACTGTCCCTTCATCCCTTCATCCATCACCAACACTGTCCCTTCATCCCTTCATCCATCACCAACACTGTCCCTTCATCCCTTCATTCCTTCATCCATCACCAACACTGTCCCTTCATCCCTTCATCCATCACCAACACTGTCCCTTCATCCCTTCATCCATCACCAACACTGTCCCTTCATCCCTTCATTCCTTTAAATATACACTAACACTGTCCCTTCATCCATCACCAACACTGCTCCTTCATCCCTTCATCCATCACCAACACTGTTCCTTCATCCCTTCATTCCTCTATCCATCACCAACACTGTTCCTCATCCTTTCATTCCTCTATCCATCACCAACACTGTTCCTTCATCCCTTTATTCTTATCCATCACCAACACTGTTCCTTCATCCCTTCATTCCTCTATATATACACTAACACTGTCCCTTCATTCCTTTATCCATTACCACCACTGTTCCTTCATCCCTTTATCTATACACTAACACTGTCCCTTCATCCCTTTATTCCTCTATCCATCACCAACACTGTTCCTTCATCCCTTCATTCCTTCATCCATCACCGACACTGCTCCTTCATTCCTCTATCCATCACCAACACTGTTCCTTCATCCCTTCATTCCTTTAAATATACACTAACACTGTCTCTTCATCCCTTCATTCCTCTATCCATCACCAACACTGTTCCTCATCCCTTCATTCATCACCAACACTGTTCCTTCATCCCTTCATCCCTCTATATATACACCAACACTGTCTCTTCATCCCTTCATTCCTTCATCCATCACCAACACTGTTCCTTCATCCCTTCGTTCCTTTAAATATAAACTAACATTGTCCCTTCATCCCTTCATTCCTTCATCCATCACCGACACTGCTCCTTCATCCCTTCATTCCTTCATCCATCACCAACACTGTTTCTTCATCCCTTTATTCCTCTATATATACACTAACACTGTCCCTTCATCCATCACCAACACTGTTCCTTCATCCCTTCATTCCTCTATCCATCACCAACACTGTTCCTCATCCTTTCATTCCTCTATCCATCACCAACACTGTTCCTTCATCCCTTTATTCTTATCCATCACCAACACTGTTGCTTCATCTCTTTATTCTTATCCATCACCAACACTGTTCCTTCATCCCTTTAAATATACACTAACACTGTCCCTTCATCCTTTCATCCATCACCAACACTGCTCCTTCATTCCTCTATATATACAATAAAACACTGTCCCTTCATCCATCACCAACACTGTTCCTTCATCCCTTCATTCCTCTAACCATCACCAACACTGTTCCTCATCCTTTCATTCCTCTATCCATCACCAACACTGTTCCTTCATCCCTTTATTCTTATCCATCACCAACACTGTTCCTTCATCCCTTTATCTATACACTAACTCTGTCCCTTCATCCCTTCATTCCTCTATCCATCACCAACACTGCTCCTTCATCCCTTCATTCCTCTATATATACACTAACACTGTCCCTTCATCCCTTTATCCATTACCAACACTGTTCCCTTATCCCTTCATTCCTTTATCTATACACTAACACTGTCCCTTCATCCATTACCAACACTGTTTCTTCATCCCTTCATCCATTACCAACACTGTTCTTTCATCCTTTCATCCCTTTATATATACACTAAAACTGTTCCTTTATCCCTTCATCCCTTTATCTATACACTAACACTGTTCCTTCATCCTTTTATATATACACTAACACTGTTGCTTCATTCCTTTATATAAACACTAACACTGTTTCTTCATCCCTTCATCCGTTTATTTATACACTAACACTGCTCCTTCATCCCTTCATTCCTTTATCCATCACCAACACTGTTCCTTCATTCTTTTATCCATACACCAACACTGTTCCTTCATTCTTTTATCCATACACCACCACTGTTCCTTCATTGCTTCATCTATACACCAACACTGTTCCTTCATCCGTTCACTCCTTTATCCATCACCAACACTGTTCCTTCATATGTTCATTCCTTTTCCCATACACCAACACTGTTCCTTTGTCCCTTCACTCCTTTATCCATCAACACTGTTCATTCATTCCTTCATCCCTTCATTCCTTTATCCATCACCAACACTGTTCCTTCATCCTTTCATACCTTTATCCATCAACAACACTGTTCCTTCATCCCTTCACTCCTTTATCCATCAACAACACTGTTCCTTCATCCCTTCATTCAGCCCATTCAGGACTTTAAGCACTGATTCAGTAGGAAGCGAGCATGTAATGGATTAACCTGACAGAGCTTTGAATCCCTGTTAGAAACCCAGTAAGGTCGTGTCCTACTCCGTGTTCTCCTCCTACCACAGGCCCCTCACCTGGATTGAGGAGCGGGGAGAAGGCATGGGCCGAGGCAAACGCATCCACCTGCGCTTCGACTCCTGCACCATGACGGAGCTGCCAGAGGGTCAGAAAGAGTCGGTGGGCCTCTTCATGCAGGACATGGTGCTGTTCGGTCGCAAGCTGCAGGGCCATGTGTCCCCTGAGCAGCTGCAGGCGGAGCAGAGCCGAATACTCCACTGCCTGCAGCTCGCGGAGAAGATCCGGCAGCTCTGCCAGAGCACTGCAACCTAAGACATTCGCTCCACAGCACCTTCAACACTCACACACATACACACCCACACACACACACTCACACACACGAGCTCACAGGACAAACACGAGTCCCCTACCTTCCCTGCCACAATTCCGAGGAGAATTCCCTGTAGACTGGGATTTTCCCACTGCTGGTAGACCCGTGTGACCGTACGCTGCTTCCATACATCTGCAGATTCAGCTACTGCCTTCACACTATGGTCTTTATCCCTTATCCCTCCTTTTAGCCAATCATTAACATCTGCTCTGGAGCGTTTTCCACACATGGAACGAGACATTCCCTGCACTTCCCGTCACTTACACTCCACAGGTATTTATAGCCCCATCATCCTTGTGCAGCGCCACCTGCAGGAGCCTGAGATTACTACCACCCTAAACATGCAAGGGGACTTTTTTTTTTGTCCAGTGAGCTTCTGTGTGAGTGTGTGTGTGTATAGATATCGTCGCTGTCCAAATAAAAACAAGTGTCTCCAAAATGGCAACTTCACAGGAGAAGCCAAAAACCTAATTCTAATGGTAGTCAATGGAACCAGACGTCTTTCCAAGTGATATGGGGCCATTTCTGTTGGTCCACCAATCATGAAATTTTTACACAGTGTAAACAACAGCTGCTGTGATCACACGATGCATAAAAGTCAAAATTGACAATAAAGGGAGATGCATGTTTTTGGACAGCGATGATGGTTGATATATAAAATCAAGTTTGCAGTGGAACTTTATTGAATTTATGGTGTTACTTTTTTGCTGCGAAAAATCTGCAACTTTCCCCTTTGTTCCAAACATGGTGGATCAGGACGTGTGGTGTCGGAAGAACCTGGTCCTGCACTAGGGGCTTTTCTGCAGTTCACCATGCTGTCTCAGAAACCACACAAGCAAGTCGGTTAGGTACTTGAAGGGGTTTGAGGCAAAAGTGTCATGACTGGGGTTAGCACAAGGCTAAATGCTAGTTAATGATTCCCATGTCTCAAACGTCAAGACCGACTAAATGGCAAACGATATACTGATACATTAACATCTTCATGTGTGGTGATACGCTATTCTGCCGTCTTGCTCAACCCGAGTGTACGAAGGTTCTACGCTCTGTTGGCTACGTTCGCTTCTAGCTCTGGTGTGAACCTAAAGACGACACCGGATGCTACAGTTGGGGAACTGAATGCTTGAACAACTAGTAGTAGTTTGGATTCATTAGCAGGATAACCTGTGGGAATAAAGGGAAGAGGGCTTTGCATGCAGCGTCGGCGGGCGAACGTGGTGCCCAGGCACTGCCCCGGTACCATGTAGCGTTTTAGATGAGGTCGTACGGGAGTTTGAGGTCAGTAAGGGGCCGACTGATACACTAATTGGCCGCGATATGAACAAAGCATGATTTTAGAATTATCTGTGAATTATTTTTCAGATTCTATTTTTTTTTGGTTGCAGCATCGTTGAGATTCCAGCCTATGTCCACTGTAGGTTAAGCCTGGCTTTACACAGGTGAACTTCAACTCCCCGTGAAACCAAACTGCACCAGAGCTGCATACCGTAAAAGCTGCCAATATGTAAATCACAAGCCCATTTTCGCCACTTAAAGAAAAAAGAGGCCGGTAAGTCACAATTATTAGACATTAGGTCAATTATGAGATAGTAGGTCATTATTAGTACGTGATAATTATAAGATGCTAATTCATAATTATGAGAAAATAAATCCAAGTATGAGACAGTAGGTCATAATTATGAGATGCTAAGTCATATGAGACAGTATGTGATAATTATGAGATAGTAAGTCATATTTATGAGATGCTAAGTCATATTATGAGATGCTAAGTCATTATGAGACAGTATGTGGTAATTATGAGACAGTAGGTCATACTTATGAGATGCTAAGTCATATTATGAGACAGTGTGTGATAGTTGAGACAGTAGGTCATACTTATGAGATGCTAAGTCATATTATGAGACAGCATGTGATAATTATGAGACAGTAGGTCATACTTATGAGACACTGTGCGGCTGTTTTTTTCTTTAAGTGGTTAGGGTTAGGGTTAGTTTGATTGTGTTGGATATGCTTTAGTACCGCTCGAGTCGCACGGTAGCTCTTTAGTTTCACCATATAAAGCCAGTCTAAACTTCGGTTGAGGAAGTTGTTGACACTCCACGCTCCACTCTTTTGCACGTGCACCGTCTGCAGACCTCATCTAAAGCTCCTGCAGTTTCAAGGTCAAACGTGTATATAATATCTATCATATAAAGTCATATCAGCCATTATTGAGGGATTTGTAGCCCTTCAAATCATACGGGCTGAAATACTGGCACGCTAGAACATAGAGAGCTGATTTACCAAGTTACAGTGCCTTTCCTGCTGCTGAGTTAGCTACAGTGCTCCGCTGGTATGACTGGGAGAGTCAGCACATCAGACGAGCCTAGATCAAACCCAAGTCATTCCATGCTAGCTAAGGCCTAGCTAAGTCTTACCATCTCATTAAACGTGAGCCTGTAGTTGCGGGAAGCAGGGAGTTATAATTTCTTATTTTTTGCCTTTTTTAAAAGTGGAATTCCACTAATTTCATCCAAATGCCTGCATAGAAAAGTCCCAAGGGGTGGGTTTAGGTGTGAAACGCCCTGTTCTAGAGAAACCGAGCCTTCAGGCTTCTTCCCAGTGGTGGTGAATGGAACCAGACATCCACTTCTAAAGGCTCCCACACGGCATGTTATCGCTGAAGTGCTTACAAGTTTGGCTCCATACCTGCTGAACTGTGCGGCAGTAGTTGGCCTGAAACACAATGAATTCATTCATTCATAAATTCATCTTCTCAACCTGTTTCTCCGTCTGGGTTTGTGGGGGGCACTGGAGCCCATCCCTGCTCTTATTATGACCTAACAACTGCAGGGAACAGCGGCCGAAAAGTGCAGAACAAGTTACCATCTCAGAAAAAAAAAATTACAAACAATTTTACCCAAAAAATTTACAAAAAAAAAACAAATTTGCAAAAGACATGAAATACTTTTACAAACTGAATTCTGACAGAAAGGGCGGGTCTAACACACAGGAACCCTTGTCAGTCAAACTGGTGGTGGTAGAGTGAGTGGAAGTAAGAGACCACTCGGAGCTGGAGATGTTAGTGAAGGGAAGTGGGCTGTAGCGCTAGCTGTAGTGGCTAACCAGCTAGCTAGCCTAAAACGGCTGAGAGCTTTTACAGCCCACGTGGTTTAGAGTCGCCTTCTTGTCTCTTTTCTCCGTCTGCACTTTAAAACTCTACAGACCTTCCACAGGAGAAACAGAAGCGCCCGCTGGATAAAACACAAGCCACAGCATGGACAAAACACGCCTTAGTGACATCACCATGCCAAACTCCACCCACTCTACCACCGCCGAGCAGTTCGATTGACAAGGGTCCGCAACAAGCACTTCCTGTGTGTTAGACCCGCCCTCAGAATTCGGAGTTTGTAAAAGTGTCACATGTAAATTTAGTTTTCTGAAATATTCATTTGTGCTGCACGTCTCGGTCGCCGTAGCTGCGTCTGATGGTCCATAACGAATATATGTGTGACGTGCACATGGTGAGCCCCGGTTCCCTTCACCATCACTGTGAAGCAGGTCTGATTAGAGTCTGATTCAGGCATGGGTGGGGTTCCTGTCGCTCTCCATGTGTAATACGATAGAATAAACGGTGCCTGCTGCTCTGAAACCGAGTGCCTCTCTGTCTGGTTCTGTCTTCTACACATCCCCTACACTAGCAGCGCTGCCTCGGCTTTAACCCGCCTGCCTCCAGCATGTACAGGACCTCGTATGGGAAGGTTCCAGAAGAAGGACCAACATTCTTAACCCATGATGGAAGCCACACGGTCTTTTCAGAATGTTCTCCAAATCACTGACAGACTCCAACGTAGCGTCCGGCAACATGAACCTGTATTTGGGCCACTTACAGAACAGAGCGTTCTACCTCTAATATGAAATATACAATATGTATATGATTTTTGTCATTTACAGAGAGCCCTGTGGGCTTCACTTCTCCTTCCTCCCAAGCAGCTCCTTCGCATCGAGGCCACCTCCTTCATTCAGGACCTGAAAACGGATGGGGGGGTCAGAGCCGTCGCCTGAACAGAGCCGCGGCGATACACCAAACCATTAAAAGGTTCAAACCTCCTCAAACCAATTAAGGAACATCCCGATCGCGCCGAGGAGCTGCCGTTAGCGTCTGCACGTTTTGTGCTCGGTGCAGACAGGAGGGTCGGCTGTGGAGGCTCCGTCAGCTTTCGGAAACGTTCGGGACGGTTACGCTGCTGGGGTGTGAACAAAGTCAGTCAGAGTGGTTTGGCCTGGAAGGTGGCATGCTAGAGCGGCGGCGATGGGAACCAGACGTCTAGTTTAACGCCTCCCTCCGCGGAAACGACCGCCTGGGAGAGTTACAGATGTGCTGCATGATGCTGGAGACGGCAAAACAGTCCCCAACATAGTTTAGAATTTTCAGACTTAGGAATATTTCCCATCATCATCATCATCATCGTTCCCTACCTAAACTCAGAAGACTTGTGGTTTTTATTGGCGGTTTTGAAGGTTTGATGGCTACAGTGGTGTTGTAGACATGGTGACCATCCCTGGAAAGAACATGAAACCACCCTGAGTGGTGTGGTTGACCATCTCAACAATTAAATGATCCACAATTATTAAAAAAAAAAAAAAAAAAAAAAAAAAAAAACACACGTGGAATACCCTCCTGTTTTCTCCATCACAGAATTTCCTATGATCCCAAAATGCCTTCCCTAAACTGGGTAACAGCTCACGTCAGGCAGGCTACAAAATAAAAGTGGTTATTTACATAAAATTAAAAAAATTAAGCCGCCAAAATAAAAGCATACTGGGCTCAAGCTGGAGAGGAACCCTGCCATGTCACAGGGACACCCAGCGTGACTCTGGCTGACTGATATGACCCGATAGCGATGTTCTGACTATTGGGGTGCAGGAGCAAGCCGGCTCTTCTCTATGGAATGTGTTAAAACAAAAAAAAATCAAAATCTAAAATCTGACAGGGCGCTCGAAGCCCCTCGTATCGCCTGCCAGGCCAACAATTCTCAAAACGAAAAACAGAAAGAAGGAAAGAGATAAGAGGAGAAAGCAGGAACAGTTGGTTTTTAAAAAAAGCATGTCCTGGATTAGTACTCTGTACAAAGCGGATTACTCTCAAACTTCCAAGTCCGGCTTAAAGCATTCGAGTCTGAAACGCTCAGTCCGGGTTGCACTTCCTGCGGCCCACGATTTGAGGTGAGGAATGGCTCTGGGCGGAGAGCGGGACGTTCTCCGTGACGCTCCTGCGGACACCGGGGCAAAGATGGGCTGAAGACGAGTAAGGCGAGCTGGGAGGGAGATGGCAGGCTCACGTGGTCCTGGCGTCGCAGCCTCTCACGTGGACTTCTGTCTGTAGTGGAGCGTCAGATCTCCGCCGCTTTTCCAGATGAAATGCTTCACTGTCCTCAGATCCATATTCGGGTCCAAAACCTGGAGAAAGGAAAAGGAGGTGGCGCTTTAGAAGAGCCGGCCAATCAACTGACCAAAGTAGAGTCTGGTTAACAGGGATGGACTGTGGCTCCCATCCCTAACCAGGGAGACTTTGGGACAGCTGGGTTACTGCGACCCCTGAAACGTGATCGACTGTCTGCTGAGCTGGTCCTCCATGCGTCATAGAACCGGTTCTACTGGCTGAGGTTGGGTCAAATCTGGCTATGAAATACGGCAATCTAATAAAATTCAGTACGGTGTTGAGCTGCAGTAGCTACACACTACATAACAGAACCTAGACCGGACAATGTCAGGGCACAGCCGCTCACCAGGGTCGGCCACCCAGTCACTATAAGGAACTCACGGTCATAACGGCCCTAGTGACCAGTGCAACCTCTTATATCAGTCTGCGCTGCTTATTTAGCTGACCCAACATCTTACCCAACACTGAGATATACCACAGCTGATGCATTCAGACTCCCCTGAAGGTTTAATAAACTTATAAGCCACATCAGTGTTCAGACACAGACCCCAACACAATTCCCAGGAGAATGGGATTGGGATTTTCCCACTGCTGGTAGACCCGTATGACCGTACGCTGCTTCCATACACCTGCAGATTCAGCTACTTCCTTCACACTATGGTCTTTGGCCCCGCCCACATGCCGTCCCTCCTTTTAGCCATCTGCTCTGGAGCCATTCCCTGCACCAGCACTGTAGCACCTCTTCCCAATCTACGGATCCCATCACTCGCACCCCTCAGGTATTCATAGACCCATCGTCCTCGTACAACAGCGCCCTCTGCAGGAGCCTGAGGAGACTACCACCTTAAACACACAAGGGGCGGTGACTTTTTGTCTGGTGGGCTAATCGGCTTAAAGACCGCTGTGTTCGAACGCAAGAGGAGAAATGGAGTGAATGGGATGAGTGGTGCATTGTCCTGACCTGATCCTGGCACATGAGCTCGATCTTCTCCTCGGCCAGCTGGGCCACGTCCTCCTCCTTCTCCTGTTCCCCGGGCTTCTCGGTGGTCGAGGAGCTGGTGGTCTGCGACTCCGTGTCCAGGTTGATGATCTTCTCGTAGACATGCTCCATCACCTTCCTCACCTGCAGCATGTCGCTGGCGGACAGGCGGTCCCTACAGACGCAAAGCTGGGGTTACTATTAAGCTCCATGGCAGGAACTGTTCACAGTGGTGGTGATGGGAACCAGACTTTAGTGTTGAGTTATACTGTATGGTGCAGGGGGTTAGGCCATCAACATTCCATATATGAACTCAGAAGTGCATGTTATAGTATATGAGTGTCTATATGGGTGTTGTAGATATGATGACCCCTGGATCCCACCACCACCAAAGAACATCTGGGTCCCTACAATCATCACCAAACCCACCCTCAACGAGTCTAAACCAATACAGCTGAACTACGATTTAATACGTTGAGAGAAATGGCTTGCCTATAGAATAGGGATGCACCGATCCGATATGGGGATCAGATATCGGCTTCCATTTGAATCAAGTTAGCTGGATCATGTATCGGACAAATGGGCCACTCCATGGGGCCGACCGACTCTAATTCGTTGTCGATGTGCGCTATGATGTCAATGGCATGTCTGCGTGTTGCCTGTAGGTGTATCTGGGAACCGTGATGGCCGCTGTGGTCACAGAGCAGCGCTACTAGGTTATCTACCAGCTCCCCAGCGGAGTGGACTGTCAGTGTGCAGAGGATAACAAAGCAACGGGGAACAAAGAATGCCAGGAGGAAAAAAAAACTGGCGTGGGCTTGTCTTGGCAAAACAAAACTCAAGACTGAGCAACCAAGGACTTGTGTTTGCCTCTTGATTGCTCATTGGTTGCCCTTTGTCTCCCCCCAGTGGCCAGAGGTGGATCTGCAGGAACCTGAGACCTTACAGTAGACTTGACTTACAACAGGGAACATGGAGGGAGCCGGAGAGTGAGCTGGATGAGTGAGCTTAGTGCAGTAGAGTTTGTCAGTCCTGGTATCGGATCCATATCGGGTATCCACAGATATGCCGAGTGTATGTATCAGTGCTGGTATCGGACCTGGAAGAGCTGGATGGGTGCATCCCTAGTA
Source organism: Prochilodus magdalenae (assembly GCA_024036415.1). Classification (NCBI taxonomy): domain Eukaryota; kingdom Metazoa; phylum Chordata; class Actinopteri; order Characiformes; family Prochilodontidae; genus Prochilodus; species Prochilodus magdalenae. The sequence continues at coordinate 293,351 of JAMWET010004530.1, forward strand.
TGGAGCCCCCTGTGGCTCCGCCTGTGGATCAGGGTGTGTGTACACGGTTCTTACAGTCACTAAGGAACCAGAGGTGTCTTACTTCTTGAGCGTCTTGGCGCCGGAGGACGAGTGCGGCTGCAGGTAGAAGGGGATCTTGTTGAATTTGGGCATGTTTTTCTGCAGCAGGAAGAAAATCAGAAACGGAGAGTTAGAAACGCTCAGCCTGGGAAACAGGAAGAGCAGCAGACCCCGCTGAAATAAACCCAACCCGTCTTACGTCTACAGTGATGTCTATAACCCACTGCGGGACAGTTTCATTCAGCAGCATGGACTCCGTCTCTCCGCCTGAGTCTCGACACAGTAACCTACAGGACGGCACAAACGGGGAGAATCAGGCAGGCAGATATCCGATCATACACACCCACTCTCAATCTCACCCTGGCTCAGTGTAGGAGTGTGTCTGAGATTAACAAGAGTGATGGTCATTTCATTCAGTGAAGCATCGCTGAGCTAAAAACAGAAGAGGATCAAAATACAGAATTATACTGCCAGTATTTCATCATCACAACATTAGCTCTGTAAATCCATATTTCAGAATGGTCCGGGAACATTCATATTTTACAGCCCTTTACTACTATTATTATTATTATTATTATTACCATTATAACAACTATTGTTATTATCATTATCATTCATTATTATTATTACTATTATTATTACTACTATCATTATTATTATAATTGTTATCATCATTTTTATTATTATTATTCATATATTTTTAAAACTTACTATATTATTATTATTATTGTGGTTTTTTTTTTTACCAGTAATAGTAATAATAGTAGTAGTAGCAGCATTAGTAGTGGTAGTATTTTTATTAGAAGTATTATTATTATTATTATTATTATTATTATTATTATTATTATGACCGAGATTATGATTAATATAATTACTATATTTATCATCACTACTACTAATTATCATTATTATTATTATTATTATTATTATTATTATTATTATTTGTTACTACTAGTAATAGCAGTTTTTTGTTATCATCACTGTTATTAATATTAGCAATAGTAGTAATAGTCCTAGTAGTAGTAGTAGTAGTAGTAGTAGTATTTTAATTAAAGGTATTATTATTATTATTATTATTATTATTATTATGTTATGTTTTTACCAGTAATAGTAATAATAGTAGTAGTAGCAGCATTAGTAGTGGTAGTATTTTTATTAGAAGTATTATTATTATTATTATTATTATGACCGAGATTATGATTAATATAATTACTATATTTATCATCACTACTACTAATTATCATTATTATTATTATTACTACTAGTAATAGCAGTTTTTTGTTATCATCACTGTTATTAATATTAGCAATAGTAGTAATAGTCCTAGTAGTAGTAGTAGTAGTAGTATTTTAATTAAAGGTATTATTATTATTATTATTATTATTATTATTATGTTATGTTTTTACCAGTAATAGTAATAATAGTAGTAGTAGCAGCATTAGTAGTGGTAGTATTTTTATTAGAACTATTATTATTATCATTATTATTATTATTATTATTATTTTTATTATTATGACAGAGATCAATATAATTACTACATTTATCATCACTACTACTAATTATCATTATTATTATTATTATTATTATTATTATTATTATTATTATGTTACTACTAGTAATAGCAATTTTATTGCTATCATCGCTGTTATTATTATTAGCAATAGTAGTAATAGTCCTAGTAGTAGCTTTTTATTAGATGTATTATTATTATTGTTATTATTATTATTGTTATTATAATTATTTGGTATGCACTGTGATTGAATGCATTACCCCCCTCCTAACTCAAAATTCCAGAGCAGCTGTGAGGAGTTTTACCTGAACAGCGTCCGTCCGCCTGCCTCCCCGAAGATGACCGGAGTGTGCGGGGGCACCTGGAAGTATCCGTTTCCTTTCTGAAGCCTGCTCTCCTGATCCCCGTTCACTGCAGCAACACCAAACACACCAGCGTTAGTCCCGCAACGACGAGCACCAACACCCTACATACCAGCCCAGCAGCTTTACCGTGGTTGACCTCGCCCTCCTCTTCCTCCATAGGGTTGATGTGCGTCCGGGGCCAGAACTCAAGCAACGCCTGCAGCAGCAGACCGCCCAGATTTACTGGGGACAGGAAGTAAGCACAGCAGACGTTAGCATCTATGCTCATCTGAATCATTAGCTTAGCGCTATTTCACGACTACATGTCCTACAAAGCTCCAGTTATAAAGTTTAGCTGATTATGTGCACCAATGAGAGTCATGTCACTCCAACATGACCATTTTCCAACTTCTCGTTATTCCTTAGCGTTATACAGGCTGTGTTTGTAACTGTGTCTTTAAGACTGTTATATTTAAATGACCTGTCTCCTGATTGGCTCCTGTGCAGCCTGAACTGAAACACTCCTTATGATTTCTCATAACTCAGTGAGCTCGCTGGACAAAAAATGAGTCACCTTGTGTGTTGAAGGTGGTAGTACCTTCAGGCTCCTGCAGATGGCGCTGCACAAGGACAATGGGGCTATAAATACCTGTGAGGTGTGAGTGACGGGATCCATAGATTGGGAAGAGGTGCTACAGTGCAGGGAATGTCTCGTTCCATGTGTGGAAAATGGCTCCAGAGCAGATGTTAAGGATTGGCTAAAAGGAGGGACTGCATGTGGGCGTGGCCAAAGACCATAGTGTGAAGGAGTAGCTGAATCTGCAGGTGTGTGGAAGCAGCGTACGGTCATACGGGTCTACCAGCAGTGGATACAATCCCAGTCTACAGGGAATTCTACTCGGGATTCTCCAGGGAAGGCATCCACCAAATCTGGCCCAACTGACCAATTCTTATATGGAGTAAGAGTGTCTGAACATTGACGTGGCTACATCCAGAAATTTGTCCAGTACATGCCCACTCCAGTACCAGCTGTTCCTCAGTCCTGTTTGATTCTCTACACTACTGGAAGCATGTCTCCCAAACTCCAGATCAGATATTGTATTAGATCTGTGTATTTAGAAAATCACTAATGACCTCCAGAAGCCTGTTTTTAGAACCATGCCCGCTGTGCGTTTCACCCCAGCCACCGCTCGCCAGTCTCTCTGTAGGTCACCTGAGGTCATCTTACGGTGGGTAAGGGACATTGGAATGAGGTGGCGCTCATCACGGTCAGTAGAGAGTGGGTTTGGCCCTCTGCCAGTCTGTAGCTGTGTTGTCCTGTGTGTTTGCTGCTGGACCTTGTTCTTATGAACCAGACGCTCACTGTATCTGCCAGTAAAGCTAGAACCCAACCTTCGGTTCCTCACTGAGAACCTGCTGTACATGTGGAGATGCTGATTTAACTGTATGGAGCAGTGAGTGAGTCTGTAGTAGTGTTTACAAACTACATCAAACTCTTTGCAGAAACTCTACCAAGCAGGAGGTAGACTCACGTTTTGGGTCTGAGCCATCAGGACTTGTGAAGCCGGCATCTTTGGCAGAAACCCAGGCAGCAAAGCAGTCACTCTCATCTAAGGTAATGGTCAGCATCTGCGCAGCAATGAAGCCAGGTTAATCCTCTCAACAGGCACACACCAAAAACCTTCAACATGCCAAAACCTTCGTTCTACAGTGAGGGAAAGTGCAGACCTACACCATCTACTGACTGGGACATCGTGAGGATGGGCAATTCCACTAACAGTGTTTCGGACCAAAACCTAAAGCTGGAACTTTGATGAAACTGAAATTTGAGAATTAAAATTCAGAGCCATGAGGAAGTCGAGCTCCGCATTTAATCTATCCGTGTAATGAAACTCCTACACCTACACAGACACACCCCTAACTTGCCCTGAGCGGTGGGCCGCCCTATCTACAGCATCCCGAGAGCAGTTGGGGGTTAGGTGCCTTGCTCAAGGGCACTGCGGTCGCGTCCGTGACTTTCCTGTCACAAGGCTGGTTCCCTATCCTCCAGCCCACGACTGCCCATGCCTGCCCACGCCAACCCACGAATGCCGCCTCCAGTAAGGGTGGCCACTTTCATAACCCCAGAAGGAGGACATCATAAACGGCACACATACTACTGTTGGCGAGTGAACAGTTTAAATAGAGGACTGATAGGTGTCCGTCCAGGTACTGGGCTGGATCGAGGACTGGGAGGCCTAAAACCTGACGTGTGGCTACTCTACCTCTGGCCCACATACAGTACAATCACAGCAGGTACAATACATGGTGAGGTACAGCCAGGGGGCGCTAAAAGACTGACTATGGAGTGACCTCTACCGAGGCACACCATCCCATACAACCAGCAATGTGCAGCCCCTCCAGTTCATTCACATGGACGGCTACTACCGCAGACAGCAGGGGGCGATGTGACCACTCTGTGTCCTATACTCACCCCGGTTTTTAGGTCCACAGAAAACCAGTTCGGTACGTAGACCATCTTAAAGCGCTTCTTGATCTCCTCGTCAAATTCCACTTTGCCCAGGTCCTCTCCTTTACACGCCTAACACACACACACACACACACACACACACAGCAAAACACAAAACAACCAGACGGTCAACTCTCCGCCTCACTGGGTCCCCTGCAAGCTGACTCCACCCGTCACCAGCCCTGACCTTGAGCACGTCCCAGAATGCCACGTTGTTGTTGGTGTCTTTGGTAAGGATGTGCCTCTTGTCGTTCAGGATGTGACACTGTATTATGCTGGCGCCACCTGCAGGCAGTGCATCAACACACAACCCGTCACAAACGAGAGGGAAAAACTCGGGAGGTCTATAAAAACACTAACAGAAGGAAAGATCTCTGTGATGGACGAATGGGAGGAGAATGACGCCACCTGAACGAGGCTTACCTTTAACGGCCTGCTCGGGCTGTGTACACAGCGGCGTTAGCGGGGCGCTGCAGTCGTTATCGTAGTCGCCGGACGCTCTGAAGTTATGCATTCCCTTTAGAGACTGAAAATAAAAAGCACAGCGTGAGACGACGAGATTAGCCGTAGTCATTCAGTTCGGATGTTCCAGAAGCGGCTGCCTGGCTTACGCACCCATTTGTTTACACAGGATTTGGTTGTGGACACCCAAATGGCAGGAGGAGGGTCGGCTGACCTGTCCAGCTCCATCTGAATGAGGAGAAAACAGATGAGACAGACGGCTCTGCGTCCACTACAAGAAACGTTATGGCAGTTCATCCAAAAACAAGTTCAATGCCATTAAAACATGCGTCTCCATTCTTGTCGTTTTTTTACTTTCGTGCTGTAAGGGTCACTTTAAGTGCCGGCAGGGAGGGAGGGATGGCTGTGTAACTACTTGGAATGAGGAGGAACTGTATGAACTCCCTCTGACTCACTCTCAGAACAGGGGCCTTCTCCTCGCATATCAGCACTCGGATATCCGGGTTGCGCAGGTCCGTGCAGTAGATTTTGCGATCCCGCCCTCCGGAGTAGATGTGTGTGAAAGCCTCGTTGGCCTGCAAGGCCCACACGCCCTCGTCATGGACCCGGTAGGTGGCGATACAGCGCTGCTGACCCAGAGACCAAAGCCGTATGGTCCCATCTGAACTACCAGACAGACACTAAGACAGACAGAAGGAATAGAACACATACGGCCTTAAACTCCAGGCTTATCATTAATCTTAAGACTCCTCGCTCAGTTACTACAAACTATTGTGTAACTACTGGATGAGCATTTAAAGGACTAATCCGTGACCAGGAGTCCAAAAGAGCACACCTGGCATCACAGCCCAAACCCCAACCCCCCACACAAAGTACCTAAAGCCACCTTCTGACAGTGCTGGTCAGAGAGCCCCATACACACTCATCATCTAAAAAACAGCTGCACCCAGAAGGAGGTGTGGGAGTGTGGTGGTGTTGGGAAGGAGGATAAAGGTGACCAGGATCAATAACTGATGAAAAATTCAGACTGATATGATCAATATTTATTGAGCTACACATACAGAAGTCTCTCTCTCAGTATGGCGTCGGGCCGCCGTGTTTGCTAACCCAACACACCAGACGTCTCGGTATGGAGCTGTAGAGGTTCCTAATGGTGTCCTGTGATAATCCATCCCATGCAGCTTGAACATCCTCACACAGTTCCTGCAGATGGTGCGGTAGGGGTGAAGGTGGAGGGACACCAGGTCTTCTGGACATGTGACCACACACCGTTCATCTTGGTGCTGACCACGGTGCCTCCACACACGGATTCGTTGGGCGTCTCCACCAAGACTAAAGCGGGACTCGTCACTGAAGATGACCCGCTGCCATTCTGAGTCACTCCATGACAGTCGTACGACACCACTGCAGTCTTTGGTGACGGTGACGTGGTGTTAAGGACAGTCGTGGTAACGTGGTGCTGCACTAACAGGATGACTCATGGAGGACACCACTGCTCGCTGGATGTCTGTAATGGTGGCTGTTGGGTCAGTCAGGTACAGAGATAAGACCCGTTCCTGCTTACATCACACGTGCGGCCGAGTGAATCAGTAGCATGTCTCATGATGTCAAACCTACCCACCAAGTTTCATTCCTGTGGGTTGATTCCTTCTGGGAGCAGCTATTAGTGCAACCAATTTTTGATGGTGACTGTATCACAAGACCCAGCCAATGTCATGGTGGCCTCTTTACGGTTTAGTCCTGATAAGGTCCAGAACGCTGCTCTACGCTAATCAAAGCAAACAGGGGCCATTCGGCATCATGCAAAGTAAGCCAGGCAAACGAACCCCGAAAATACATATAGTGGGCAACAGTGAGAGCCTCTGAAGGCACAGGAAGATGCAGGTCACCTGGGCACCAGCTGTAACACCTGTGGACGAGTACCAGCTGCAGCGTTTAGTGATTTGCATGCACCTACCTGAGTGCCGTCTCTGTTTAATAATAATGACTTCACATTGTCCGTGTGTCCTTTCAGCTTCATGAGTTTAGCGCATGTCCGCGGATCCCAAACCCTCAGGACCTGACGAATAAAAAGAAAGGCGTGATGAACAGGAACGAGGCTCAGTCCCTTTCCTAGAAACCCGTATTTATTAAGGAACTTTCTAGGAAACCTTTCCCGGTTTAGTTCCAAGAATGTTCTGGCATTGATTGGCTGAAGTGAGATCAACTGGCTATCACCTGCACCTGCTTGTCTGGCCATCAAGAGCCAAACCTGCAGTCACACTGGCCCTTTCCAGACAAGACTGGACACAGGAGTGGGAATCCTTAAGAATGGAGGTCTGCTTGATGAGGATTCCTGGTCATGTTCCGTTAGGACCAGGCTTAACTGGTGTCTGAATGCTTTACCTTCTCCGTGGAGCCCGAGACGATGACTGTCCCCAGCTGATTCATGGCCAGGCTGTAGATGGAGTCTTTATTCCCACTCAGTGAGGAAGCTGCCACGGAAATAAAGAGATTACTCGGCACTGCGTTCTGGAAGCCTCAGACGGAATACTACACATTCCCAGGCTCCCAAATTCGGTACTGCTTTACTGTGTACGTCAGCACTAACTTCTAACTACTCATCCGGCCGGAACATCCCATAAATTCAAGACTTAGGGGGGATCTGAAGGGGAGTCTGATGACTGGAAGTGTGCTGATGAAGAGTGTTTGACTCCAGAGGACATTGACTCACTGGTGACGGTGTTGTTGGAAGCAGTCAGTGCCGTTAAAGTATTTACATCCCACAGGAATATCTGTCTGTCCAGACCCGCGGACGCCACCAGCTCCTTGTCCTTCGCGTATGCCAAAGCTTTGACGTAGTCCTGCAGCACAAAGATAACACAGAAGAACGTACGAATCACAATAAAGCCCCCAGACGCCGCTGATCGGACACGGCAGGGGCCGCACTGGAGCTCTGAGACTAATGAAAGTACGAGCTAGGGATGCGACTGAACCGTACCTACTCGCGTGTAACACCTTGGACTGGATTGGACATGGACTGGACAAGTTTCTGGATGTGGGCCATGTCAATGTTCAGACACTCTTACATCCAAGAAGTGCACAGTTGGATCAGATTTGGTTTCCCTGACTCAATTCCGAGGAGAATTCCCTGTAGACTGGGATTTTCCCACTGCTGGTAGACCCATATGACCGTACACTGCTTCCATACACCTGCAGATTCAGCTACTTCCTTCACACTATGGTCTGTGGCCACGCCCACATGCCTAGTCACTCCTTTTAGCCAATTAGTAACATGAGGTATGCGTCGATCTGATATTAGGATCGGATATTGGTTTCCTTGGATTGGGTATCGGATAATTAGGCCGATCCATGGGGCCAGTCTAATTAGCTGGCAATGTGTGCTACGATGTCAATAGCATGCTAGCAGGGGTGCTTGTAGATGTAAAGGGGAACCGTGGTGGTCTCTGTGGTCAGAGACCAGCTCTACCAGGTGAGCTAACAGTTCCCAGCAGAGTGGGCTCTGAAAGGACAAACTTACAAACGGGGAACAAACAAAGACCTCCGGGAGGAAAAGCTGGAGTGCTCACCGACAGCCGCCCGACTCTCGGTACTTCAGCAGCGCGAGTACGCTTTGTTATACATCCGATATTCATAAACGTATCTCTGTAGCTCTTATTTATTTGATCTTATTGTTCGGGAACTCGTTGATCGCCCCGACTGAGGATGCAGGAAGTCTGGGAGTGATTCTGGATGGCCAGTTATCGTTCTCGGCTCATATAGCGAACCTGACTCGGTCATGCAGATTCCTCCTCTACACCATCCGGAGGATACGACCCTTCCTCTCTCAGGAGGCCACCCAGCTGCTGGTCCAGTCTCTGGTCATCTCAAGGCTAGACTACTGCAACTCGCTCCTGGCTGGTCTTTCTCTACAGGCCATCAGGCCCTGCAACTTGTCCAGACCGCAGCAGCTCGACTCATCTTCAACCTTCCGAAGTTCACCCACGTCACTCCACTGCTGCGCTCCCTTCACTGGCTTCCTGTTGCTGCACCCACATCAGGTTTAAAACTCTGATGCTGGCCTACAAAGCCAAGAATGGACCAGCGCCTCTCTACCTTATGGCAATGGTGAAGAGTCGAGCTGCACCTCGAGCCCTTCGTGCTTCAAGTACAGCTCGTCTCAAACCACCATCCCTGAGGACACATGGAAGACAAGCGTCCAGACTCTTCTCTGTCCTGGCTCCCAGATGGTGGAATGAACTCCCACTGGGCGTCCGAACAGCGGAGTCTCTCGCGGTCTTCAAACGCAGACTGAAGACCCATCTCTTCATAAAGCACTTAAGTAAGTGAGCTCCAGTAGTGGTGTAAATTGTGTGTATTGTGCTGCACTTATAATGACCTTTTCTCCTCTATAGTAATGAGCACTGGGCTGGGGTTGCCAGGTATCTAGGTATCAGCACTGGTCCCCTGTTCGGGCAGTGTCTGAGCTCATGGTGAGTTCTAGGCTCTAACCTTCTTGTACTAGCTGGAATATCATCCAACGGAACACTAAGCACTGTTGTAAGTCGCTCTATAAGAGTGTCTGCTAAACGCCTCGAATGTTAAATGTTAAAGACAAGCCTCTTGTACATGTTACAGACCTGGCGGAATAAAGACTCCTTGGGTCCGAGCGGTTAATCCGATTGTTCGGACAAGCCTTAGCTTCAAAATGTAAACACAGCTGGTCGTGTCTGTGAACGCTTTACCTTGTGCGTCCTTAACGTGGACATGCAGAAGCCCTTGTGTGCGTTCCAGACTTTAACTGTGGTGTCGGATGAGGCTGAGATCACTAGGAGAAAAGAAGCCAGATGAATCCGCCGAACTGAAACATGCAGAATCCTCTGATTGAACTGTGATTGACAGGCGTCAGATAAGACGTGCCGGGAGACTTACGTGTTTTCCCGTTACAGCACAGCACTATGTCATTCACCCAGTCCGTGTGGTGCTCCATTGAGGCTATGTAGGGATCCTGCTGCAATGAAAGAGCGGTTACTCTCCTCCACAACCACATAATATAATATTACATTTACGGTATTTAGCTGACGCTCTTATCCAGAGCGACTAAGAAGGTTAATCATATTACAGGTGGGCCAGTGTAGTGTTAGGAGTCTTGCCCAAGGACTCTTATTGGTGTAGCACAGCGTAGTCACCCAGACTGGGATTCGAACCCCAGTCTCCCACATGCGGTGGTGGCTCCCTGGTGGGCAGTGGTCTTATCCGCTGAGCTACACCAACCATCACACATCAAACAGCTCGGGGGAAAATGTCAGACAGGACCTGTAAGTGATCAGTGTCTCTAGCTGTCCAGGTTCTGGGTTTGTGTTGGACCAGAATTCCTCTGTTCTGTTTGATTCTCTACACTACTGGAACCATGTCTCCCAAACTCCAGATCAGATATTGTATTAGATCTGTTTATTTAGAAAATCACTAATGACCTCCAGAAGCCTGTTTTTAGAACCATGCTCGCTGTGCGTTTCACCCCAGCCACCGCTCGCCGGTCTCTCTGTAGTATTTCAAAATAAGGACCAATTTCCTAGAAATGATCAAGTAATATCTCAATTTCCTACTCTCGAAAACATGACCTAGTATATTCATTATGTCCCCTCAAAATATCGACTTATGTTCTCCAAGAATTGGAAACAAGGTGCTGACTTTCTCAAAAAAGTACACTTGAAAATAAAGATTTATTATCTCAGAATATTGAAGCAATCTCAAATTTACCTTAAATAAAATAATATAATAATAATTCCAGATTTTCTCCAAATATTGATTAGCATCTCATAATTCATTTTCTCAAAAAAAAAATTAACCAATAATCCTAATATTGCCACAGTATCTTTAATCAAATAATAAAATAAATAATAAAATAATAATTTAAGGCCGAAAGTGGAAATTCAAACTGGCACCAAAATGTTCCTGCTGCACTATTTAAGGTGGAGCAGGACAATTCTAGAACTGGCAATTCTCTAGACATTCCACCACATGATTCCCAATGTTGCCATCTTTAAACTGTTTAGGGCTTGTTTGATGAATATGTCAGTACTTTGTGCTGATTGACGCTCCATATCCGGATGATGGAATCCCTGCCGGCAGTGAAGAGCCTATTCAAGGCCGGGTCCAGCTGTAGAGCGTTCACCCCATTCCGATTGTGCTTCTCCACCTCATCTCGTATCACGTAGGAAACCTACACAGACAGACACACACACAGCAGCTCGGTGATGGACATGGCTGACACTGCCGTAGACCGTTCACCTGTACCGTTAGCCGGTAGCTGTAACAGGTCCACGGGTCAGCAGGTCTGTAGTGCTGGCAACTAGGATACACTTCCAGGAGCTAAGGCTTCCTTGAGCGTTCCTTCTGAAAGGATGGGAATTACTAGGAAGCTGCAGTAACCATCTCTGCTCTTCTGGGAGGCTATGTTGGAACATTGCTATGAGGACTTGGTTGCATTCAGCTCAAAGAGCACTAATGGGGTACTGATGTTGGATGATGAGCTCTGGATCACTCCAGCCCATCCCAAAGCTACTGGATGGAGCTTCATCACTCCATCACCCTCGGAGTCTATTGACGATGCTTCTCTAAGGAGATTTTACATGCGGTGTAAAGAGGACGTCTGGATACTTTTGGACATGCAGTCCACACCCACAATGTCGCCACACTGAGAAGCATGAAACTACACTGGGAGGAATATCTGGAATATCGTCAACGCATTAAAAACACAAATGTATAAAACCTCATTTCATTTTTTCATCTCAAAATTAAAGACATAGTACCTATACAGTACAATAATGACTTTCTAAATGTTGGCATAGTAAGCATATCTTAAAATTATATGATGTGAGAATTTTATTTGACTTAGTATCTCAAAATAACCACCTACTTTCTAGAAATTATTGAGTAGTATCTCACAATTTATTACTGACTGAAAATTCTGGTTTTGTAGATCAAAATATTTTTTTGATTTTCTCTAAATATCTTAAAATAGTGGACTTTTTCTCAGAACATTGACCTGAAAATGACCGTTTGGAAACATTTTGACTAGGTATCTCACAATGATGGCTTAATCTCTCAAAAATATGACCTAGAATACTGAATTTTTCTCAAAATATTGATGTATGTTCTCAAAAAACTAAAAATACGGAGCTGATATTCTCAACACTTTTCACTTAGCGTCTCAAAATAAAGATGTAGATAGATAGATAGATAGATAGATAGATAGATAGATAGATACTTTATTGATCCCGAAGGAAATTTAGCAATGTATTTGACATTAAATTTGGCAGTCTCAAAATGACTTTAAATGTACCTTAAACAATTACATATTTTTTTCCAAATATTGATATAGCGTCTTATAATATTGTTATATCTACTTATTTTCTCAAATGTTTAACCTTTAATCTTAAAAAACTGACACAGCATCTGACTTAAAAGTTTGACTAAAAATACCTACAACATAAAAGTATGGAAAGTACCTACAACTAATGACTTACTTTTTTTTTTTTTTCAAAATATCGATTGAGCATCTTCAAATACTGGCTTATTTCCTCAGAAAGTTAATGCAGTATCTTAAATAACATTTTTCTATAATTTTGACCCAGCATCTCAATATATTGACTTACGTTCTCACAAATTTAACTTAATATCTTAAGAAACTATTTCAGTATTTCATAATATGGATCTGTTCCTCAAAATAATAAGTTGTTTTTGACCTGCTATCTTGAAATATTGACATAGCATCTCAAACTTTTGACCTACCACCTTAAAGCAATGACCTATCGCTTAAAAAATCAACTTTTTGTTTGGCTTATGACTGATTAATTGTAAGAAAGCAATTGATTGGCTCGGTATCTTAAAATGTTGACATACGCTCTCACAAATTCAGCTCAGTTTTTTAATTTCATTATACGGAGCAGTATCTCAAAGTTATGAGTTCCCTCCCCCCAAGTTTTCGACCTAATATCTTGAAATATTGACAGAATATCTCAAAAATTTGACCAACCACCTCAAAACAATGACCTATAGTCACTTTTAGACACTTATGATCTGCCTTGTGACTTATTAAAGTATGAGAAAGTGTTTATTTGAGGTATTCTGAGGTGCATGTCGAATTTTGAGGTAAGCTTGTGGCAATAAGTGAATAAAAAACGGTTTTAAAGTGTTTTTAAAAGCAAATTATGACTAAAAGTACATCTGCAGACAGCACCGTGTCACCACAGAGAGATCATTTAACCCCAATCTCCAGAAAAGTTCATGTTTTTATGAACTACAGAGAGGTTCTGGTTCTGTTTGGTGTTGAAGGGACGTTCCTCCTCACACTAACTGCTGGACCTCGCCGCCATTCAAAGGCTGGAGGTGTTGCCGAGGGAACGGGGTTACGGTGTTACGGGTCCCCGCAGAGACCAAACTTTATTTCAAAACGCGTTTTCGCTTTTAATCACGGTTAAACAGCTCCTCCGGTCACGGAACCGGGGCGGGGGTATTCCGGGTGACTTGCTGCGGCTGAGAAAACGTGTAACTACCCAACCCGTGTTTAGATTAGGGGTCTTCCGTTTCGATCATCGGCCTGCACAGATGTACCGCAGAGAAACGGAGGACGCCAGCGGTCCAGACTGTCTGAGCGGGCACACGGAGGGCTAGAACCGCATGTTCTCTGTGGAACAGGCTCGGTTCTGGGTTAGGTGTTTGCCTTGGTTTATGTAACATGCTGCCGCGGTAACCGGGCTGTGATCTCGCTCGGGAGCGCGCCCGGCTCTCCGTTTAGCGCTAACACAACCATCAGCGTCCTGCTCACGTTGTTCAACCCGGATGGACGGATGAGGTGGAGAAGGAGAGGTATAATACCTGGACTTTCCTCCGTCCAGCGGCGTTCTGCCTGTGATGGGTCGCCATCTTTCATGTTGACAGTCAACTTCCAGACGTCACATCCGCCTCGTCAGACATACCACTTCCGCCGACGTTGAGGCTTGCTTCCTATTCGCCAGCTTTTAGCTCGAATTTCCCGTTCCACCTTAAAAGGTGCAGATTTCTTTATGGCGTCTCTGGGAATTCGAGCTGGTGCCCGAATGTGGCAACTGCATTATTTAAGGTGGAACGAGGAAATTCAGACAGGCGCCAATGTCTAAATGCTGCATCATTTAAGGTGGAACGGGGAAATTCGAACAGGCGCCAATATCGTAATGCTACATCATTTAAGGTGGAACGATAAATTCGAACAGGCGCCAATATCGTAATGCTACATCATTTAAGGTGGAACGATAAATTCGAACAGGTGCCAGAATGTAACTGCTGCATCATTTAAGGTGGAAAAAGGAAATTCGAACAGGCGCATATTTCTTAATGATGCATCATTTAAGGTGGAACGGGGAAATTCGAACAGGCGCCAATGTCTAAATACTGCATCATTTAAGGTGGAACGGGGAAATTCAGACAGGCGCCAATGTCTAAATACTGCATTATTTAAGGTGGAACGGGGAAATTCGAACAGGCGCCAATGTCTAAATGCTGCATCATTTAAGGTGGAACGGGGAAATTCATACAGGCGCCAATGTCTAAATGCTACATCATTTAAGGTGGAACGATAAATTCTAACAGGCGCCAAAATGTAACTGCTGCATCATTTAAGGTGGAAAAAGGAAATTCGAACAGGCGCATATTTCTTAATGATGCATCATTTAAGGTGGAACGGGGAGATTCGAACAGAAGCCAGAATGTAACTACTGCATCATTTAAGGTGGAGGGAGGAAGTTTGAAAAGGCACCAATATCTTAATGCTGCGCCGTTTAAGGTGGAACGGGGAAATTCGAAGAGGTGCCCATAATGTAATGTATCATTTAAGGTGGAGCGAGAAAATTCAAACAGGTGGCAGAATGTACCTGCTGTGTTGTTTAAGGTGGAACGGGACACTTCTATAACGATGTTAAAGTAAAAATTCCACCTTTCTTAACTTACATAATTAAATGTTTGAAACAAACACAGACAGTCGGAGGGGTTTGGTGTGAAGTGCTCCGTTATTGGGAAACGTCCCGAATCAGAATGGCTCACAGTGGCAGTGATAGGAACCCTACCTCAAATAAGGTGCATGGTTCACAAAGTATATGTACAGCTCTGGAGAAATGTAAGAGCCCACCTGTAACTGATCAGTGTCTCTAGGTGTGCAGGTTCTGGGTTTGCGTTGGTTCTGTGTCTCTACACTACTGGAACCATGTCTCCCAAACTCCAGATCAGATATTGTATTAGATCTGTGTATTTAGAAAATCACTAATGACCTCCAGAAGCCTGTTTTTAGAACCATGCTCGCTGTGCGTTTCCCCCCAGCCACCGCTCGGCAGTCTCTCTGTAGGTCACTCGAGGTCATCTTACGGTGGGTAAGGGACATTGGAATGAGGTGGCGCTCATCACGGTCAGTAGAGAGTGGGTTTGGCCCTCTGCCAGTCTGTAGCTGTGTTGTCCTGTGTGTTTGCTGCTGGACCTTGTTCTTATGAACCGGACGCTCACTGTATCTGCCAGTAAAGCTAGAACCCCACCTTCGGTTCCTCACTGAGAACCTGCTGTACATGTGGAGATGCTGATTTAAGAAGGAACTGGAGTGCTCTTCCGGCCAATGAGCAGGACAGGCCAACATCTTAATACTGCATCATTTAAGGTGGAAGTGAAGCACATGAGGTGCATAGCGCCCACTGTACAAGGCTCTGGAGGCTGGGTTATGATCTGGAGAGGCGGGGTCAGCTGACTGAATGATCAGGTCTTCCCTGATTGATGGATGTGTACTCTGCTCACTACACGGCTGTTCACCAGGACGTCTGTGCCGAGATTCATCGGGCTCGGATTGAGAAGACCTTAACCCTACTGAAAGTCTTTGGGATGTGCCGGAGAGGACTTTACGGAGTCCCATCGTCCAGTGCCTGTACCGGTAACACAAGCAGCAGTGTTGCAGTAACGTTCAGCACTCTTTATTGAACACAATCTGTAACAGACGGAGAAGTTAATCAGCAGCAGTGGCATTCTTTCATCAGAACTGATGGGTCCTATACCCTCATTAACATAATCAACTGCGCAGAGAAGCAAAATCTAGTTTCCCGAACACGCAAACCAACCAGCTAACACACACATTCTACACACGCACTGTTCCCGAAACTGCACCAACATGAACGATTAATCTGAGGCTGAAATACATAACAGGAAATACGTCTCTGAGAAACGTGTGCTCCGAGACAAGCAGCCTAACCCCACTTCCTTAAAGAGCTTCGCAACCCAACTTACAATCACAGGGGCTTGGTAGCTCACTGTTCAGGTGAAGCAGGTTTAGTACAGATGTGCTGTTCAGAATTGCTGCATAAATAAATGATAAATGTAAACAAAATCACGTAAAGTAGTTTGTAAATGTGCAACTTATACAATGAGGTATAACATTATGACCACTCCCTTGTATCTGCACTCACCATCCACTGTATCAGCTCCACTGACCATATAGGACACTCTGTAGGTGTACAGGTCCAGACTGTAGTCCATCTGTTTCTCTGTATACTGTATTACCCTGTTCTTCAATGGTCAGGACCCCCACAGGACCACCACAGAGCAGGTATGATGTGGGTGGTGGATCAGCACTGCAGTGACACTGACGTGGTGGTGGTGTGTTGGTGTGTGTGGTGCTGGTGTGAGTGAATCAGACGCAGCAGTGCGGCTGGACACCTCAGTGTTACCGCTGGACTGAGAATCGTCTAGCCAACAGTGTCCTGTGGGCAGCGTCCTGTGGGCAGTCCTCCGTCCACTGATGAAGGACTAGAGGATGACCAACACTGCACTGTGCAGCAGCAGATGAGCTATCGTCTCTGACTGTCCATCTACAAGGTGGACCAGCAAGGTAGGAGTGTCTAATAGAGTGGACAGTGAGTGGACACAGTGTCTCAACACCCCAGCAGCACTGCTGTGTCTGATCCACTCACACCAGCACCACACACACTAACACACCACCACCATGTCAGTGTCCCTGCAGTGCTGAGAATGATCCACCACCCACATCATACCTGCTCTGTGGTGGTCCTGTGGGGGTCCTGACCATTGAAGAACAGGGTATTACAGTATACAGAGAAACAGATGGACTACAGTCTGGACCTGTAGAACTACAGAGTGTCCTGTGTGGTCGGTGGAGCTGATACTATATAAAGCAGCATGTTTCAATTTTCAAACATTTGAATTTGGAGGGAATACTGTGCAATGCTGAGGCCCTCCACAAGTTAAACATCACCAGTAGAAGGCATTAGGTTCTGAAGATCTCTGGAGGGTGGAGCGGAAACTAAATTTACTAATGCTGATAACTGGCTGAAATTGCCACCCTGGACACTGGTCATCAAAGTCTATACCTGTGGAGCAAACCACACTGCTCACCTGGGAAACAGTGAATGAGTTTTCAGGTCTGCACTACGAACTGACTGACCAGTGAAGGAGAGAATCTAACAACAGACAACGCTAATGAACCGAACACCGTCTTTCAAGGGAGGCAGAAATATGACGGTCTGTGTCAGGGCAGGAGGAAGCCTAAGTTAGATCCTGTCGTCCACCTTCACCTTCTGTGAGTCCAGAGCCTGCTGGGTGAACCTGGGATGGCCAGATGCCGCGGAGGAGGGCACGCTAGCTGTGGAGGGATGAGTCACATGGGAGGCATTTTGTGTCTGAGTCCACTTATCCATTCTGTGCTCCCCAGACCAGGCCTTGTTGATGGCGGAGCCCTTTGGACATAGCCGGACCTTCTGCGGGATGTCGCCCTGCTGGCTCGTCTTTCCTCGATGAGTGGATGATGTGGGTGAGATCAAGGAGCTGGGCTTCCATTCACAGCTTCCTGGTTTTGGCCTGAGAGCCTGCTGGATCCCGTTGACCGAGGCTGGAAGGGTTTTGTGATCAGTTGAGGGTGTATGGTGGACTGAGAGCTTAGGCAAGTACTCACCGGACTGAGAGGAGATGAAGAAGGATCCTGGTGTAGCGGAGGAGAAACTACCAGGAGACGGTTTAGAAGAGGAGTTTAGCTCCTGGCTGGCGTGCTCCACCTTGGCCACCGTGTTCAGACTGGGCACCGACTTCCGGGACACTGACGTGGACAAAGCTTTGGAGGTTATAACCGAGTCAGTGGTGGATACTTGGGCCTGCTGCAGGCCGTGGTGATCTGATCCCAGTGTTGATGAAGACAAGCCCGTCTTCTCTGTCTTCTCTCTGCTGTAGAGCGGCCTGTTCCAGGTGGATTTCTTCTTCTCTGCCTTCAGGTGTTGTTTTACCTGGTCACCTTTAGGCAAACTCTTGACGAGTGGACTATCCCTCCAGTAAGGTGTTCTTGCTTTCTTGCTTGAGTAGCGTTGTGAAAAATAAGGAGGTGAGGGGGACAGGGATGAGGAGGAGGAGTAAGGATCTGAGTAATAAGGAAGACCAGAGCTGTAGGAAGAAGAGGAATAATGAATGGGGGAGGAGAAAAGATCAGAGGAAGCAGGGGAAAGAACATATGAAGATGAATCCGAGTAGAAATTGGGAGAGGACAGGCTAGAAGAAGATGTCTCACGAGGAGACATGCCGCAAACTTGCATTTTGGGAACCATCCGATCACTCTTCGGAGCTTGGGCTGCAGGTAAAACAGACATCCCGGATGATGACCTGATGGAGGGCCAGTGCTCCTTCCTCCAACTGCACCTGAAACAGGACTGGCACAGAAACGACCCACTCGTGTTCTGGTTCCATGAACAAGAGAAATCAGCGTTGCACTGTGTGCAGGTGAGGGGAACTTTGGGAAGACAGGATGGCACTGCAGGCAACGTGAGGGACGTCATGTTCATCTTCCTCTTCTTCTTCCTTCCTGAACAACATAAAGAAATATGGAGAATGTCATCTACGGCTGAACGGCAATACAACATGAACATACCAGCAGAACTGTTCCCTGAGGAACACTACTGTCCTGACTCAGGATGTAAAAATGACATTCCCATTCCTATTACGTTCCCAGTATCAAAATTTAGAACCATTTGTGAACACAGAGGAACCTGTCTACCACATATCACCCATCTGTGAAGTAAAACATTCACCCACCCTCCACACACTAGGTGGGAGTGAGCACACTTAGGCAGCCCTATCCACGGCGCACGGGTGGCAGTCAGGAGTCCTGGACTTCCTGACGGTTCAGACAAACGAACTTTATAGTCACAGGCAGGTTCCCAAACCGCGAGCCCACAACTCTGCAACTCGCTCATGAACATTACAGACATCCTGAGACAAACTGGCATTACCGAGCTCGCCGTAGAAACGGATCCAGTCTTTAGTGTGGTGGTGAATTTCGGGTTTTACTGGAGGGTAGATGTGTAAGTGGATTTCAAATCATATTCAGCACACGGCAACAACACGGCGATAATGCCGATAGCCGCTATTATCGCAGACGGAGACGCAGAGTCTGAGATCTTCAGTGCTTTAACCTGGACACGCTGTCAAGGTGTCGCATCCTGATTGGCTATCCACACTTCCACGTATACACAGTGTATGGTTTTGTAGTTCCGGTTCAGCCTAGCGGGCGGGAGCTTCGGCCACAGGCCCTCTACCCCTCGGATACTTCTACGTTTTGCCTGGTGGGAATTTTTATATCATGACTCCGTTCTCAGACTTGCCTCCTTCTACGCATCATGCCAAACAGCAGCTTGCGACTGGTCGTTCTGCATGCCAGTCAAATTTCTCTCAGCTGCCGAGTGGGAGGAGGGTCCGAAGTATAAAGTCCAGAACCAGCCGCCTCCGAGATGGTTTCTTCCCCCAAGTCGTCAGGCTACTGAACAGCCAGTAGTGCTGAGGCACCGGTATATGGACCTGGTTCAGCACATCTCACCAAAACCATCTTAATGATGATCTCCATGGAGACTCATCACTCTGCACTTTACACTTTATACATATACATATTATACTTGCACATATAGACTGAGCTACTTCCATCTTCCGTAGTGTATATCTGTAGTGTATATATATATATATATATATATATATATATATATATATATATATATATATATATACACACATATATCAATATTCTATGTCCTGTATATACCCTGCATCTCTCACCTACCTCAGCCTTACCATAATGCTATATGGAAATATGTACATCTGTATATATCATAGTTTTTATTCATAACTATATTACTGTTATATAAACAGAGATTTTAGTGCTTAGTATTGTAAATATTTATTGTGTAATGAATATTTTTGTCACGTTGGGGTAGAGGACGAGGAGCCAGGATGTAAATGCAAGTAAACAAAAAAAAAAACAAAACCAAAGGAAGCAGCAAACTGAGGTGACTAGGAACAGGATTGCTAAACCAACAGACAAGGAGACAAACCGCCAACATGAAGACCAAACACCAAGCAAGGACACAGGGGACAACAGGGAGTGTAAATGAATGAAGACTAACAAGGTACACCTGGGAAGGGGCGGAGCTACAAACTAAGGACAGGTGAGGGGCCTGACAAGAGGGCGGAGACAGGAGGAGCAACGACCAAAACAAACAGAGGCACATGGAGCAGGAAAACAAAGAGCACATGGAAGAGACAAGAAACAGAAAACAGAGGCTCACCTTCACCCCTGTGAAAAAGTGAGGTGAGAATAAGAGTGAATTGATCAGATTCTCCATGTCTGGCGGTGTGTGACGACTGTAACCGTGACATTAGATTAGTATACCTATGGTCCTTGTCCACGTCTAGATTGCTCCCGTTGTTGTCCCGACTGCTGCTGAGATGGAGGGGTCGGGCGAAGCGATAGGGCCACATGGCCCTTCAAACGGATGTTTCTCAGACGTGCACTCCATATGGAGTGTTAGGAGAAAATTCCCAGAATGCCCTGCGAATCATCGGCAAGATGGCGGCACAAGCGGCCAGCGAGACCCATAAATATCAGTATGTCTCTGTTAAAGCCTCTGTACTTTAAAATCACCATGGTAACAGCGTTTTTATGGTCATTTTCTTTATAACACACATATAAATCGCTAGTAATACGCTGATGTCTCGGCGCTACCTAGCGGAACTTCCTGTTCCACCTTAAATGGTGCAGCAGTTACGTTCTTGTTCCTGAGGTTGCTGTACCATTTAAGGTGGAGTGGGGAAATTGGATCATGAAGCTGGAGATTAAAGAGCTCAGCTCAGCTTCAGATCACTGAAGAGTTCTGGGTGGAGATAATAAATAATTGCCCCGCCTCTTTGAGGTCACGTGATGCCCTAAATGTGTTTAAACAGTGAGGAGCTGAACTCCACCCTCCTCTGCTGTCACTGCAGACGGGCAGGGTCGCCTACAGAGCTCCGCTAGTAGCCTGTTACTGAAGTCATGTGGGTTGTTGTTTGTGCTCTTGTTTATTCGGTGACTCGTTTGATTGATTGGTGTGTAAAACTGAAGTCCAAGCTTCTTTTCATCTGTTTACATAAAAGCCACTGACGACACCTGATGACATGTCTGGTTCTGGACGGGTGGTCTCATTTCATAGGGGGAAGATTTCAACCACCACGCCTTTATGTCTCAGTTTCAAGGCGGAGGGTTACACTGGAAAACAAGGGGTAGGGGTAAAAGCAAGAAATGGGATAGGGCTCAAGTGCCCAACACGTCTGAATGATTCCATATGCATTAATAAAATATTCAGTGTATTTCAATTATTATGCAATAAAACCAATAACCGTGATAGTTATGGTCAATTCTAATGTGATATTAGTACCACACCATTCCTACCTGATATTTAAAACAATTTGTAAAACACTATTAGTTAGGGGGCAGTCGTGGGGGCAGTCGTGGGCTGGAGGGTCGCTGGTTCAATTCCCTGAACTGACAGTAACAACTGAGGTGCCCTTGAGCAAGGCACCTAACCCCCAACTTTTCCCCGGGCACCATGGATAGGGCTGCCCACTGCTCCGGGTAAGTGTGCTCATTGCCCCTAGTGTGTTTGGGGGTGTTTCACTTCACGGATGGGTTAAATGTGGAAGACTAAATCTCCCCACTGTGGAATTAAAATCTTAAATCTTAATTATTTGGCCAAAAATGGCGGACAAAAAAACCCCATCCAGTCTTCCAGTGTTCTGCCAAATCAGGAAAAGGCCGATAGTGACGTTTTTCTTTTGACGCTGTTGCCTTTCTCCAGTTTCCGGATGTAGACGTGAACCAGACATGAAGCTTTTACTTAGCGCTAGCGCTAAATGCTCGAGGCTACTACCCACTTTAACCCGTTGGTTTTCCACTGGGAGTCACACTGGAGCACGCCGGTGCCTCCCAGCTCGTATACAGCTTCAAGCATTCGAGCCAAACGGAGCTCCAGACAGAGTAAAGACGGGAACAGAGCCGCTACAGCGAGGCAGACAGACAGCAGCCTGCACTCACGTGCACTCACTCTCTTGGTGGGTGTGCCCACATGCCCCTTAAAGAAACACACACCCCGGTTTTACAACACGGTGGTAAGCTGGTGACCAGCGTGGAGGGAGGCGCTCTCTGTGAGACATCAGTGGCAGAATTAATGAAAGTGTGTCCGGGACAACTCACACATTCATCACCCACATTTCATCAGTCAGTGAGGTATTCTAAGTTGTCCCACCTTTGGCTTTGCGTGTCTTCACCACATTGTATTTATCCAACACCTCTACGCGGAAATAAACCACTTCCTCCAGCCCCAGCAGGGATAGAAACTCTGCGTCCCATGAAGGAATGAAGCTGAGCGCTGCTGATGGATCACACTGTGAAGAGAGAAACACCAGGGCTTAGAAAGGAAGAGGCTGCCTTCATTCTGAGTCATAATTATACCGAGTCAGCATTTAGAACAGTAAAGAGCGAAATAAAACACAACATAACGTCATACGGCGATATCTCATTATCTGTGATACCTGGCACATCTGGACACCTATGGCACATCTGCACTGCCTGACACTTATCTATTATCATAGTCCTATTCTTATTCTGTATGTGTTTATTTATATAAACCTATAAGTTTATTTATATAAACCTGTTCCATTTATTTACATTTTTACGGCGGATTTGTAGTTTTATAGCGTTTGCTACTGGTTACTGAATTTCCTTCAGGGTTAATAAATGATCTGTCTGTCTGTCTGTCTGTCTGTCTGTCTGTCTGTCTCTCTGTCTGTCTGTCTGTCTATCTATCTATCTATCTATCTATCTATCTATCTATCTATCTATCTATCTATCTATCTATATATCTTTCTAGCTGTCTATCTGTCTATCTATCTATCTCTCTGTCTGTCTGTCTGTCTGTCTATCTATCTATCTATCTATCTATCTATCTATCAATCTATCAATCTGTCTGTCTATCTATCTATCTATCTATCTATCTATCTATCTATCTATCTATCTATCTATCTATCTATGTGTCTATCTATCTATCTATCTATCTATCTATCTATCTATCTATCTATCTGTCTGTCTGTCTGTCTGTCTGTCTGTCTGTCTGTCTGTCTGTCTGTCTCTCTGTCTGTCTGTCTGTCTATCTATCTATCTATCTATCTATCTATCTATCTATCTATCTATCTATCTATATATCTTTCTAGCTGTCTATCTGTCTATCTATCTATCTCTCTGTCTGTCTGTCTGTCTGTCTATCTATCTATCTATCTATCTATCTATCTATCTATCTATCTATCTATCTATCAATCTATCAATCTGTCTGTCTATCTATCTATCTATCTATCTATCTATCTATCTATCTATCTATCTATGTGTCTATCTATCTATCTATCTATCTATCTATCTATCTATCTATCTGTCTGTCTGTCTGTCTGTCTGTCTGTCTGTCTGTCTGTCTGTCTGTCTGTCTGTCTATTTAGCTATCTATCTATCTATCTAGTTATCTATCTATCTAGCTGTCTGTCTGTCTATCTGTCTATCTATCTATCTATCTGTCTGTCTGTCTGTCTGTCTGTCTATCTATCTATCTATCTATCTGTCTGTCTGTCTGTCTGTCTGTATGTCTGTCTATCTATCTATCTATCTATCTATCTATCTATCTATCTATCTATCTATCTATCTATCTATCTAACTGTCTGTCTGTCTGTATGTCTGTCTATCTATTTATCTATCTGTCTGTCTATCTGTCTGTCTGTCTGTCTATCTATCTATCTATCGATCTGTCTGTCTGTCTGTCTGTCTGTCTATCTATCTGTCTATCTGTCTGTCTATCTATCTATCTATCTATCTATCTATCTATCTATCTATCTATCTATCTATCTATCTATCTATCTATCTATCTATCTATCTATCTATCTATCTATCTATCTATCTATCTATCTGTCTGTCTGTCTGTCTGTCTGTCTGTCTGTCTGTCTGTCTGTCTATCTATTTAGCTATCTATCTATCTAGCTGTCTGTCTGTCTATCTGTCTATCTATCTATCTATCTATCTGTCTGTCTGTCTGTCTGTCTGTCTGTCTATCTATCTATCTATCTGTCTGTCTGTCTGTCTGTCTGTATGTCTGTCTATCTATCTATCTATCTATCTATCTATCTATCTATCTATCTATCTATCTATCTAACTGTCTGTCTGTCTGTATGTCTGTCTATCTATTTATCTATCTGTCTGTCTATCTGTCTGTCTGTCTGTCTATCTATCTATCTATCGATCTGTCTGTCTGTCTGTCTGTCTGTCTATCTATCTGTCTATCTGTCTGTCTATCTATCTATCTATCTATCTATCTATCTATCTATCTATCTATCTATCTGTCTGTCTGTCTGTCTGTCTGTCTGTCTGTCTGTCTGTCTGTCTGTCTGTCTATCTACTGCGGGTTACGAGCTACTACATGTTAGCTACACAAGTTGACCACCCAAAAATGTCTTGGCTCGTCAGCTGGGTTTGAGGTACCGAGGAACAAACGTAAATGATCTGAAGTCTGTTTTGAGGAGCATGCAGACCTTCATGATCTTCAGATGAACACGAGGAACCAATCATCTCAACTGCTGAGAACATCTGACATTCTAGAACACAGAGGAAAATCTCCAGCCCATATAACACTACAGCTCAAAACACTGGGATACCAAATCCTATCACAGGACACCATTAGGAACCTCTACAGCTCCATACCGAGACGTCTGGCGTGTTGGGTTAGCAAACACGGCGGCCCGACTCCACCATACTGAGAGACAGACTTCTGTATGTGTAGCTCAATAAATATTGATCATATCAGTCTAAATTTATCATCAGTTATTGATCCTGGTCACCTTTATCTTCCTTCCCAACACCACCGCACTCCCACACCTCCTTCTGGGTGCAACAGTGTAAAAGCTCTAGCTCTCCTTGCAGGTTAGTGAATATTCATGAGGGACCGACCAATAGAATCGCTCCAAACCTGCTTAGTAATAAACCTTGTTCTATCAGCTCCACTGCAGGGTAAGAAAGCTGGGTCATCCTCCTGTACAGCTCAATTCTGGAGGGTTTTAAGGTGGACTGTATAATTCCATGAGAGGTTTTAAGGTGGACCAGATAATTCCATGAGAGGGTTTTAAGGTTGACTGTATATTTCCATGAGAGGTTTTAAGGTGGACTGGATAATTCCATAAGAGGGTTTTAAGGTGGACTGTATAATTCCATGAGAGGTTTTAAGGTGGACTATATAATTCCATGAGAGATTTTAAGGTAGACTGGATAATTCCATGAGTGGTTTTAAGGTGGACCGTATAATTCCATAAGAGGTTTCAAGGTGGACTGAATAATTCATGAGAGGTTTTAAGGTGGACTGTATAATTCCATGAGAGGTTTTAAGGTGGACTGGATAATTCCATGAGAGGTTCTAAGGTGGACTGGATAATTCCATGAGAGGTTTTAAGGTGGACTATATAATTCCATGAGAGGTTTTAAGGTGGACTGGATAATTCCATGAGAGGTTTTAAGGTGGACTGTATAATTCCATGAGAGGGTTTTTCAAGGTGGACTGTATAATTCCATGAGAGGGTTTTAAGGTGGATTGTATAATTCCATGAGTGCTATACTGTAGTCTAGTGTCTTCACTTTTATTCTACAGTAAAGCTTTAAGATAAACAGAAGGAGAACCTGCTACAAGTAGTCGATCCCCACCTCCACCCCACAGGTTTCCTGGACATTGATATCTATTGCAGTGTCATGTTTTGCATGTCTTGTCTTCGTCCTGTACGCACCTAGACGTTCTCAGTGTTTACAGATTCCCACCAATGAGTTAAAACCTGTATCTCAGTTGCAGGTTACTGAGGTCGTACGAGACTCAGTCCTTATTTTAACCTGCAGGAAAACTGGTCTAATAATGACTCCGACCTTCTGAACGGAAGTGTACAGCATCAAATCACTGCCTGTTGACGCTACAGACCCGATTGTGTTCATATTCCCTTCCAACAAAGCTCTTTGATCAGACACGCAACTAGCCAGACCCATCAGATTCGTCACAGTTCGTTAGCTGTAACTGATGCTCTGGCTAATGCGGTGTTGCAGCAACAGGGGTGGTCCGCCCTGCTGAGCTGGTCCACATGGCGTCACAGATGCTGTTTCTTTGGCTAAAGGAAGTTGCTGTTCCACTGAGAGGCTACCTAACAGCCTGACCCTGATTCAGTGTCTCCAGGACTCAGTTCGCACTAAGCAATCCCTCTGAATAACGATATTCATTAATAATTCAATAAATGACCAACAATTCTCACCATATATCTTAGGTACTACTATAAGCATTCTCCTGACCAATCACATGGCTGCTGTTTCTTGCCCCGCCCACACAAAAACAGTTTCAGGTTCAGAGGAACCAAATGCTAGCAAGCTAGACCACCCTACCTAATGGGCTGGATCAAGAGGGGCCACGGCACAAGGCTAGCTGGAATAAAAATACACTCATGATCAAAAGAACATCTGCACCCAGAAGGAGGTGTGGGATTGCGGTGCTGTTGGGAAGGAAGATAAAGGAGACCAGGATCAATAACTGATGATAAATTTAGACTGATATGATCAATATTTATTGAGCTACACATACAGAAGTCTGTCTCTCAGTATGGTGGAGTCGGGCCGCCGTGTTTGCTAACCCAACACGCCAGACGTCTCGGTATGGAGCTGTAGAGGTTCCTAATGGTGTCCTGTGATAATCCATCCCATGCAGCTTGAACATCCTCACACAGTTCCTGCAGATGGTGCGGTAGGGGTGGAGGTGGAGGGACACCAGGCCTTCTGGACGTGTGATGACAAACCGTTCATCTCGGTGCTGACCACGGTGCCTCCACACACGGACTCGTTGGGCGTCTCCACCAAGACTAAAGCGGGACTCGTCACTGAAGATGACCCGCTGCCGTTCTGAGTCACTCCATGACAGTCTGGTACGACACCACTGCAGTCTTTGGTGATGGTGACGTGGTGTTAAGGACAGTCATGGTAACGGTCTGTGTGGATGTAGTCCTGCGTGGTGCAGCCCGTCTGCCAATGGTGCTGCACTAACAGGATGACTCATGAAGGGAATTACTGCTGGCTGAATCTTCAACAAGGCATCCTGATATAGTCAGTCAGTCTATACAGTCACATGCCTGGCGGTGAGCAGTCTCATGATGTTAAACCTACCACCAAGTTTCATGTCGGTTGATTCCTTCTGGGTGCATCTATGTTTCCCAATGATGAGTGTAATTAACTGACCACTTAAACCAGTACATGGCCAAATGTGATTCAGACAGCTGAACAAACGTGTCCAGTAATTAGGAAGGGGAATTCCACCAGCTGAAGCCAAATACAGAGCCGTTTGAGAAACTCTGCTTGCTTTACAGTGAAGCAGTGGTGGTGATAGAAACCGGGGGTCTCCATGTCTACAAAACAAATATGGCTATTCAAACCCACCAATGAACCAACCCATGTCTTCTAAAGTGAAATAATATAAAAATCAATAATTATTATCATTTAGCATGAATTAAAACCAGTTTTGGGACTATGGATGGATTCAAATTCATCAAAGCCTTAGACCAAAACGTGATAATTAATGTTTTTCGGCCCCCAAAAATAGAGGATGGCCTCCTTTTCGAATTTGTCGTTCCACCTTAAATGAATGCAACTGCTGCATCATTTAAGGTGGAACGACAAATTCCAAGAAGAGGCAGCATCTATTGCACGTTTTGCACATATTATCTAAACCTAAAAGTAACATTTTCCACTATAAACTGTGAAATATACTAAAATTACAGATTTAAGCAAATAAAAAAAATCGAATTTGTAACTTTGCTGCTCCACTGGGTAAGTTACTGAAGCTAACCAGCAGCCCAAACACAAGCTAGCTAGCTAGCTAGCTATAACTAGCTAATCCGAATTTCCACACTCTCCCTATTAAATGACTTCATTTTAACAATATAAAGACAGAAATATATAAAAAATAACACTTACCTTCATATTTAATCTGCTTCTGTGTGAAAAGTAATCACTTTCCGTGCGCTTTCTGTGCACCATCTTCGCGCCGCTCCAGGTTAAAGCCAGGTTAGCTATGCTAGCAGGTCCAATCGGTCCCGATTCGGTCGGGAATCAGCTGACAAATAACGCTCAATTAGTCTCGTTCATAATCCTAAATGAGAAAGCTGACTGCTGTGAACGATAAAAACTTTTAAAGAGACAGTCAGTTGTGTCTAAAGGCCAGAAGATGGCGGTGCTGTACTGAGGAGTGGGTCTAACAGGAGTTCATGGTGCTGAGGTTTACACAGGCTGATCGCTTATCTCTACATTAGCTCCAGGATACAGAGCCACAAGGTTAACATACCGAGTCATAAATTACTATACTGAGGTCACATTTTACTACATCAAGTTCACAATTTACCATGTTAAACCAAAAATTAAAATGCTATGGCCATACTTACTACAACATCAAGGGCATGGTTTACTATATGGAGGCCATAATTGCTGTACAGAGGCCATGGTTTATTATGTTGAGGGCACAAATTACTATATCAAGCCCACAAATTACTATGTTGATACCATACATTAATAAACTAAGGCCATGCTTATTACAACATCAAGGGCATGGTTTACTAAATGGAGACCATGATTGCTGTACTGAGGCCATGGGTTATTATGTTGAGGGCACTAATTACTATGTTGAGGCCACAATTTACTTTACTGAGCCCACAAATTACTATATTAAGGCCACACAGTACTATACCAAGGACACAAATTACTAAATCAAGTTCACAAATTACTATGTTGAGGCCACAGTTTACTTTACTGATCCCACGAGTCACTATATTAAAGGCACACAGTACTATACTAAGGCCATGGGTTTCTATATTAAGGCCACACCTTACTATACTAAGGCCATGGGCTTCTACAGTATATTAAGGCCATGGGTTTCTATATTAAGGCCACACCTTACTATGCTAAGGCCATGGGTTTCTATATTAAGGCCACACCTTACTATACTAAGGCCATGGGTTTCTATATTAAGGCCACACCTTACTATATTGAGGCCACAAATTACTATGTTGAGACCATAAATTAATAAACTAAGGCCAAACTTATTTTAATTTCAAGGGCATGATTTACCATATGGAGACCATGATTGCAGTACTGAGGCCATGGTTTATTATGCTGAGGGCACTAATTACTATGTTGAGGCCACAATTTACTTTACTGAGCCCACAAATTACTATTTTAAGGTCAGACAGTACTACACTGAGGACACAATTTACTGTATTGAGGCCACAGTTTACTATATCAAGTTCACAAATAGCTATGTTGGGACCATAAATTAATATACTATGTACACACATGACTATATTGAGGCCTCAATTTACTATTTGGAGGCCATGAATTACTATATAGAAGCCAAACTTAGTAAAGCCAATTTTGACTCCATTAAAGCCGCACATGACTATATTGAGGCCACAAGAAACTATGGTGAGGCCATAATTAACTGTATCAAGGCCATTATTCACTATATTGAGACCACAAATGAATAAATGGAGGCCACACATGACTCTAGTAGCACCACAAACTAACTGACTACAGTAGTTACAATATTACTATATAGCCATGATAGTGAGCCCAGAGTGTACTATGTTGAGGCTACAGTAACTATGTTAAGGTGACTGTATACCATATCGAGGTCATTAATATAGCATATTCATATGAATATAGTAATTATGCTGACTATACTGGGGCCAGACTTTACTATTCTGTGGACATACTTATTTGAGACCACAAATTAATATCCAGATGGCACAAATAACTAAAGGAAGCCAGATTCAGACCACGTCTTATAAAAAAGCACCATGTCACCTTAAAGGCTTATCAATATAAATTATATGGACGAGTAAGAACACATTTAGCCTTAACTGCTAGTCAAAACTTTGGAGTTTAGACTTTCTCAATATCCAGTACGTTTGATTAATAAAGTTTGGTCACAGCTTTCAAATAATTAGTGTGAAGCTCGGTAGCTGGATACGTCATTCTAGATGTGTTCAGCAAATCAATGCCTCATCTTTGGAAAAGGGTGGTCAGATGTTTAGATAGTTTACTTAACAAACACAATTGTGATAATGACAGTGTTAATTACAGTTAATCTGAAAACTAAATCAAGCGTAAGGATATGTACCTTGCTTTTAATATGGTATACAGACTTCATGATGAAACTGAAGAGACGCTGGTTCTGTTAACTAGCTAGCATTCTGGAGATATGTGGTTTTGTTTTGACAGCAGAGGTTAGAAGTATGTTCTGGTGATGTTTAGGAATAGTTTATAATGTTTTAACCTTCATTCTATATGTTATTATTGTTCTGTTGATTGGTTAGAAAACTGCATAAATTGTAAATATGTATATGTAAATATAGACTGAAGAAAATATACAGCTGGGTTTAATGGGAACTCAAAATAAACCATGTCTGCCATGTTTTTGCTGGACTCCACCGTCTATATACTCTATATATATTTACTAAGATTCTGGATGTAGCCACATCAGACATTCTTACGTCAAAGAATTGGTCAGTGGAGCCAGATTTGGTGGATGCCTTCCCTGGCACAATTCCGAGGAGAATTCCCTGTAGACTGGGATTTTCCCACTGCTGGTAGACCCGTATGACCGTACGCTGCTTTCATACACAAGCAGATTCAGCTACTTCCTTCACACTATGGTCTTTGGCCACACCCACATGCAGTCCCTCCTTTTAGCCAATCATTATCATCTGCTCTGGAGCCATTTTCCACACATGGAACGAGACATTCCCTGCACTGTAGCACCTCTTCCCAATCTATGGATCCCATC
The DNA here is from genome assembly GCA_024036415.1 of Prochilodus magdalenae. Classification (NCBI taxonomy): domain Eukaryota; kingdom Metazoa; phylum Chordata; class Actinopteri; order Characiformes; family Prochilodontidae; genus Prochilodus; species Prochilodus magdalenae. Next base: position 324,470 of record JAMWET010004530.1, read on the forward strand.
ACTCACACCCGGCAGGGATTTATAGCCCCATCATCCTTGAGCAGCGCCATCTACAGGAGCCTGAAGGCACTACCATCTTAAAAACAAGTGACTCATTTTCTGACTCATATGTGTATATATATATATATAAATATATATATATATATATATATATATTTATTTATTTATTTGTATACGTACCTTATGTATGTATATGTACTTTATATTATGTCAGCTTTGTGTGCCTCCAACACGTCCAGGTACCCATCGTAAAACAGAAGACCACTGCACTTTCTTCCGCTTCTTTAGCAGGTTTATGGATCCTTCGAAGTCGTAATATCCAGTCACCAAGTTCTCAAGCTAGTTTCCACCCCAGGCTACACTCTGTCAGGTCAGTGGATGAGGAGGTGTCACCCAGCTCTGTATTTCTTCTGACAGCTTGCACTGCAGAAACATGCACACTCCAGCCTCAAAGTATGGAGTATCTGGTAAAGCGGACAGTGACAGTGCTACACAATATTAGACCACATCATGAATAACCATAGGGGTTAGAGGTTTAGTGTAGATGTAGGGGTTAGGGTTTAGTGTAAATGTAGGGGTTAGGGGTTTAGTGTAAATGTAGGGATTAGGGTTTAGTGTAAGTGTAGGGGCTAGGGTTTAGTGTAAATGTAGGGGTTAGGGGTTTAATGTAAGTGTAGGGGTTAGGGGTTTAGTGTAAGTTTAGGGGCTAGGGTTTAGTGTAAATGTAGGGGTTAGGGGTTTAGTGTAAATGTAGGTGTTAGGGTTTAGTGTAAGTGTAGGGGCTAGGGTTTAGTGTAATTGTAGGGGTTAGGGTTTAGTGTAAATGTAGGGGTTAGAGTTTAGTGTAAATGTAGGGGCTAGGGTTTAGTGTAAATGTAGAGGTTAGGGTTTAGTGTAAATGTAGGGGTTAGGGTTTAGTGTAAATGTAGGGGTTAGAGTTTAGTGTAAATGTAGGGGTTAGGGGTTTAGTGTAAGTGTAAGGGTTAGGGTTTAGTGTAAGTGTAGGGGTTAGGGGGTTTAGTGTAAATGTAGGAGTTAGAGTTTAGTGTAAATGTAGGGGTTAGGGGTTTAGTGTAAATGTAGAGGTTAGGGTTTAGTGTAAGTGTAGGGGTTAGGGGTTTAGTGTAAATGTAGAGGTTAGGGTTTAGTGTAAGTGTAGGGGTTAGGAGGTTTAGTGTAAATGTAGGGGTTAGGGGTTTAGTGTAAATGCAGGGGTTAGGGGTGTAGTGTAAATGTAGGGGTTAGGGGTTTAGTGTAAATGTAGGGGTTAGGGGGTTTAGTGTAAATGTAGTGGTTAGGGTTTAGTGTAAGTGTAGGGGTTAGGAGGTTTAGTGTAAATGTAGGGGTTAGGGGTTTAGTGTAAATGTAGGAGTTAGGGGGTTTAGTGTAAATGTAGGGGTTAGGGGGTTTAGTGTAAATGTAGGGGTTAGGGGTTTAGTGTAAATTGTAGGGGGTTTTGGGGGTTTAGTGTAATTGTAGGGGTTAGGGGGTTAGTGTAAGTGTAGGGGTTAGGGGGTTTAGTGTAAATGTAGTGGTTTTGGGGTTTAGTGTAAATGTAGGAGTTAGGGGGTTTAGTGTAAATGTAGGGGTTAGGGGGTTTAGTGTAAATGTAGGGGTTAGGGTTTAGTGTAAATGTAGGGGTTAGGGTTTAGTGTAAATGTAGGGGTTAGGGGGTTTAGTGTAAATGTAGGGGTTAGGGGGTTTAGTGTAATTGTAGGGGTTAGGGTTTAGTGTAAGTGTAGGGGTTAGGAGGTTTAGTGTAAATGTAGGGGTTAGGGGTTTAGTGTAAATGTAGGAGTTAGGGGGTTTAGTGTAAATGTAGGGGTTAGGGGGTTTAGTGTAATTGTAGGGGTTAGGGGTTTAGTGTAATTGTAGGGGTTAGGGTTTAGTGTAAATGTAGGGGTTAGGGGGTTTAGTGTAAATGTAGGGGTTAGGGGGTGTTAGTTGTAAATGTAGGGGTTAGGGGGTTTAGTGTAAGTGTAGGGGTTAGGGGGTTTAGTGTAAGTGTAGGGGTTAGGGGGTTTAGTGTAAAGGGGTGTAGGGGTAGGTGTTAGGTTTAGTTTAGTGTAAATGTAGGGGTTAGGGGTTTTTGTGTAATTGTAAGGGTTAGGGGTTTAGTGTAAGTGTAAGGGTTAGGGGGTTAGTGTAAGGTTTAGGGGTTAGGGGGTTTAGTGTAAATGTAGGGGTTATGGGTTTAGTGTAATGTAGGCGTGTAGGGGTTAATTTAGGGGTTTAGTGTAAATTTTGGAGTTGGGGTTTAGTGTAATTGTAGGGGTTAGGGGTTTAGTGTAAATGTAGGGGTTAGGGTTTAGTGTAAATGTAGGGGTTAGGGGGTTTAGTGTAAATGTAGGGGTTAGGGGTTTAGTGTAAGTGTAGGGGTTAGGGGTTTAGTGTAAGTGTAGGGGTTAGGGTTTAGTGTAAATGTAGGGGTTAGGGGGTTTAGTGTAAATGTAGGGGTTAGGGGTTTAGTGTAAGTGTAGGGGTTAGGGTTTAGTGTAAGTGTAGGGGTTAGGAGGTTTAGTGTAAATGTAGGGGTTAGGGGTTTAGTGTAAATGTAGGAGTTAGGGGGTTTAGTGTAAATGTAGGGGTTAGGGGGTTTAGTGTAAGTGTAGGGGTTAGGGGGTTTAGTGTAAATGTAGGGGTTAGGGGTTTAGTGTAAGTGTAGGGGTTAGGGTGTAGTGTAAGTGTAGGGGTTAGGGGTTTAGTGTAAATGTAGGGGTTAGGGGGTTTAGTGTAATTGTAGGGGTTAGGGGTTTAGTGTAAATGTAGGGGTTAGGGGGTTTAGTGTAAATGTAGGGGTTAGGGGGTTTAGTGTAAATGTAGGGGTTAGGGGGTTTAGTGTAATTGTAGGGGTTAGGGGGTTTAGTGTAAATGTAGGGGTTAGGGGGTTTAGTGTAATTGTAGGGGTTAGGGGGTTTAGTGTAAATGTAGGGTTATTATTATTAAGCTAGATTTTTTATTCCAAGCTGTTTGTAGCATTTCTATTTGTCCTTTCACCATGAAAGGCTCATACAACATAAAGAACAGCTGCTGAACTATGATGGAAAAGTTTCCGTTTTTAATATCTCCATGAACGACTCGGCTCTCTGTAGATCATGCCATAACCCTGAAGTCAGAATCCTTCGCTGTTATGGCGAGACTGTCATTGGTACTAATTCACTAGCGCACTAAACCTCTAGCGGGTCTGTAACAGGGGTGTTTATGCTGTTTTCCACCAACAATAAGAGCATAAACAAAGCAATTAGGAGCTGTGAAAATGAGCTGCGTCTCCGAGCTTTACAGCGCTTCGAGTGTGAAGATCAACACAGTGCTCCTCTGAAACCGCACCTTTAACGAATTAGCCGCGCGCTGTATTCTGATTTTTATTTGAGGTGCGGTTGGTTTGATGTTGGTTGCGATGCTGCTTCTCAGCTTACCTCATCCAAGGTGCCTCAGAGGAGCAGATACTCTGGAGCAGACCCGGGCCTAATAAAAGCTTTTGTAGTTGGGGGGAAATGGCTGGAAACGAACGCCACTCAGCTTTGTTGACGTCTAAGGCTGATTTCTAAATAGCGCGCAACAAATGGCCAACATATGCAGAAGCCTAGTCTTTCCACTGGAGCTATATATACAGTATACATAGTGTGTGTGTGTGTGTGTGTGTGTCTGTGCGTGTATATGTGTGTGTTTGTGTATGTATGTGTGGGTGTGTGTATGTGTGTGTGTGTGTGTGTGTGTGTATGTGTGTGTGAATGTGTGTATGCCTGTGTGTGTGTGTGTGTGTGTATGTGTATGTGTGTATTTGTGTGTGAATGTGTGTGTGTGTGTATGTGTGTGTGTGAGTGTATGTGTGTGTGTGTATGTCTGTGTGTGTGTGTGTGTGTATGTGTGTGTGTGTGTGGGGTGTGTGTGTGTGTGTGTGTGGGTGTGTGTGTGTATATGTGTGTGTATGTCTGTGTGTGTGAGTGTGTGTATGTCTGTGTGTGTGTGAGTGTGTGTGTGTTTGTGTGTGTGTGTGTGGGGTGTGGGTGTGTGTGTGTATGTATGTGTGTATATGTGTATGTTTGTGTGTATGTGTACGTGTGTGTGTGTGTGTGTGTGTGTGTGTTCGTGTATGTATGTGTGTGTGGGTGTGTGTGTGTATGTGTGTGTGTGTGTGTGTGTGTGTATGTGTGTGTGGGTGGGTGTGTGTATGTGTGTGTGTGGTTGTGTGTGTGTATTTGTATATGTGTGTATGTATGTGTGTGTGTGTGCGTGTGTGTTTGTGTGTGTGTGTATATATGTGTGTGTGTGTGTGCATGTGTCTGCATGGCTGATCGTAAATCTGCTCACAGCTGACCAATAACGTCCACTTCAGCTTGAGCCCCACTTTTATATGCTCCGCCAGACTGCTTTCACCGCTTGGTCATCTGGTCTCGTGAATGTGTTTGCTGACTAATGATTAACAGAGCGGCATCAGAATTTGCGTAAACCCCTTGTGTTCTGCCGCCCTCCTGATATCAGTCGCTCGCTCGGTTTCTGGATCTACAATGCTTTTGAATCCTTCTATTTGTACTCTTTATGTCCTCATAGCTTTCGCTCGTCAAGGCTGGAGCCGGGAGACGGCCTACGAGCCACCAAAGCAGAGCTCCTCCAAAGGTGAGGTACTGTTTCTTTGGGAGGCCTAATCTAGAAGCAGCCAACAGCCATAGTGAAGCATACTTAGCTGGGGATGAAGCAGTTCCAGATTTCATGTTTAAATACTACTGCTAAAAACAGGACAAAGAGCAGCTTCACCCAGAAGGAGGTGTGGGAGTGCGGTGCTGTTGGGAAGGAAGATAAAGGTGACCAGGATCAATAACTGATGATAAATTTAGACTGATATGATCAATATTTATTGAGCTACACATACAGAAGTCTGTCTCTCAGTATGGTGGAGTCGGGCTGCCGTGTTTGCTAACCCAACACGCCAGACGTCTCGGTATGGAGCTGTAGAGGTTCCTGATGGAGTCCTGTGATAATCCATCCCATGCAGCTTGAACATCCTCACACAGTTCCTGCAGATGGTGCGGTAGGGGTGGAGGTGGAGTGATACCAGGCCTTCTGGACGTGTGACAACAAACTGTTCATCTCGGTGCTGACCACGGTGCCTCCACACACGGATTCGTTGGGCGTCTCCACCAAGACTAAAGCGGGACTCGTCACTGAAGATGACCCACTGCCATTCTGAGTCACTCCATGACAGTCTGGTACGACACCACTGCAGTCTTTGGTGACGGTGACGTGGTGTTAAGGACAGTCGTGGTAACGGTCTGTGTGCATGTAGTCCTGTGTGGTGCAGCCGTCTGCCGATGGTGCTGCACTAACAGGATGACTCATGGAGGACACCACTGCTCGCTGGATGTCTGTAATGGTGGCTGTTGGGTCAGTCAGGTACAGAGATAAGACCCGGCAAGTGTTTCATTGCTGTCGGTTGCACTTGTACATAGTAACAATGTGCTTGACATGCACTTTCTGAATCTAGAGGCAGCTTAACGTGTTCGGAGGTGCTTTTACAGATGCCTGGGGAGGGGGGGGTGAGCAAGCCAGAGGTAACAGTGGTGAGGAAGAAACCTCGAGAGGAACCAGGCTCAAGGGCGGAACCCAGCCTCCTCAGGTTGAACCCAGATGAAGAGAAAGCCAGAACTAACAGGAGGAGGAGCTTAGAACATCTATCAGATCCAGTCTGATTAGATCCAGTCTGATTAGTCCAGGAGGGAGTAACTGCACAGGTGGAGTCGACCCATAGATAGAGTTCATGATCAGAGCCAGACGCTGGTCATCGTAGAGGTGGTGGTCATGCCGGGTGATGAACTGGAGACACAGGGCAGGAGACCCACGGTGGAGCTGGTGCTCAGGTGCCTCTATCCGCTCTGAGGGTTCCAATGTGATCACTCTGGAGAAATGTTATTCCAGTGCCTAACAAAGAAGAGGAAGGAAAGAGAGAAAGAAGGAAAGAGAGAAACAGAGAGTGATTAGGAGGACTAGAGTTCTGACAAACCCTCCCGCTCTCTCAGGTCTTCTACAGCTGGGCTACTCACCATTCCTCCATCCTACCTGCATGGCTTGGCCTTGGTGACTGAGCATTTTCCAGATTTGCTCCCCGACTCTGGAACTCTCTTCCACCACGGTCAATTAGTCCAATTCACTCTCTGCATTTAAATCTAATCTCAAAACACACCTCACTTCACGCTCACCTGAAACCGGCCTCAAGACGAAACCGCTCTTGAAGATGATCATTGCCTATTGCCGTATGTCTTTGATGTTACTGATGCTCTGTTGTCTTTGTTGTATGATACCAGTGACTTTGGGTTCTTGAAAAGCTCTAAGGATAAAGCATTATAGTTATTAATATTTTTATACATAAGGAAATGTTCCTATATTTTTACGGATCAGAAAAAACAAAAATTATATCTTTTTAAAACCGTGATTGATTGAATTGTGCTCAACATATAATCAAAAATTCAAATTCAGATTGACCGCACCTGAATCATATTGTGCCTCAGATAGCATGAGCGTATGGTAACGTGAAACCTCCAGCGATGTCTTCAAGATGCTCTTCTCTTCTGTCAGATGTTTATGCGGCTGTAGGTTCATCGGTGGAGCTGCCATGTACGGATGGAGTGAAAGACGGTTTAGAATGGAGGCGGAATGGATCGGTGGTGGGCTCGGGCCCTGTTCTAAACTTACGCAATGCCAGCCTTGAAGACGCCGGCGTCTACACGTGCCACTGCTCTAATGGAGATCCCATCGAGATGCTCCATCTCCGTTTGGGCTGTGAGTAGAGAATTAACCGAATCTGTTGTGAACAAATGACGTAATTTGGTTTTACACTCTCTGGCCACTTTATTAGAAACACTGGGATGGAGCTTTTTGAAACTAGCCACCAAGAATTCAGGCTAAGGTGAGATCAAAGGGGGTTCAGGAATTCTTGGTGGCATTGGTGCTTGTTCAGACAGTTCCCTTAGGGGCTCTGGTCCACATTGGCATGACGTCATTCCAACTGTGTTGGAAGTCAATAGGAGATGGATAGGTTGTGGCCATAACAAGATGCACATGGTTACCAAAAAAGGAGGTTCGATCCAAGGATTCATGATGTTCACCTCAAATTCTGACACGACCCATTGTATGTCCAGAAATCAAGGCTGATTGGACTTCAGCTGTCCTATTTTGGTTAGCCTGTTGCCCACTGTAGCCTCAGGTTCCCGTTCTGGGCAGCCAGTAGGGGAACTAGATGTGGTCTCCTGCTGTTGTAGCCCATCCACCACAGAGTTCAGCAGGAAGGTAGCCTTCCTGGGGGCTAGAACAAGTCCAGTCATTCGCCTCCCTGATCCGCACGAATGACTCAAACCTCCAACTGTCCCCCCCATCCAGGCCACGGTCAGTCACAGCTTTTGCCATTCTGGTGCTTGACATGAACATGAAATAGCTATCTGTGAAATGAGGCAACCATCATTCATGCTCCCAACAAACTGGAGGTGGCATATCACCAGAAAGTTGGGGTGTAATGCGTTTTCTGCTGAACGTGGTTTCTTGCCAAGAGTCGGGAGGCGGCGACGTTGGTCGCTCACCAAGAGCTTCAGTCATCGTTGTTGGGTTTCTTTCATCGTCTATCTGCCCTTAAATGATCTAACCGGGAGGAGCTCCATCAACACAGCTGATAAGAGGTTAGGGTACGCTGTTGGGGCGCCAGTGGGCTTCTTCATCCCCTCATGTTGGACTGATTCCACTTCTACAGCACTACAGTGACTCACTACTGCCTCTTCAGGTACATAGTGGTATTACAAGACAGGACGGGCCTGGGCTAGCGGCTTAGCATGCCAACTTCAGTAGGGATCTCTGCAACACCGTAAAGAGAGAGATCTTTGGTACACCGTCACAGCAGGTATTTATTCATATTCATAATCTGAGTTCATTTTGGAATGTTTAAAACTAAAGCTCATGATCCATATCCCGGATAGTTGACCAAGCAGGTGACCCTGATCGACTGGCCGCTGAGTGTGCACCGAGTGAGTGCCCTTTGCTGTGGTTCTTAGGTGCCTTTGTGTCTCCTCACACAGATGCTCCTCCTCCACCGGACGTGCGGTGCTGGGTTCCTAGCTATCCGTTAAAAGCCTTGTGCTCCTGGACTCTGACGCCAGACCCTCTGCTGCCAACTCATTACATCACCACCTACTGGTAGAGTATGGAAGCACAAGCAGTCCAAAACAGTCCAAACCAGTGAAGACACGTTTGGTGTCACAAGGCTAATGTAGCACTAGTCACTTAAGCTTAACCTCACTAATTAGCATCATGCTAGCTGCATACCTCACATGCTTCATCCAACCCCTTCTCAAACTCCCTGGTGTTGTTGAGTAATAGACGTATGGGTACAATATGGGTATGTTTACACGTGGTCCGTTTCCTGGTTTCCAGTCGTCACATCAGACAAACTTCCTGATCACCTGAGATCCCCAAGGTAAAATCCTCCTCCAGTGTCAGTAGTAGCCCCTCCCTTTAGTCCTCCACTGGAGTAACAGTACTAAAGTATGTACCTTCAGATGTACTTAAGTATGGGGAGTAACAGTACTAAAGTATGTACCTTCAGATGTACTTAAGTATGGGGAGTAACAGTACTAAAGTATGTACCTTCAGATGTACTTAAGTATGGAGAGTAACAGTACTAAAGTATGTACCTTCAGATGTACTTAAGTATGGAGAGTAACAGTACTAAAGTATGTACCTTTAGATGTACTTAAGTATGGAGAGTAACAGTACTAAAGTATGTACCTTTAGATGTACTTAAGTATGGAGAGTACCAGTACTAAAGTATGTACCTTCAGATGTACTTAAGTATGGAGAGTACCAGTACTAAAGTATGTACCTTCAGATGTACTTAAGTATGGAGAGTAACAGTACTAAAGTATGTACCTTCAGATGTACTTAAGTATGGAGAGTAACAGGAGCATGATTTATTATGGCTCTAATGTCCTATTATCATTTCTGGAACAGGACTCTTCATCAGCTCAGTGTAGGTGAAGAGACTCTAGTGTCTCTCAGTCCACCAGTCTTTAATAGAAGCTCATTCATTAATCTGACACTGACGTCTATTCACATCATCATCAGCACAGAACCCTGAAGGAGAACCGGTTCCATTAGCTAGAACCAACACACTACTTACAGTACACTAACACATTACACTTACTGAGTTACTGTACACCAGCACGCTACTTACAGCACACTAACACATTACACTTACTGAGTTACTGTACACCAACACACTACTTACAGCACACTAACGCATTACACTTACTGAGTTACTGTACACCGACACGCTACTTACAGCACACTAACGCATTACACTTACTGAGTTACCGTACACCAGCACACTACTTACAGTACACTAACGCATTACACTTACTGAGTTACTGTACACCAACACGCTACTTACAGCACACTAACGCATTACACTTACTGAGTTACCGTACACCAACACGCTACTTACAGCACACTAACGCATTACACTTACTGAGTTACTGTACACCAACACGCTACTTACAGCACACTAACGCATTACACTTACTGAGTTACCGTACACCAACACGCTACTTACAGCACACTAACGCATTACACTTACTGAGTTACCGTACACCAACACGCTACTTACAGCACACTAACGCATTACACTTACTGAGTTACCGTACACCAACACGCTACTTACAGTACACTAACGCATTACACTTACTGAGTTACCGTACACCGACACGCTACTTACAGTACACTAACACATTACACTTACTGAGTTACCGTACACCGACACGCTACTTACAGTACACTAACACATTACACTTACTGAGTTACTGTACACCGACACGCTACTTACAGCACACTAACGCATTACACTTACTGAGTTACTGTACACCAACACTACTTACAGTACACTAACACATTACACTTACTGAGTTACTGTACACCAACACGCTACTTACAGCACACTAACACATTACACTTACTGAGTTACTGTACACCGACACGCTACTTACAGTACACTAACACATTACACTTACTGAGTTACCGTACACCGACACGCTACTTACAGCACACTAACACATTACACTTACTGAGTTACTGTACACTAACACTCTACTTACAGTACACTAACGCATTACACTTACTGAGTTACCGTACACCAACACGCTACTTACAGCACACTAACGCATTACACTTACTGAGTTACCGTACACCGACACGCTACTTACAGTACACTAACACATTACACTTACTGAGTTACCGTACACCGACACGCTACTTACAGTACACTAACACATTACACTTACTGAGTTACTGTACACCGACACGCTACTTACAGCACACTAACGCATTACACTTACTGAGTTACTGTACACCAACACTACTTACAGTACACTAACACATTACACTTACTGAGTTACTGTACACCAACACGCTACTTACAGCACACTAACACATTACACTTACTGAGTTACTGTACACCGACACGCTACTTACAGTACACTAACACATTACACTTACTGAGTTATTTAGTTTTTGCTCAATCAAAAATGGGTAAGTGTGTAAGTCAGATTTGTAGCCTGAACATTCCAGCTAAGAATCAGTGCATGTGTTGTACCTCAGAATCCATTGCTCCCTGGAATATTTGACCTGCTGAATATTTATAGGTATGTTAACGATGATCAGAATCCAGCTGTCCGGCCATGCCAGATCCAGAGTGAGCAGGACAGGCGATGCACACTGGAAGGACTAGACGAACTCTACCCAGTGGCACCATACCTGGTCAACATCACAGCTGTCAATGCGCTCGGGAGCGCAGCCAGTATCCTGTCTGTTCTTCTAGAGGACATTGGTGAGAAGATCTGACGTCATTTAGCACTAAAGCAACATGAAAGCATCTAGTTCCCCCCTTTAAACGGATGGAGAACGGCAGCCCAGACATGTCCAGTGCTAGCTTTGCACTGGAGCTAGCAGGCTAATGAAGCTAATTTCCGTGCTTCTATGACTTGCTAGCTGTAAAAGACGTGTTAAGCCCATCTGGGTTGAGGGCAGGGAGGCTATGTACACAGGAGCTTGTCTTTTAAGAATGTCTTCTGACGAACAGAACCTCAAGTGTTATCTCTTCTGTCACGGGTCTGCAGTGAAGCCCGATCCTCCTGTTGATGTGAAGGTAACACCTTTGCCGGGCAAGAAGGTCCATGTGCAGTGGGCTCCTCCGCCAACCTGGCAAGACCCCGAAAGCTTTCCCCTCAAGTACAAAGTCAACTTCTACTGGGGAAACCCTAACACAGATAACACTGTAAGTCAACCCACCACCCCACCTGTTTACTCCCCAGCTAGCATGTCCCTGATAGCAAGAAGATAGCGGACCAGTGTTGGTCTGCTAATGGCAAAGCTGGCGGTCCAGTGGCTCAGCGGTTTCCACGCACAGTACTCGGGGTTGTCCGAAGTTGAACCAGCAGCGGCAAACAGTCAGCAGGGTGCTGAAGCCAGCAGATTGATATATGCTCGCTATCTGGGGGGCTAAAATACAGTACAACACAGGAAACAGATTCTAGATTGCCACTTATCCTTCTGGGTTTAGGCGGGGGGGTGCAGGAGCCTATCCCAGCGCCCCTTTGGGCGAAAGGCAGGAAACACCCTGCACAGGCTGCCAGTCCATCACAGGACAAGTTAGCCGCAAGTTAGCATCTCCAGTTGACCTGACTGCATGTCTTTGGAATGTGGGTAGGGTTGCCACCTTTCAGAAATGAAAATAAAGGATGGGGGGGCGGAGCTGGGGGTGTGGTCATGTGTGAGTGACATGTGTTTGTAATACGGAAGAAATCGCGTCCCGTATTTGAGTCAGGGGGCGGGGGGTGGGGCGGTTGTTGGGGGAGAGTGTGATCAATCATGTGTGACACATATGTTAATCAGACATTGACGGTAATACGGAACAAGTCGCGTCCCGTATTTGAGCTAGGGTTGGGGGGGTGGAGATTGTGATCATGCGTGTGTGTGTGACAGACGTATGTATCGGACATTTCCGGAAACACGGAACATATCGCGTCCCGTATTGCCAAATAAAGGACGATTCCGTATTTTACAGGACGGGTGGCAACCCGCTAGTAGCTTAGCTGTCAGACAGCAGGCAAATCCGACTTCTCAAATCAAATCTTTTGAGACGACAGCATTCATATCTGTGTGGCCGGAGACTGAGATTCACAGCTAAAACTCAGATTGAATTTGCATTTCAAACCACATCCAAATGTGAGTTGGATCCCATTAGCAGAAATCGGATTTCGTGTGTTAGCTAGCAGAGGCTAGTAAAGGCTAACTGAATTTAAATGAATGAAGTTGAAAAATGCTAATAGAGGTTAGTTGCTAATAGAGGCTAGCAGAGGCTAGTAGAAGCTTCCTGGCCTGGCAGCCTGAATTTAAAAGAATGAAGTTGAAAAATGCTAATAGAGGTTAGTTGCTAATAGAGGCTAGCAGAGGCTAGTAGAGGCTAACTGGCCTGGCAGCCTGAATTTAAAAGAATGAAGTTGAAAAATGCTAATAGAGGTTAGTTGCTAATAGAGGCTAGCAGAGGCTAGTAGAGGCTAACTGGCCTGGCAGCCTGAATTTAAATGAATGAAGTTGAAAAATGCTAATAGAGGTTAGTTGCTAATAGAGGCTAGCAGAGGCTAGTAGAAGCTAACTGGCCTGGCAGCCTGAATTTAAATGAATGAAGTTGAAAAATGCTAATAGAGGTTAGTTGCTAATAGAGGCTAGCAGAGGCTAGTAGAAGCTAACTGGCCTGGCAGCCTGAATTTAAATGAATGAAGTTGAAAAATGCTAATAGAGGTTAGTTGCTAATAGAGGCTAGCAGAGGCTAGTAGAAGCTAACTGGCCTGGCAGCCTGAATTTAAATGAATGAAGTTGAAAAATGCTAATAGAGGTTAGTTGCTAATAGAGGCTAGCAGAGGCTAGTAGAGGCTAACTGGCCTGGCAGCCTGAATTTAAATGAATTTGATTGATAAATGCTAATAGAGGCTAATAGAGAAGTATGCCATCATGCTAACTGACAATAATGTATTTGCTAAAATGCTAACAGTGCTTATCTGAGGTAGTTTCTGTGAGCAACATTAGCATTGTTTATCTTTGGTTTATCTTTGGTGGTGTGGGGTTCTGTTCCAGATGGGTCCCTATGAATCCGACAGCATGGTTCGGAGCGGGGTCGTTCCTGGACGGACCTACCATATTCGTGTCTCTGCCATGGATTTCCTGAGCCACGGTCAGAGCAGCGAGTGGAGCGACCCTGTGAACATAACTATACCCAACAGCTGAACATACAGAGTCAGCATACAGCATATCTAGAACCCAAGAGGAGAGCCTTTTTTAGAGTACGACTACATTTAGCAAAATGGGAAAACTGTAAACTGTGAAACATAGATGTTATCCATTCAGCTGTCTGGATGTTCCGATGAAATTCCGTTTCAATAAAGCTTTATTAGAAGATACGGTACCAAGGTATTTGAGACAAACTTGAAAGCAATTGTCATTTCATATCAGCAAATACACTGTTGAGTCACATTATTATGACCACTTCCCATTGTGGGATGCACTGCAGTGGCTCCAGATACCGGTGACAACCTACCAGGACCTTATTGAGTCACTTCCAGGCTGTCTAGCTGCTGTCCATACTGCACAGGCGGATAATTAACTGGTGGTCATAATAATGTGACTCGACTGTGTAACACATATGGTGCTATAGCACATCAGTGTGTCCCGTTAAGGTAGCTTCACATTTCACCACGTCAGCTCACGTCTCTTAGTCAGTTACATCAATGACGAGCGGCGTGACAAACTCGGAATGGCGCACGCCCAGAGAGAAAGATGGCGGCCGAGGCAAGTGGGCAACGATCCTCTCTGGGCTGTAGGTGCCTGGGCCGGGTTTGCGTGTGGCGTCGCTGGGGATGCTGTGGCGGCTCTGGATGGAAAAAGAAGGCTGCCTGCTCAGGTAGGTGCTGGGGTCCGTGCTGTTGTAGTGTCCCGGGCCAGGCGTCATAGCTAGATCTTCAGACGGTGCCCCGGTCTTCCTCCGAGCAGACATGGAGTAACTGGCGCTGGATGGCTTGTTGGGTACATATGAGCCTAGCAGGTAGGGGAGAGTGTAACGGTTGGGCGCAGGGACAGCATCCGTGCTACGATAGCGCGTTCGGAAGGCCATGGTGTAGGAGGGCGGCTGGCGCTGCCCGTTCAGGGGTGGAGCCTTCTCCGGGGAGTAAGCTCCCGGACCAGGGGTTTGGAAGGTGTCGGCTAGAACAGGGAACAAGAAGGTACTGCTCTTAGTATCATCACTAGAAGAAGCTTCGTTACCCTGTTTCAGTGTGGGGTGTTGGCGCTATGAAGCTAATCTGGCTAACGATAGTTTCGTAGGTCGTAGGCCATCTCACTTGCTTACGAGGTTTCTGTGAACAACTTGACGTGGTTTCAGGAGAGTCTCTGTTGATTTATGTTTGCGGAATGCTAACTCCCTTCCTGGTTAGCCACATTAGCTTCGTAGCCTTAGTGCTAAACTAATGACACGCCTCTTGGCTGAGCTACTATTCGTGGCACATGTGAGCATACTTCTATTTCTTTCAAATTCAAAACAAAGCATCACCTGACAGCTTCTTTCTACCCAGCATTGAGTAGGAGGGAGTGCCATCTCTTCCATGGCGAGTGATCTTGGCATCCACATGGTAAAGGGGACCTGGACTGGAGTCCACAGAGACCACTAGTGAAAGTTCAGAGACAATGAAAGTCAGAGTAAGAACAGCTTGTTAAAATAATTATAAAAAATAAATAAATATTAATAATTTATATATATATATATATATATTGTATATATGTATATATATTGTATATATGTATGCATTTTAACTAATTCTATTTATTTGAAACACATGTAACACTTTATATCATTTTTATTACAACTGATTACGATTACACTGTGGGTGTAGTGGGGTGTGTGTTCATCAGAATGAGCCTCAGAAAGTTAAATATACAGGTCTGAAGATTAATAAAAGATGAACTCACTTTAGAGGATCAGTTTTAGAGTGAAGTAGCCGAGGAGAGCTAACCGCTAGGCTAACCGTATCGCAGGTGAACTGAGCAGCGTTAGCAGCAGCTAGCTCTAAACAGTGGATACAGTAATAACAGCTCTGAGGTAAATGTGAGGTAACTGGTCATGTGACTGTATTAGTATACTACACTGTAGGTCAGAACTTGTCACTGTACTGTATACCACACACAGGGGGCGAATACAGTGTGCAGTACATACTACTGTAGTATGCAGTGTGCAGTATAGTAGTGTACCATTTGGTGGGATTTGAGATGGTCGCCATATATGGGTGTTTCCTTAGTTTTGAATTAGTATATATACTTTATCCAAGACATTGCAACATTGCTGTGACGATTTGACTGCATTCGTCCACTAGCAGTACTAATAGCCTGGTACTGATGTTGGGTGATCTGACTGGATGAAGCAGGGCATGAAGCTCTACTGCTCCAGAGCCCCTTGCTTGGGGTCTGGTGATCTTAGGGCCAGTTTCCAGAGGGTCCTACCCCATTGGTCAGCAGGGTGTGTGCACCAGTGTTGGCAATGTCGGCAACCTACAGGGTAGCTCATGGGGCCATTATATAGGAACCCCATCAGCCAAACTCTTGCCCATTGATTATTGGTCAGTTCCCGACACCAGGGGTCCTGTTGACCAGATATTATTGGTGTGCTGGATCGTTGTCAACACAGCGGTGTCAGTGCTAGGTCCCCCTGTACCCCAGCGAGGGTAGAGCTGCAAGGTAGGGGACCCCACTTAGGGGTCCAGTGAGTGCACATACATCCAGGTTCTGTCCCCCTGCTGGAAGGAAGCCGATACTACAATGCGACTACTGCATTGGTGCATAACGTAAACACATCAGTGAGGTTTGTAAGCGTTGATTACAACAATCTGTATTATATAAACAGGCCTGTGACTACAGTTTAGATATCGGATGCCCCGCCGGTACTGTAATGCATCTCCAGTTGTATTGCAGATTAATGCAGACCACGCTCAAGCATCCCCAGCATTTATGATGAGTAGGAAGCTCTTAGCTCAGGCGTGTATAAATAGCTCTCTGATGACTGCGGCTCGGCCGGAGCACAGGGTGTCTGGTTCCACATGGTGTCACTCACTGTTGCTGCTCATGCGCCCGTGGAAGGAGTACGCCGGACTGCTGGGCTTGGTGTAGTCATGGTTTATGTAACCGATGGTCGGGGGGAGAGCGTAGCGCCCCGGGCCAGGCCCTGCGTCCAACCAGAAACACAATATACTCAAACAACTGATTAAACAAAGCACGCAGGTCATTGGTGAATCACCGTAAGGTGATTCAGTGCAATGGAAATGCAGCTCCGTGGTGTCCTGGTAACCCACCTGTTTCCTAGGCCTGTTAAATTCTTTCTTGGATTCCCAGCTCTGGTCCTGGAATACCTCTTCCTAGCATGCTTTAGTGTTTTCCCTGCTCTGAAACATTGACGTCAACTCAGGACGGTCTTGTTAATGAGCCGAACGAGCCAGGACCGGGGGGATTAGGGCCCCTGGGGGAATAAGCACTGTGTCTACTCACTGTCCACTCTATTAGACACTCCTGCCTTGCTGGTCCACCTTGTAGATGGACAGTCAGAGACGATAGCTCATCTGCTGCTGCACAGTGCAGTGTTGGTACTTCATCAGTGGTCACATGATGCTGCCCACAGGATGTTGCCCCACAGGACACAGGGCGTTGCCCCACAGGACATGGTTTGCTGGATAGCGTTACGCGATAGATGATTCTTAGTCCAGCAGTGACACCTAGGTGTCTGTCTGATCCACCCACACCAGCACCACAATCATTTACACCACCACCATGTCAGTGTCACTGCAGTGCTGAGAATGATCCACCACCCACATAGTCCCTACTCGGTGGTGGTCCTGTGGGGGTAATACAGTATACAGAGAAACAGACGGACTACAGTCTGGAACTGTACACCTACAGAGTGTCCTATATGGTCAGTGGAGCTGACAGAGGTGTATCTAATAAAGTGTCAGGTCACGCCGTTCATTGAGGACTCGCTCAGGGGCGCCCTCTAGAGTTCTGCACTAATGTTTTAGATTTAACAGTAGAAACAAAAGTGGACCCCATAAACCGGGTCTGACCACACGTCTGTACGGTGAATGGGAAAAGAGAAACCACATCGCCCCCTTCACTTCCTGTAGGGTATTACAATCTGTCAGAATGGCTGCACGTATCATGCAGAATCGAGTCCACAAATTCACAATTAGCCGACTAGCTTGTTCACCCAGCTTGGTTCACACATGCCGGCACATCTGTGAAACCCCAAAGCACAGCTGTAAAAAGAACCATTTAAAATCGAATGAATTTAAGGAGGCTGTGAAATCTCACACCGCCTTTAAAAGCGCTGCGGTTTTATTCACGGATAAACTTCCAGACTCGGAGACGAGCTCCAATGGAATCCTTTTGATTGCTGCTTTGCTTTCTTATTGGGCTCTTGTTTTTCCCCTTCGCACTGCCAGATCTGCTTTCAGGTCACACGAGATTAAGACCATGCCTTGTTCTGAAGAGCATCAACCATAATCACCCAAACACCTCCACATCTGTTGATCTTGACCTTCAGATCAGGGGTGCTTCCAGTGGGGGCCTGAGCTCTCATCCAACCCCTCCACTCTGTAGAGGCTAGCTGATTGGTTACTAGGTCATGGACTATGGAGCATTGAAAGAATAGCTGCACCCAGAAGGAATCAACTGATTGGAATGAAATTTGGTGGGTAGGTTTGACATGCTTCACATTCGGCCTTTTCAAGGACAGGCCTTATCGCTGTACCTGACTGACTATATAAGGTCGTGCTGTTGCGTGTGCTTTCTGTTCTTACTCGTGCTGTTGCGTTGGTAGCATCCTTGCAAGCGAAGTATACTTCAGAGAAGAGTTTGTAAGCTTTTCCAGCAGTTTGAAGAGTTTGAGAGCGGTTGCGTTATGGGACGCTGGGAAGCAGGATGGTCTTATCAATGTATTGGGTGCCACACCATTTGCACTACCATAGCAGGGGGTTGGCGGCAGTCGATAGAAGAGGACAGGCACCAGCGACGTGAGGGATTAACCCAACAGCCACGATTGCAGACATTCAGTGAGCAGTGATGTCCTCCATGAGTCATCCTGTTAGTGCCAGACGGCTGCACCACGCAGGACTACATGCACATAGACCGTTACCACGACTGTCCTTAACACCACGTCACCGTCACCAAAGACTGCAGTGGTGTCGTACCAGACAGTCATGGAGTGACTCAGAATGGCAGCGGGTCATCTTCAGTGATGAGTCCTGCTTTAGTCTTGGTGGAGACGCCCAACGAATCTGTGTGTGGAGGCACCGTGGTCAGCACCAAGATGAAGGGTTTGCTGTCAAACCGAGGATAATCAAGCTGCATGGGATGGATCATCACAGGACACCATTAGGAACCTCTACAGCTCCATACCGAGACGTCTGGCGTGTTGGGTTAGCAAACATGGCGGCCCGACTCCACCATACTGAGAGACAGACTTCTGTATGTGTAGCTCAATAAATATTGATCATAGCAGTCTAAATTTATCATCAGTTATTGATCCTGGTCACCTTTATCTTCCTTCCCAACACCACCGCACTCCCACACCTCCTTCTGGGTGCAGCTGTTCTTTTGATGATGAGTGTAGTACCCTAGTGACTACCTGGAACACTGCCCTGCCTCATCACATTAGACTAATTGGCTGAAGTGCTGATTTTAACACATTTGGCCAATAAAAATTAGTAGTTTTTTGTTTTCCAATATGATAAACCCGGCTAAATATATAAATAAATGAAAACCAAGCTAAATAAATATGTTGTGCGCTAACATGAGCAGTAATATGCCGTGTTGGTATGCCGAAACCTTTGCATACAGCTGTATATAATTATGTATAATTTTGTATTGTATCTTCAGTCATGTAGAAAACCAGCGAAACGTGTACATTCATTGGGCATGTTGAAACGTTCGCATGCAGTCGTATATAATTATATATAATTTGGAACTTTAAACCACATGAAAGCTCTTCTGAACATGAATCCATATACAGGAATCAATCTGAACACGTAGCGCACCAGTCAAAAGTTTAGAGACGGCTCCTCATAGAAGGTTCTCCTTCTGTGTATCTTAAAGCTTTCCTCAAGAATAAATATGAAGACATCAAACTATAAACTAGCACTCATGGAATGATACAGTCCACCTTAAAACTCTCCAGAGTGGAACTATACAGTCCACCTTAAAACTCTCCAGAGTGGAACTATACAGTCCACCTTAAAACGCTCCAGAGTGGAGTTATACAGTCCACCTTAAAACCCTCCAGAGTGGAATTATACAGTCCACCTTAAAACACTCCAGAGTGAAATTATACAGTCCACCTTAAAACCCTCCAGAGTGGAATTATACAGTCCACCTTAAAACTCTTCAAAGTGGAATTATACAGTCCACCTTAAAACCCTCCAGAGTGGAATTGTACAGTCCACCTTAAAACCCTCCAAAGTGGAATTATACAGTCCACCTTAAAACTCTTCAGAGTGGAATTATACAGTCCACCTTAAAATCCTCCAGAGTGGAGTTATACAGTCCACCTTAAAACCCTCCAGAGTGGAATTATACAGTCCACCTCAAAACTCTTCAAAGTGGAATTATACAGTCCACCTTAAAACCCTCCAGAGTGGAATTGTACAGTCCACCTTAAAACCTTCCAGAGTGGAATTATACAGTCCACCTTAAAACTCTTCAGAGTGGAATTATACAGTCCACCTTAAAACCCTCCAGAGTGGAATTGTACAGTCCACCTTAAAACACTCCAGAGTGGAATTATACAGTCCACCTTAAAATCCTCCAGAGTGGAATTATACAGTCCACCTTAAAACCCTCCAGAGTGGAATTATACAGTCCACCTTAAAACCCTCCAGAGTGGAGTTATACAGTCCACCTTAAAACCCTCCAGAGTGGAATTATACAGTCCACCTTAAAGCCCTCCAGAGTGGAATTATACAGTCCACCTTAAAACCCTCCAGAGTGGAACTATACAGTCCACCTTAAAACTCTCCAGAGTGGAATTATACAGTCCACCTTAAACCCCTCCAGAGTGGAGCTGTACAGGAGGATGAACCAGCTTCCTTACCCTGCAGTGGAGCTGATAGAACAAGGTTTATTACTAAGCAGGTTTGGAGCGATCCTATTGGTCGGTCCAGCATGAATATTCACTAACCTGAAAGGAGAACTAGAGCTTTTACACTGTGCAGAAAAAGAGATCAAAGCTTTTACACCACTAAATATATATTAGAGGTGGAGATATGGAGGAGGATCATACGGTGGTACATCAAGAGTCGGGGGTGTGCCCAAACTTTTGACTGGTACTGTATATACTGTTGTATACTGTATATATTCAACATGTATATTTTTCCTATAAGCAACTTTAAATGAAGCCGTCAGTCCAAAACATCTTCAATAACAACTAAGAGGAACATACAGTTGGGTCCATATAGCGCCCCGTAGTGTATCTGACCATAACAGCCTGCACGAAGCTCATAGCAGCTTTATAACAGCCCCCAGGACTAACCCAAACACCAACGACTGCATCTCCGTTCACCGCTGTCCCTGCTACCTCTACACTCTTCAAAACTGAATCAAACAGAAGCACTTCAGCTTTCCAGAGATTCCTGGACCTCACCCTTCTCCCGGCCGGCTATCAGAGGACGCCTCCGGACCACCTCTGCCATGGAACACTGCTTCTAGGCACCCGCCAAGCACAACAACCTCGCCTGGCCGTAAGGCCCCTGTCCGGGTCCGGCACAGGTTGGGGATTCAGTGACACGCGCTGGAGGGACAACTGCCGGCTGAATTATAGATGGCCGCTACAAGGCCGAGAAACCTTATCCATGTCCAGGCTTTGCATACATCCAGTGTTACATCTTTCTGCCTTGCTGGATTTCAGACATCCATCTCCAGCTCAGGGGGCGTATGGTGTTACACCCTGCCATGTTAGAGCGCCCCAACATTTCTAATGCAGTTCGGTAATTATTATAACCACTCAGATCAGCCACCCGCCGAGTGTCCAGCGCTTTTGAGGACGTCGCAGCTGATTAGCCTAAAGCTTTTGTGCGTGTACTTTCAGCTTCCTTTCAGTCAATGGGTGTTTTCTTTCACTGACTGATCACCTGATCCTGTAGTGGGCTTTACCCCTAATTAGCTAAAGAAGAGAGAGAGAGAGTTTGCATTAATCTGGTTATATTAAGCATGACTATCACTGTATGTTACTGAGAGCAGGATTCATGTCCCCCCAGTATTATTAGCAGAAGAATGGAGGTCCGTGGTGTGGACCCCCATCATATTGACTGGCGTTTTAGTGGCAATCACACTGTAGACTTCAGTACTACTGACTTTAACACCACTGACCTCCATTCTTCTAAAAACAACATTGCTGACTTCCATAGTCCTCACTTTGTCACTACTGACCTCCATTCTAACCTCCAACAACACTATTGACTTCCATAGTAATACTTTGGTATTTCTGGGCTTATTCTACTGATAGAAATGCTACTGACTTCCATACTGTGAGCTCCATTCTGCTGGTAATCTGATTTATTACATAGTACTGACCTTGATACTATTGACCCCCCATTCTACGACCATAGTATTTACTTTGATATTATTAGGCATATTTTACTAATAAAAATTCCATTCACTTCTACACTGGGAGCTACATTCTGATAGCAATCTGATTTATTACTTACCTTGACATTACTGTTAAGTTCTATATTATTCGCTTTGTCACTACTGAACTCCATTCTACAGGCAATAATGCTACTGACTTTTCTGTGACCCACTTCAACAGAGCTGACCTTCATTCCACTGAAAATAATGCATCTGATTTTTTAAATTATTCACTTTAATACTACAGTATTAATCTCCATCCCACTGACTACTGGCTCTGATACTATTGACTTCCACACTACTCACTTCGATACTATTGGCGTCATTCTGGTATAAAAAAATCTTACAAACCAAGAACTCCATTATCCTGGAGGTGTGTATTACATATTACTCACTTTGATACTATTGACCCCTACTCTGTGGCCATCAGTACTATTGACCTCCATCATATTTACTCGGATACTATTGATCATGTTTTTTGGGAAACAATTTCAATCAACTTTCATAGTATTCATTTTGATACCATTGACCCCATTCTATGGGCAACACTACTATTATCTTCCATAGTATTTACTTTGGTATCGCTGACCCGTATTCTACAGTCAATAACACTATCGATTCCATAGTACTCACTTTGATACTATGGACCCCCTTTCTACAACCAACAATTCTACTGACTTCCATAGTATTTACTTTGATACTATTGACACCCATTCCAATACCAACAATTCTACTGACTCCCATAGTACTCACTTTGATACAGTACTATTGACTCCTATTTAAAAGCTAACAATACTATTGACTTCCATAGTAATACTTTGGTATTTCTGGCCTTATTCTACTGATAACAATGAAATTGACTTCCATACTGTGAGATCCATTCTGCTGGCAATGTGATTTATTGCTAATGACCCCTATTCAATGACAAACAGTACTATTAGCTCTCGCAGTATTCACTTTGATACTATTGACTCCTAATCTACTCTAAAGCCAACAATGCTATTGACTTTCATAGTATTCACTTTGATACTGTTGATGCCTAATTAATGACAAACAATACTATTAACTTACGTAGTGTTCACTTTGATCATGTTGATCCCTATTCTATGACCACCAATAGTACTATTTACTTTCATAGCATTCATTTTTATACTATTGACTCCTAATTTATTCTAAAGCCAACAATGCTATTGACTTTCATAGTGTTCACTTTGATACTACTGACCTCCATTCTACAACCAAGAGTTCTTCTGGCTTCTTTTAATTCACTTTGATACAGTACTATTGACCAATGTTCTAAAGCTAGCATCACTATAGACTTCCATAGTAATACTATGGTATTTTTGGTCTTTTTCTACTCAAAATGCTATTGACTTCCATACCGTGAGCTCCATTCTGCTGGTAAACAACACTATTGACTTCCACACTATTTACTTTAATATTATTGGCCTTATTCTACTAATAAAAATTCTATTCACTTCTATACTGGGAGCTCCATTCTGATTCTATTACATAGTAGTCACCTTATACTACTGTTGAGTTCTATATTATTCACTTTGATACTATTGAACTCCATTCTACTGACAGCAATACTAATGACGTCCACGTTACTCACATTACTATTGACCTCCATTCTTGACAATAATGCTAATGATGTCCATGGTGCTTACTGTTTTACTATAGACCCCCATTCTAGGAGGTATTTCATTCGATTTACTTTAGACCATAGTAATAAAAGTCTATAGACTTTTATTCACTAATATTGATCTTTTTTAGAACACTCTAGGTCATAAATCTAGTACTTAGTCTAATCTAGTACACTAACAGTAATTAGACATGCTTGTGCACATACAATTCAGTACTTATCAAGCAGAGCCGGTGTGGACACACACCTCAGGAGGCTCCCTCACGGTGGGTTCAGATTACAGCCCGGAGAGTCTCCCGGATCGAGTGTCCCTCTCTGATGTAACATTAATCATGACACTATGATTTCATTGTTGCTTCAAATACGTTATGCCCTGTACTGATTTGAGGAGTCTGAACGAGAGAGAGAGAGATGGCGTTGGATAAGTGGCACTAATGAAGGTTGGTCACCACAGAAAAACACAGAAGACGACTCCAACTGATGCAGGGAGCATTAAATATTAACCACCTCTAAACCTTGAGGCTCACTCAGAGGGGCCCACAAGCATACTGACCCAGTTCTGCCCATTTCAGAACGTCTACTGTTGCCCTGGCACTGAAACCCACACCTGAGAAGGTCCGTGAGTCACCCTGCAGGACGCTAAGAGACTCTCAGTTAACAGAGTGGACTATTACAGAGCTATAGATGAGCCATAGACTATAAACTATATGTACATGGTCGTACCTAGAACTCACATACTGTGAACCTCAAACACTGTTGTTCCATCAAGTCCGAATCCTGCATTTCCAAAAGAGGATGGGAAAACGGGCCCATTCCCAAATCGATTTCCAGTTATGGAAAAGACTAATTAATATTTACACCCCCAACATTTACATACAACCACAGTAACAGAGCTACAGCAACCAAAATGGTGGACTATGTGGGCAAATCAAGCTATATCCCGTTTGACTTCCCCTCGGCTACAGCTGATGTTGGATGCCAGAATTCCAGACACCTGATGTTTCTGTATGTACATGGATGTATGGAGCGTTCAGTACATAGAGCTGACATACTGTGAACCTCAAACATTGATGTTCCGCCTTCAAATCCGAATCCTGGATTTCCAAAAAAGAGGATGGGAAAACAGGCCGATTCCCAAATCCTAAACTGCTAGGGAACAGTCTCATTAATATTTACAACCCCAACTTTTCCATACAACAGAACTACAGCAACCAAAATGGTGGACTATGTGGGCAAATCAAGCTATATCCCGTTTGACTTCCCCTCGGCTACAGCTGATGTTGGATGCCAGAATTCCAGACACCTGATGTTTCTGTATGTACATGGTCGTAGTTGTATGGAGGGTTTAGTACATAGAGCTGACATACCATAAACCTCAGACACTGTTGTTCCTCCTTCAAACCCAAATCCTGTATTTCCAAAAGTGGACTGGAAAACAGGCTGATTCCCAAATTCCTAAACTGTTACATTAATATTTACACCCCCAACAATTACATACAACAACAGAACTACAGCAACCAAAATGGTGGGCTATGTGGAGAAAGCCAGCGTTCCAGGCTGTGAACCGGAATGTCTGCACTTTTCATTCCCTTCCCAAGGAAAACCCAGATGTCAGCTTTACATGGTTGATGAAAAAACGATAAACTTCAAATGAGCCTAAATTAAATGAGAAGATACATCAACCAGATCCAAGATCATTTTCATTTACAGTGTAGCAGCAGACGGATATCAGGGCAACACCTAGCACCACCTGCTGCTCATCTCAGACCAAGCTTATCCATTCCATCATTGGGCATCAGGCATGGGCTCAGAAGGAGCCAATGCATTAAATCCAACCGGGGGGCCGCCATTTTTGGATGTTATTGAGAAAGCGAGAGAAAGAAAAACATTTCTCTACCGTAATCTACCCTGATATTCACACTAGCATTCAAGCGACAGTCGACAAGTCTATGGGAGTACGCTATCTGTGGGTGCCTTTCAGCGGCAAGCGAAAAAAATAGAGTTGAAGCTGCCTCAACCTCATTCAAATGAATTAGGATGCGGTGAAGCCACATTCGAAACGATTGCCTCCAACTAATTCTCCCTACTAATCACATACATGGTCTTAGAGGGCCCCCCCCCTCTGGACTCCCTACCAGCATTGGGTCCCAGGTCTCAGCAGTGTGGTGGTGAACATGGAGGAGAAATGAACTGTGGGAGAATGTAGCAGGTATTGTTGTTGTCTCTGGGGAGTAGGCCCACTCGATAGCTAGCTACGCTAGCCAGCATGCTAACTGGCCAATAAAGCTAGCCATGTATGCAAGCAGTTTATTCCATTCATACATGCACATTAAACAGCTAACAGCAACATTAAGCTGGCTTAGCTGGACCTTGTACACACCCCCAGAAGAGGCAAACCTCGGGCCGGCATAAGGCACTTAGTGGCCTGCTAGTGTGAACGCAGGGTAACTGTTGGGATATGGCAACACTATGGTGAATGGTATCCCTGAGAAGAACTGGATGAGCCGGTGTCCACAAACTTTTGGACAACATAGTGAATGGGCAATAAAGTACGACCCAATGCACAGTGCTGACCCAAGCGAGCCAAGACCCGATACTGTAAGGTATCCGGCTCAGCGTATATTTAGATAGGAGGTCTTTCTCGCTGGAAATGTCGTCAGGCTTTCCGTCGGAGGCAAAGAACTTCCCGTTTTATATGTTTTCCTAGAGTGTCATTGGAAGGTCTTGTGAAATACTGACCGTGGAGGAAGCCGGTGGGAGCTAACGCTAATTTCATGAAACGACCACTCGCTCTCACGGACATTAATCTTCTCCGCGTGCAGGAGGAAATGTGTTTTCCTCTCGGCGGCTGCTGTTTTCGCAGGCCGACGCACTTCTCCGAATCATTGCTTCTGGGTGGTTCGGCCTGTCGAGCCTCAAGTCAGACCACAAGACCACATACAGAGTCATGAGATCAAAAGCATGCGTCTGCCGCCCGTCCCCGCCACCCGCCTCCCCATAAAGGAACACTGTTAACGGCTCAGCCAATGACTTTACGTTCAATATTACAGTTTAATAATTCAGTCAATAATAATATAAACTACCTACATATAACTTAAAGAGTCGGAACCATAACTTTACATTATTATTATTATCATTTTTAAATATGCTGATACAATTCAGTACAAAAATAGAAGTAGTACAACATTGTACATACATACATACATACATACACACGACTGTCCACAAAACAGTTCAAGGCAGCAAGTTACAGTTAAGAACTTTGGAATTCCGACCGTGACGGCGAAAATCGTTGGCACAACCTTGAGCGGAACAGTGGCTGGCCCACGCTTGGCCATCCGCTGATGGATAAACAGAATCGCGGCGGGGTCTGCTCAGGCCGGCTCTTCCGCACGTTTGCAAATGTAAACTCCGAAATGTTGCAATGTTTATCTTGAGTCCCCGCCGAGACGGACTCCTCGTGTGGACCCTCTGCTTTGGTGGGACATGGCTGAACGAGAAGGACAAGGGCACTTTAAATCACAGTCTGGTCCCTAACGCCGATACCATATGGTTCCTTTTATCCTAAAAACAAGATCAAGATTAGATTGGCAAGTTCTGTGCACTGTAAAACGTGAGACCGTCCAACGCCACCCCCGGCTTTAAAATGAGTTCACTGGAGATGATCGCTTCAAGTGCACGAGCCCAAATGGAGTCAACCAGACACGTTGCTTGGCGTCCAAAGCCCTGCACTACTGGAGCTAGGGGTAATGGAAGCTTACGTCGGTTAACGTCATCCAAACCGCATGCCTAAGTCATTACTTGCCGCAAACTACGTCAATTCCGCGCAGGCTGAAGTGACTGATGATTTAGGTATGCGGTTTGCGCAATGCTAACTGATCTGCTTAAGACTACATCACATATTAGCTACCAGGGACGTGCACTCTGACTACGCGTCTGCTGGGAATGTAGGGTCGTTCACAAAATGGAATATTGTGGTCCGTAACGGATGCGTATCGGAGATGAGCTAATCAGCTAACTGCTGGTAGGAACTTGCGGTGTTCGGTACGCAGTCTTCAGCGCCTGAAGCGCCAACATCTTAGCTCAGTTAGCTTTCTTATTGATGCACTAGGGTGGCCACACGTCCGGTGTTAGGCCTGGACATGCGTTTTTTCAACTCCCAGTTCTCTGTACGGCACCTATTAGTCATGTTTTTGGGATGAACTGTTTAAAATGTTCACTCACCAGCACTAACACGTGTGCCATTGGCTCACGTCCGTGCCAAAAGGCATGCCTTGCGTTGCATTGGTTTACCCAGGTCATGTGACACTGTGACACGCCTACCGGCTAGCCGCAGGTCGGCCCTCTGAATGCCGTCTGACTCACGAATGGCATCCATTCCACCCAGTTAGGTGAGTAAAGCACGTACGTGTTATATAGGTTACATAGAATTCCCATATCCTCCATGCACATAGCTGGCAATGGAGTTATCGGATATCGTCCCTTTCCGAAACTTTAAATCCGGGGCATGCAAAACTGCATTCTGTGAAAAGGCCACTCAATGATGGACGTAAACCCCCATTTTAAATGGAGGCCGACAGGGACACAGCACACCGGAATGCTCCAGCGCTCCATGACCCTGAGCAGACTAATTCCTCAGCGCATCGCAGCACACCGCTCAGCATTTTACCACTCCCTCATTCATTCCTCCTCTGAGCCTCTTATGGTTTGCTTCTGATGGCTATTCCAGCGCTTACTGGGCAGAAGGCTGGAAACACCCTGGACAGGCCTGGCCGCGAGCCCAACGCCGGGCCATTTTACCATCACCAAATTAAACCAAAGCCATATTGAGACACAGAAAGCCTCAATAACATGTATCTTAAAGCTCCACAGAGAAAGGAGCCAGACTTTTAGATTAACAGGCCAGTGCTAACTGTCTTTTAGCTCAGTTAGCATTACTAGCCGAGCCCTGCTACGTGTTGTGCACTGCTCCTACGTGCAGTGTGTTGTCTCCAATGCGCCGTGGCATGAAAGTGTTTAACCATGGTGGTAAAACCAAGAATCAGATCAAGATCAGATGTCCCAATGTCTGTTTTAGGGCTAACGGGTGTAACTTTATAGTCAGTGAGCTTATAACCAATACAGTCGCTACACTGCAGTGAGCCATGTAGTTCTGGTTGAGGTACATGGGACAATTAACCATGACTGGGTTCGGTGTAAAGTGGCTCAAGATGGCCCAGCTACCATCAAAACCCAACATCCTCCATAACAGAGAACGGCACTGCGTCGCCTAAACGCCAACGCTGGCCTTCCGGTGTCATCAAATATTGGTCAAATCCAACAACCAAATCAAAATGCTAAAATAGTTTTGCAATTATGGATCGTCCCTACACTTAAGGACACTTTACTTGAACTCTGCAACACTGACCATGCCTTAAACCTTGCCCAGTGTCAAAACTCAGACGCTCAGACATACAGAGCCGTGGCATGGTAATAGCAGGGTTCAGTCATTGTTATGTATCGGTATTAGCATCACCAGATACATATCTAAAAATGTCTGATACAATCAACCCACAATTCCCATACAGGCCCATCTGTAATTTATAATCTCTGCTCATCTATGAGCCTGTCTACACTATAAACATGATATCTTGGCAAGTAGAATGATCTTCTATCCAGTTGATATTTTCTAATATCTAGTGAAATTCCTCATTTTGGGATTGTTGGAAGCTGATTTTAAGGTTTAACTTATTTCTAGACATTTTTTTATTTTTATTAGGCCAAATGTCGTCACTATACTGGCAAGAAAACTTGACCTGTTCAAGCACACACTTCTTAAAATGACCTAAATTTGTTCAAATCTGACACTACAGTGACAAATGGTGGGTGTGGCATAGTAGATAACACCACTACCCAACAGGGACCTACCGCTCCATGTGGAATACGGGGGTTCGATTCCCGGTCTGGGTGACTGTGCTGCTCTACACTAATAACAGTCCTTGGGCAAGTCTTCTAACACTTCCATGGTCTCTGTGTAATGGGAATATAATAAAATAAAGTTGCTTCGGATGCCGTGAATTGACAAATTGCCTTATTAAAATCACTTAGAAAAGGGAAAATGGTCTGTAAATCAGATAAATAATCTTAAAATCAGCTTCTAAAAGTCTCAACATAATAATTTTTAAATATTTCAATGAGACGCAAGATATTTAACCTTTACCAAGATCTAATTTTTTGCAGTGTATGCAAAATACCCCCAAGTCTGCCCTGGTTTACAACCTTACTTAAGAAATGTAGTCTCAAATCCCTAGTAGCTGGTGAAAATTTTCCCGTCCACATGCTGTTCTAAAAGGCTGGTTATTGGTGGTTCTGTTCAAACATCCGTCCGACGGCCCCTTCCTGTCAAAGTCGTAGTTCTAGAAACCTACAGTACATGGTCTTGTTCATAGAGCTTGTGGTGGAACTGGTTTCATTATGTGTCTGGGCTTCGTGTTCAGCCTGGCTCAAAACTCATATAGATACTCAGATAGACAGCTAGTGCTCATGGGAAGGCTGGATATAGCAGATGGTAAACTGGTATACACGACTTCCCTCCATTCGGGTGCTTGTTTGTAAAATTGGCCACCACCACGCGGTAAAAGGTGGATGGAATAAATATATAGGTATTATAAAGCATACTGATCCCACCGAGGGAGGTATATATCTTCCACATTCCCAGCTAATTCCATAATTTTCACTTCGCATTACCGTTGCCTAGTTACCGTCTAGAATTCCGAGTTCATCAGTGGTAAACACGACTTCGTTAGCCACTCAACTGGCACTTCCCAGTTTCCGTCACCACTCGAACGCAGCCCAGCTAGTGGATTTACTGATTTTCCATTGAACCAATAATGGTGGTAACCAAGCTACGGCTGTTAACGAGTACCCGTGCACACCCCTGTTAGTTACATTGGCCTGGTAGCCGAACAAGCAGACTCCTTAACGTGCCTTGGCTGGATTTGACTACATTTGCGCAAAACCATGGAAGTCTTGTCTTTAAACGATTCACCTTCACTGAACTCATTTTCAAGTGTCCACGAACGCACTGATGCTTCCCCTCCTCCTTCTCCAATGTGAGGTATACCTGACCAAAACTATAAGCAGTCATAGAACTGGAAAACTTGAAAGGTCTCTTTGGATCTCCGGCATACATAAAACATAAAACACAAAACGTTCCGGTGCAAGTTCGGCTTTTCCGGTGCTGCGGATGCACTAAAAGGAAGAACCGGCTTGGAAGCGTCGCAGAAACGAACCCAGGGCGCTGGTCATCCATGGAGCAAATGTGCAAATCTCAGCTTCTGATGAACAGCTTCCCTGGTGCGACCCTCTGAGCACCTTCTTGCCAAGACGTATCCTTACATCCTCCATACGGTCAAGATGTCAAAATCAGTCAAACAAAACGGAAACAAGGTTGTGTTCCTGTACTGAAAGGCATCTGAGGAAAAAATGAGAAAGGCACAGTTCAAAGCAGCGTCCGGCAGCCGGACTTCCCTCCGTGTTTGGTCTGTTTCCTCTGAAAGTCCTGCTGTAGCAGCTGGCTTAAGGAAAAAAAAACCAAAAACAAACAAATAAACAAAAAAAAACAACAAAAAAGCGAAGCCCTTCTGCGGCGGCGTTGCCCTCGTCAGACACCCCATCCAGCCAGGAGCGACGTGCTATGATTTATCTCCTTGAAGAACCTGAAAGCAGACCAAATTATAGGCAATTATGAAGGAGAACAAGCCGATTATGCGCTCTGCCTGACGAACTTGTCAACACCATGTGCTCGTGCATGACTGATTAGAGGAAGGATGAAAAGAACAGGCCTCCGTTTGGTCCAACGGGCCCTATAAGGCTTTGTATTTGGGTGGTATAATTGCTAAAAGGTTTCTTTCTCTCTGGATAGCTTCATGCTGCGCTGGAAGATCAGCAGATCAGGGGGCGCTAATCCCGCTTCAAAACTCCCCTGTCCCGCAGACAAACAGTTAGCATGTGTCACTTCACAGGCCAGGCCAGACCACGGCGCGGAAGGGAAACAGAGAGCGGCTAATGGTCTGTTCACTTGAGCCTGTGATTGTTGCCGTGGCAAGA
Organism: Prochilodus magdalenae; assembly: GCA_024036415.1. Lineage (NCBI taxonomy): Eukaryota > Metazoa > Chordata > Actinopteri > Characiformes > Prochilodontidae > Prochilodus > Prochilodus magdalenae. Next base: position 355,941 of record JAMWET010004530.1, read on the forward strand.
CAATTCCCTAACGTTGCCTAAACAGAGAATTACCACGGAATCTGACGGAGGGCAAAACTCGAACCAGGAATGCAGATGGGGTTTTCCCGCAGAGAACGGCACGCACCTCTTCACTGTCTGCACATATCAATCCGGACCGATTCTTACAAGAGGAAATGGAAAAGTTTGGGAAAGTTGTTGATAGCTGTGATGTTTGGCTTTCTTAGATAAACCAAAAGCTTCCCGGCCTTACTCGAACTTCCCAACGTTTTATAGCCCTGGAAGCTTACAGATACATGGGAATGAAATCTGGTGGACAGATTGTGACATTGTGAGACATGCTAACGATTCAAGTATCACGCTCTGCCTGGTGTCCCTCCACCTCCACCCCTACCGCACCATCTGCAGGAACTGTGTGAGGAAGTTCAAGCTGCATGGGATGGATTACCACAGGACACCATTAGGAACCTCTACAGCTCCATACCGAGACGTCTGGCGTGTTGGGTTAGCAAACACGGCGGCCTGACTCCACCATACTGAGAGACAGACTTCTGTATGTGTAGCTCAATAAATATTGATCATATCAGTCTAAATTTATCATCAGTTATTATCCTGGTCACCTTTATCTCCCTTCCCACCACCACCGCACTCCCACACCTCCTTCTGGGTGCAGCTGTTCTTTCTTTTTCTTTTTTTTTTATTGAACATTTTACCAAATTACAGCAAGCATCCAATCCCCAACCCCAGGAAGCAACCACCCTCCTAATAATAAAATAATATATGATCTAATATAATTAAAAATAAATTAATAAATTAATAAATACTAATAATAATAATTCATAAATTAATTTAAAAATTAGTTCTAAAAAAATGAATACGTATGAAAAATGAAAATCTGCCCTCTAATCCACTTTATGCAGCTGTTCTTTTGATGATGAGTGTATATAAAGACACAACTTGGCTACAATGGTGGACAAACTGGCATCTTAACCCAAATGAATTAGTTCAACCCTCAATCGGTCCTCGTTCAGCAAAGACAAGTGTGGGTTCTTTAGTTTTGCTGGTGAGAAATGGAACCTTATCCTCCATCAGTCCGCATCATTCAAGCAGCATGTTTATTTCACAGTTACTTCAAACCACACCGCATCCCTAAAAGTCTTACTTAGGCTGTTTCCGATCCTACTGCAGCAGCAGCAGCCGCCAGCTTGAAGCCACTTCGGCTGTTCTACTTCTGGACATGAACCAAAAGCAAGAACTGATCCACAGAACTTCTAGCTCCCTGTCTAGCTCTTTTTCCACCTGTTGGATTTGGCTAGAGCCATCAAAATGACTGTGATTAGCAGTCCATTTGTCCTTAGGGTCTTTTAAGGCCCTCCTTATCTGGCTAATTAGCTATGTTGCTTGCTAGTTAGCTGGTAGCGATGGTATGAAATGCTATGCTGCACTCAAACGCTCACACAGATGTCCACACAGAATCACTGTTTTTTTCTGATGTGTGAATCTAAAAAAAAAAATAAATAAATAAAAAAAAACAACACATGGCGGAGGCTAGGCTAAAACACGCTAATGGCGTTTGTTAGCCTCCTATCTACTGAATGAAAGAAGCACTGGGTTTAGTTTTGCTGTCGAGAAATGGAACCATATACACCAGCCGCCATCTTGAAGCCACTCCGGCTGTTCTTTCTCTGGACATTCAAAAACAATAACTGATCCACAGAACCTCTAGCTCCCAGTCTAGGTCTTTTTCCACCTGTTGGATTTGGTTAGAAGCATCATGATAAGCAGAAATGGGGCAATTGATCGTCTTTAGGATCTTTTGTGGCACACTTAAGTGTCTACTTAAAAGTCACTTCAGCTGTTCTTCCTTAGGACATTACATCTTTTATGTTAGGCTTCCTATATATATACATATAGACAGCTCTGGATCACTGTATCTAGTTCTCCAGGCTCTGGGTTTGTGTTGGACCAGAATTCCTCAGTTCTGTTTGATTCTCTACACTACTGGAACCATGTCTCCCAAACTCCAGATCAGATATTGTATTAGATCTGTTTATTTAGAAAATCACTAATGACCTCCAGAAGCCTGTTTTTAGAACCATGCTCGCTGTGCGTTTCACCCCAGCCACCGCTCGCCAGTCTCTCTGTAGGTCACTCGAGGTCATCTTACGGTGGGTAAGGGACATTGGAATGAGGTGGCGCTCATCACGGTCAGTAGAGAGTGGGTTTGGCCCTCTGCCAGTCTGTAGCTGTGTTGTCCTGTGTGTTTGCTGCTGGACCTAGTTCTCATGAACCAGACGCTCACTGTATCTGCCAGTAAAGCTAGAACCCAGCCTTCGGTTCCTCACTGAGAACCTGCTGTACATGTGGAGACACGGACTGGAGAAGAAACTGGAGTGGTGGTTATTTCCAGAGCTGTATATACATATATATCCTATATATTCTCTATATACCCTGCTGAAAAGATTAGTTTAGACCAGTGTGGTATTTATGCTGGTCCACGCTGGTTTAGGCTGGTTAGTGCCGGTTGACCTGGTTCTAAACACAACCAACAACCAGCATTGTCAGCTGTTCTCCAGCTCCAACCGGAGCCGCCGGAAGAGTGGAGGAAAAACAGGCAGACTCGGAAAGGACCCCGGACACCCCAACCGGGAATCAAACCCAGCCCCTCCTTGCTGTAAGAGACACTGATAAGCCCCCTGGACCACTGTCAGACGGACATGTCTTGCTTGATCAAGTACAACCAGAAAGGCCTAGTGAGGTGCGAGAGACGGGTCATGTGCTTACCTGGTTTCGAGTTTTGTGGGATTTCTGCAGCCAGACCCGCCACTGGTCGTACAGTTTGATGCTCATGCCGCTGCAGCCGTAGGCTCGTTTCCGGACCCAGCCGAAAAACTGTTTCAGGTCCCGGCGCAGCGTTGAGTTCTGTTGGCCCGCCTTGGAGTCGCATGAGCCCGTCAGTAACCGCTCTGCAGGGGAGAAGAAGCCACCGCTGTCAACATTCCTCCAAAGCAGCATGGATCGATTATAGGTTTTGGTCTAGGGCTCTTCAGCGGCTAAAGTTTCACCATTCAAATCTCAAGAACTAAAGCAGGGCCATGCTAGCTGACAAACACGGAACAGAATTGGGCAGTTTGGTCCTGTTCGGACTGCAGGCAAATCCGATCTGTTTCTCAAATCCAATCTGTTTCTCAAATCCAATCTGTTTCTCAAATCCAATCTGTTTCTCAAATCTGATCTATTTCTCAAATCCGATCTGTTTCTCAAATACGATCTGTTTCTCAAATCCAATCTGTTTCTCAAATCCGATCTGTTTCTCAAATCCGATCCGTTTCTCAAATCCGATCCGTTTCTCAAATCCGATCTGTTTCTCAAATCCAATCTGTTTCTCAAATCCGATCTGTTTCTCAAATCCAATCTGTTTCTCAAATCCACTCTGTTTCTCAAATCCGATCTGTTTCTCAAATCCGATCTGTTTCTCAAATCCGATCTGTTTCTCAAATCTGATCTGTTTCTCAAATCCAATCTGTTTCTCAAATCCAATCTTGATTTTCTCAAATCCAATCTGTTTCTCAAATCTGATCTGTTTTTTCGTCAAATCCAATCTGTTTTCTTCCAAATCCAATCTGTTTTCTCAAATCCGATCTGTTTCTCAAAAAAAATCCAATCTGTTTCTGAAATCCGATTCTGTTTTCTCAAATCCGATCTGTTTCTCAATTCGATCTGTTTAGGATATTAGCAGCGAGACGAAGGTGCAACGGAGGTGCGTCATCACTCACCGTCCCCAAACCGGTTTGCCACAAATCAGATTTGGGGTGGCAGTTTGGAACCAACTCCAATCAGGTTCAGGTGTCCTACGATATGAAATGATCAATAGTAGAACCAGATATGGACACTCATCGACAAGATTTGCCGCACCATTCCCAACAACGCTAAAGGGAAAACCCGGGAAGGCTTCCTGGTCATGCTAAACTCATGGTTTTAAGGTAGCCTCCTACTATTACTGTTAGACTTGGCTATGCTACTTTACTTTGACAGCTTCGTTGGCGTGCTAGCGAAGCCAGCGTTCCCCGTTTCGTGAGGAAAGACGCTATGCGTGAGGAAGGCTGCAGCACAGCTTTATCACGAGCCTGAAGTGGGCTTGCTTTTAGCCAACATTCCGAGCTGGTGGAATGGAAAGTTTGAATAAGAAGCTGAAATCAGTTTCGTGTTTTATCTGTTTAACAAGCGTGACTACAGTATGCAAAGTGCTACCACATGCCGCTAATAGAAGGCTCTGAAGTCGAAGCTAATAGCCAGCTAGCCATCACAATAGATCCAATCTGTTGGCCAATTCCCAGGATTATCGTCAATTGGCTACCGAGCTTTTTTAGTTATCAGCAGCTCGGAAAGATGCAGTACAAGAACGAAACCCCGTATCCCCAAAATGATGACTTTTAGAGTAGAGGTACCTTACTTTCAATGGAAGTCAATGGAACCAGAAGTTTCCTGAGAGTCATTTTGGGCCGATAAAAAACGGGACCTATAAGGTTTGGTTCCAGCATTCAGCTGTTTTGTTGTCACATGAACTCAGGGAAAGCATGTGCTAAATCCTCAAGCTGCGTAATACTCCCATGCAGAGCCTTGGGAGGAGCTATCATGGTGGTAACCAAAAAATTAATAACCCTCCCCGTCGTGGTTCTCCAACCCTAGTCCTGGAGATCTAGTCATGCCTGCAGAGCACAGTTTTCCAACCACAATTTTGCCACACCTGATCCAGCTCATCCACCTCTTCCCCAATGTCCCTGATTGGCTGGGTTTAGATGTGTTGGAGTTCAGCCGGCGGTAGGGCGGCCTGTGATGAATCCCGGTTGGACTTGAAATAGCTCTCCATGAGGAGATGGTTCCTGTGAATAAATATCTAAAAAAAATGTCACAGGTTGTGTGTTATAAGGGGAAAAACTCCGGATAGCACCAAAATAACCAGATCCCTGTTGAACACTGTGATACAACGGATGCAGCAATCTGTGTACAACAGAATTCATCACACATGAGGTCAGAGATTTACACCCCTTTGCAGCCCTGATGGAAGAGTGCTCATCAGCCCAATCGCAGTTTACGCAGCACGACCAAACATGAGACGGCGCAAAAATAAATCCAGCTCCACTTTAAATAAATAGAGACCTTTTCTCCCAGATGTGGCGCAGCGGGTTCCAGATCCCGGCGCACGTGGCCGGGGAGCTAATCTGTTAATCTTCAGACAACAGTCTTCTCCGAAACAACTGTATCAAATGCTCCCTGCGGGCTGTTTGGGTCCGAGTGTTCCGAGTGAGAAGGGACGTATGGCTGGGTAATCCGTTTCATGTGCTGCGAGGCTCCGGCTGCCGGGTCCCGAATGTGCATCTTGATCAAGGCAACGGACTGCAGGACATGTTTCATTATGCAGCAGCAGTGCGATGATGCGACGGACACTGTCTTAATCTGCTCGAGCTTTCCATTGTTGGACCGGCTGTACCGCTTCGCGATGTTAGGGGATATTAATACGTTCCATCCCTGGATTTTTTTTTTCCAATGCACATTTCCAGGATATCCAAACATTTGTTCTGATAAAAATGACGGGTTCCAGTTTTCTTTGTTCCAAGTCACAGCAGGGGCTGGGGGCACTCGTGGTAGGCCTGTTTACAGCAAAGTACTGTGGTCCAGCTTGTACATGTTACTTAGCATGGACAAACACATTACTAAATATTTTACCTCCTCCTTTGAAAGTGTAGTGCTGGGAATCCAACAGAAGACGGATCTAAACATGGTCTAGCTGGAGAAAGTAAGGCTAATCTGTAAAGTCACTTTTCCTACCCAAGATTACTTGCTAATAAATACACCACATACCGTGGGCGGTCGTTTTATTAGCACCTCTAATCATGACATAGCCGTCTCTGCTCCAAACCGAGGCTTAGCAATTACCACGCTTAGTCTAGAGATGCCACTTTGATGCTGCTGACGCTAAAACTGGTTTCCAGAAAAGCTGAAGTTAAGAATAAGATCTGCCTTTAGTAGCTTAAGGCTACGACATGAGACTATGTGTAGCTTTTGAACTAAGATAAGGCTGTTGTTGTTAGCTCTGAGCTAAAATGTGCTATGATGGCTAGAGGCTAAACTAAAAATAGACCCTGTTTTTTTAGCTTTAAGCTAAGATATGCTGGTTTAGCACTGAGCTAAGATAGGCAGCACTGAGCTAAGATAGGCTTTGTTGTTAGCTCTGTTTTGTTTTTAGCATCTAGGCTAAGATAGGCTTTGTTGTTAGCATCCTGTTTTTGTTTTTAGCATCTATAGCTAAGATAGGCTTTATGTTTTGTTAGCTCTGAGGCTAAGATAGGTGATCTTTGTTAGCCCTGAGCTAAGATAGAGATATGTTGTTAGCCCTGAGCTAAGATAGGATATTTTGTTAGCCTTGGGAGCTAAGATAGGATATGTTGTTAGCTCTGAGCTAAGATAGGATATGTTGTTAGCTCTGAGCTAAGATAGGATATGTTGTTAGCCCTGAGCTAAGATAGTATATGTTGTTAGCTCTGAGCTAAGATAGGATATGTTGTTAGCTCTGAGCTAAGATAGGATATGTTGTTAGCTCTGAGCTAAGATAGGATATGTTGTTAGCTCTGGGCTAAGATAGGCAATGTTGTTAGCTCTGAGCTAAGATTGTATATGTTGTTAGCTCTGAGCTAAGATAGGATATGTTGTTAGCTCTGAGCTAAGATAGGTGATGTTGTTAGCTCTGAGCTAAGATAGGCGATGTTGTTAGCTCTAAGCTAAGATAGGATATGTTGTTAGCTCTGAGCTAAGATAGGATATGTTGTTAGCTCTGAGCTAAGATAGGACATGTTGTTAGCTCTAAGCTAAGATAGGACATGTTGTTAGCTCTAAGCTAAGATAGGATATGTTGTTAGCTCTAAGCTAAGATAGGATATGTTGTTAGCTCTGAGCTAAGATAGGTGACGTTGTTAGCTCTGAGCTAAGATAGGCGATGTTGTTAGCTCTAAGCTAAGATAGGCTATGTTGTTAGCTCTAAGCTAAGATAGTATATGTTTTGGAAAAGACCTGTGACTTAGTAAGAGTTTATAGTTTATCCAGGAGATTCCTTACACTATGACACTAAATTAAAGAAACTCAGCATATAAATGTTTTTGATAGGAAAGGTGAAGTTTTTAGTGGGAATGACAAAACATTGTGGAGCTAAATAGCATATATACTACCTAGTTGGCTAGTTTATTCAGCTGACCAAATCTGCCTAACAATGTCAAACATCACATTTTATTTTCATTTTTCTCATAATTTAGCAATCAGCAGAAATGTCCTGGATTTCAGGAGTCTGGTTCGGAATTTGAGGGTTTCGGAATTAGATCAAATCAAGCAACGTTTTTTTGCCGTTAGCCTTTTTTTACTTACACAACACAAGAAAAATGTCACACTACTGAGAGATGCTAACTCAATCCGCGAAATGGTCCGGAATTAGCACGAACTACGGACCAAAACTGACCAGGCATTGCAGATTTCATACTGGAATTATAAAATGAGGGATCTCTGTGGACGTCACTCAAATTACAGAACTTCCCCAGATCAACACGAATTTACTTATCCAGCTCAGGTAGGGCAAAAAGATGGGGGCTGAAATTTTGGCCAAAAAGTTTCAAATCCTGACCGAAAACGAAAGATGAAAATATTGATAAATAAATCCTGTTTTTTCCTGAATATGTTTTGTGTGGAATCATCAGACACAAGGATTTACTCTAATAATCGTCGTTCATGCTACAAGATGGATATAACAGCGTCTCCATAGAGGTTCCGTCCCGATTGAGAACGTGGCAGAGAAGCGCTAAGTACACGCAAATACTGTGGTCTACATAATTTTGGTCGGTTCATGTGACGTTGAAAATGTTATTTAACGTCGCTCTTGTTTTGCGTTTTCGCTTTTCAACCAAGCGTTTATCCCGGATTTCAGTTTTTGGTTTCAGTCGAAGGTTTTTTTCGCCACATCGTTACAGCCAAAACCGATCTCTTACCACTGTGCGGCGTGGACGCCGCTGTCGGGTGGGCTCCAGTCGCTCCATATCCCGGCTTTCCTTGACCCCAGATTCCACCGGTGTTACAGGCGAACCTGGACAAAGTAGACGGTCCCGGGCCTCAGCCCAGCCAGCCTGCATGACGTCTGGTTCCCCATGTCATCCACACCTGCAGCGAGGAACCCAAACAAAAGAGGGTCACATCAAAGTGCTGCGGAGCCACGCCGAGAACCCACACACGCGCATGCACACACACACTGACGACTGACTGGGCCTGTTTACGTTCCACAAAAACAGGCCATTCATACTGAAATCCGCAAGCAAGCTGGCACAGGCTGGAGCGTGAAGCCGGGAGACGATAATCCCCACTCCGTGCTCTTCGCTCCCGGGAGAGGATCCGACATGTATTAGAGACAAAAGGAGACGGTAAACGATCCCGACAAAAACCCTTTCGGTCCGCGCTCTCGACTACTTCGCAGGCAAACAACTCTCATCTGTACACCGCCCTGAGGAAGAAATGCTGGAAAAAGTTTTATCTATTACTTATTACAGATTGAGTAATTGGACTGGGTGAAGACCGTACCAACAGCTTACACAGGCAGGGCCAAGACCAAGATCCCCGCCCACCCAAACTCCACCCCCCCCAGCTAATTTTTCCTCTAAATACTGTGTGCGTGCTGAAGCAGAGGGGGGTGGAACGAAGGAATGTCCCCGTGACTCGCAGCCTCCGGGATATTAAGGCCGGCCCCACCCCGTAATTATTTACAACCCTAAAACCAGCCTGATTCTGTTATGGGTTCGCAGTCACCACTCCCCACACCCCCATCCAACCAACACACACTTCCAATGGCAACAAAACATGGGAACGCCCACTACGAACATGATCAAACATAATCATGCTACGATCTGTCACAGGGCATCATTACAACTGGAACGCCGCATATACTTACATAGCCAATTACTAAGGCTCGTAAGGGAAGGCGGAATTGGAGAAACAAAGGATAGCAAATACAGCTGACACGGACACCACTGTGAGTAGAAAAAGTGTGCGAAGGGTCCCACATAGCACCATGGCTGAGCCACTGGTTCATAGACCGCACTGAAGCTCAGATAGGCGAGGAGAGCTTTTGAAGCATTGACTGCTAAGACAGACGTGTGTTTTAATCATTAGGCGCTAAGCCAGGACATGAGTGTTTTAGCCGCATTAAGCTAAGACAGGCGTGTTTTCAAACATTAGGCTAAGTCAGACTGTGTTTTTAGGCATTAAGCTAAGACTGCAGCGTTTTAGCATTGTGCTAAGTCAGCACTGTGTGTATTAGCATTACGCTTAGACAGGCACTGTAGTTTTTCAGCATTAAAGCTAAGACACGCCTTTTGTGGTTTTTTAAAAAGGGCCCATTTTTAAGCTTAGACAGACTGTTTTTTAGCATTAAGCTTAAGAACAGCTGTGTTTTTAGCATTAAGCTATAGACTGCCGGTGTATTTAGCACTGAGCAAGGACAGGCGTGTTTTTAACAATAAGCTAAGAACAGGCCGTGTTTTTAGCGATAAGCTAAGACAGGCTGTGTTTTTAACAATAAGCTAAGAACAAGCTGTTTTTAGGCATTAAGCTAAGAAATGCGGGATTTAGCATGAGCTAAGACAGTTTTAGCATAGCTAAGACTAGCCGTGTTTAGCATTGAGCTAGACTTGCTGTTGAGCATTAAGTCAAGGGGCACACCATGTTTTTAGCACGCGGCTCGTCATACTGTTATCATTAAGCTAAGTTCGACTGTTAATATCATTATCAAGAATTCCTTTTTTCGCAAAATCAAGCCAGTCGGTTTATCATTATCAAGCAGTTCGTTAACATTAATCTAGACAAGTCTGTTTTATCACTTAGCAAGATATTTGTTATACAAGATCTAATATATTATACTTTTTTATATTTATCAAATACATACTTTTTCACAGCCTCTCAAACTTACTTATCCTACCTTTAATATCTCTTTTTATCTCTATACTACCCTCCATTATCATTTATCTAATAAATTCT